>CM062291.1:480823426-481203112 GCA_031216915.1 Pictodentalium vernedei
CCTTTGAATGACATGACTGTTGCATGCATGACAACGATTTGCCATCTCAAAAGAAGTGACAAATTGTTTGTTTTACACCCAAATATTGTATGTGGATGATAATGCTTTATTGTGCCATTCGTGGGTAGGATGCTTCACGTGGGCGATCACCAGAAACAGCATGTTCCACTCGATGAAATGTACTTCAAAAATAGCAATCATTAAAAAAAATTAACTTCCAGGTGTAACTTCAGTGAATTTGTGTAGTACGTCAATCAATATTTTGAATGTTCAACCCTACTATAGACTCTGCCAGTTCATGGCCATTAGGGCCCAAATGGATAACTAACGTAGGAGTACATTAGTAATGCATTTATCATAAGACAAGCAATAGTAGTCGCTACAATATATCAGAACCAATACATGTAGTAGTTGCATGAGTGGTGGTAATTGTTTGGCTGAGGAATAATTTTGAAATTAGGAGAAAAACGTCTCTTGTTGAGTTAGACACTCGGGAATTAGAATATGGAAAACCATTTGTGAAAGAGCGCCGAAGGGGCGAATTGCCAAATGGTTTTCCATGGTCAAACTCCCAAATGTCTAGCGAAATAAGAGACGTTTTTCTCCATTATAATTCCTGTCATCGTTAAAAGGCAAACAATTCTCCAAACCCGTTTTATTTGAAGAAAAATATAAAAAAAAATGTCATTTTCGATCTCGGTCTATTTTCCATGATCGAATTTACTCTGTGAGTTCTCTTCGTAAGAGAGAAGGGATATTATCAGTTTACTCAAGGGTGTGACTAGAATAAGTGGCAGAAGAAACAAGATGTAATTTTCAAATTGAAAATCTTTTCCATTTGTTGAACAGAAAACCGCAGTTGTTGCTGTCAAATTGAATGGATCATTCACCGATTGTGCACGTGGTATATATTATAAACGTGGCCTATACATCAATCTAAGACACGGCATTTTTAAGTTACGGTAATCGACCTGCGGCGCGAGGTTTTACTTCAAAAGCCAACTAAAGTGTTTACTGTTGTGTTTGTAACATTCTGCAAGTCATGAAACAAAATATCACTCTAGAAAGTAACTAAAATTTGGAAGGAACATTCAGAATACGTAAAACAAAATACAGAAGGTGGGTGATTTCTTCATCTACTTCACAGTTACGGTAGGTGAACTCCAAAACAGCACCGCTAACAACCATTGTCATAGAAAACAAGTCTGGGTGTGTTCGATCGGTGATAGGAGCGGTTTAGCGGTCATGTTCTAATTGACCCGCTTCTAGCAATTCGAGCACTGTAAGATGAATTTACCTGAGATTATAGCACGGAGCCAACCGGCTCTCAGCCAATCAAATTGCGGGTTCAGAAAGAACAACGAGGTCAAATTTAACTGATGAATTACAATGGTCGATGTATCAATATTTGCATTGGCGACAGTGCTAACCTTTGGCTCTCTCCTCAGCTCACCAAGCCCATTTTGAGCGGATCAATCCTCAATCCATTTACAGTTAAAACTAGAAGTCTTGTCATGAAATGCGCACAAATAGCACGTTGATATGCGCGTTAATGTACGCGTTATGGCCCAGGTAAAGCTATCAAATTATGTACATATGGCCTGTGCACAAGCAATGTTTCAGCCAATGGACCTCCGGGTAATCCGGAGGTCCATTGGCAGAAACATTGCATGTGTTTGTTATGAGTAACCAGGAGAACCTGCCGTGCCGTGGATGCCATTCGATATGGCAATTACGCGCAATTCCAACGCGCAATTAAGCCTAGATAAGCGCACTATTCGTGAGAGGACTTCTAATTTTAACTGTAGTAGATCATCTCATTAAAAAAAATGCACTGGAAAAAAATATATGTTACCGTGTGATTACTGTATTTAAATTTGGCTGTCCTCCACTACCGTCCAGATTCGCACTGAATTGACAAGACATATTTTTATTTGTCCCCCAGTCTATTTTTTCAACTCTCACATTTTGGAGACCAAAGCCAGTGCAAATAACTTTAACTTTATTTTCAAAAGACATTATAATACATGTTTATGACATAATTGCCCAGGATACAACAAATAGTATAAATATTGTATTACATCTACTGGCCCAATGAGTTAATCCCTAAGATTTTATTATGCTCTATTAAATGTTGAGGTAAAATCCGAGGGGGCGTTGTTTGCCTCCATATAGTGTACTGTAACCTAAAGTTTTAGCAAAATTACTGAAAATTATCCTGTTTATGGGCTTACATGAAACATTGCTGTGTATTTTTATTGAATTAAATATTTTGTTTCCTATTGTATTGTCTGTGGTTTGACATGACGTCAATAACTTTAACCTACCGTGTCCCCACAAACACAATAGATAGAAACATGCATTTAAAAAAAAATAAATCTTGCCCTCTCAGATCATTGGCTTTCAATAGATTTTAGTTGAAATACCCCAATACTGTACACACACTTCTAAATGTAATGATGACAAATGGCTTTGTGAAATTGATCATTCCAAAGTAAAATTATTCGCAAAATTGTTAACCCTGTGTAACTCCCCCATATTTCTGGCTGACCTACGAGCCTTTTGTAAAAACAAAATACCCGTCCATCATATTTGTGCAGTTTGAATTCTAAAAAGACGAAGACAATTCATTTTTAGCAAATGTGACCAAACAGACCTATTGCCAATGGCAACAGAAATACCACCAGGAGAAGAGGAATTACCCCAGCTTGACAGACAAAATACTCAGAAAACAGACCATTTTCTTTATAGGTGCCTGCAATTCTGTTTTGACTGCAACAGGTCAAATATCATATTTGCAATAAATTGGGGGTGGGGGGAGGGTGTGCTGGGAACCATATCAGTGGTGATGAATTGAACACTTGTAGATCAGTCATTGTCAAGTAGTGATGAGAGTTGAAGAAATGGCCTTTTGTTTCTACATCACCATGACTGATCTCCATACATCTTCATGCTCCTTACAATTATGAACAGGCTTTTTGAGATCCGTCCGAGCATTGCAGACTTTGGCTTAAGTCATTAAATGGAAAGAGACAAAAACTTTTTGAAATTTTTATATATGAATACAACGCGAGTCAAATAAAGTGAGTAGATTCTGTTTCGAAAACTTCTACCAAAAGTTTGTTCTGTCAAATGTTCAGCAGTGGGGATGTTCAAGAAAAAGAATACACTTGGATTTTCAGCAAACAAACAACCAGTACGTCTGGATATTAGGAAGGGTGTGTACATTCAGAAATCACTAAAAACTTACGATCAAGGACAATTATCATCTCACCTGGGGCATCAGACACTCAATCGCCAAAAACGTCCCCTCGAACTATTGTGACAAAGTCGAAATGTCTCTTTTGCGATGGTATAGAAGATAAATCTGGAAATAAAAATAAAAGCAGGGAAAGTAAATGGGGTTTTGTATAATTTAGTGGTGCTGACGAAAAGGGGCAGTGGGTGGTCAATAATGTTTCATGGAAGAAAGAGTACTATAAATTCACCAGATACAAGATAATACATTTCATACACGCTAAAAACTAAAGTGTTAAAAACTACACTTGAAGTGCTGTATTTAACACTTACCAAGTGCTGAACTGGCACTTTGTTCAAGTGTAGATATCCCAGAACTTGACAGGTGTTACAATAATACCACTTGACAAGTGTAATGTCGCGACACTTAAAAGGAGGCAACGCAGATGACGCGGATCAGGCTCGAACTCTCGAGCCTGACCCGCGTCATCTGCGTTGTGTCCTTTTAATTATGTACCCACCAAGCGCAAATCAAATAATGGACGATTCTGGAAGAACCACCAATGCTAGACACATGGGAAGTGTCATCCATTCAAGTTTCAGATGTCTGACGATTGTAATGTCTAAGCGCTTAAAGCATTGCACTTTGAGTGTTAAAATCAAACCCTAAGAGTTAGAATGGGTTTATCACCTTGAAAGTGTCAGTTTTAACACTTTAGTTTTCAGTGTGTAGGCATCAACAATTTATGTTCTTCCTTAGCCCATTAACCATACGTGTTCAATTCCCACCCTCAATTCCACAACTCCGCCCCATTTGTTTTCCAAGGGAGCCAAACAAACATAGGCTATTGGATCTCACTTCAACCAGCCAATGGGCTGGTTTCAGCAAGATTCAGTGGCCCATTCAAGACAGAATTTTTCTTTCATATGCAGCTTAAAGAGATTCCTTAGACACTAGACTGTTGGTTTTGTAAAACATTGGAGAACAAGTGGGCTATTTGCTAATTAAAAATGTTTGAAAAGTGATGGATTCTTTCTTTTGAAAACATTTCTCCAGTACATTTTTCCCACGAGATATCGACATGGCGGGCTGTGAAAGGTGAAAAGCTTTGTTTCCAGGCAGCTGTAATTTATAAACTGCCTGAAAGAGCACAATCTTTCAATCCAAAATCGGTATCAATCTTAATGATAGCTATCATGTCACATTCATTACACACGTGTGTCTAGTGAATAGTGACTACACAATGCATTAATTGTTAATCATCACAGCTCTTTCCATTCACTACCAACATGCCCATATTTAAGAGTCAGGCAGTGATGTGAATAAAGAGGTTAATAATGTCAGAGAAGAGGTAGTAAGTGTAGGAGAAGATAAATATAAATCCTTCTTTCTAGGCAGTGAATTGGGGAGGGGGGGGGGGGGTAGCAAGGAGTTTACTTACATAAATGAATTAGCATGTACAATGGGCTTAAGTGTTCATATCTCTCCCTTCCAGGGATACAGATTACTGTGCGAGGACAAATGCAGTATGGAAACGGGAGGCACAGTCTTACAGGTGCATGTTGAGCGAGACGCTGTACTGTGGAATGCTGTTTCCCAAGACCACAGGGCATCTTTCCCAAACTGCCGTGGCTTCCTCACTGGGATATGTCAGCAGAGCAAATTCGGGGTCATGGCTGCAGAGAAAAAATGATCCGCACAGGCTGTAACAAATCAAAAGTTTTCTCTCTTTACGATGAAGTAAGAACAGGGAAAAGACGGCGATCAGCAGCAAAACACAAGATCGGCTTAGTTGTGGGTCCTTGTAAAACACCAATAGATGCTGCATCACTGAGACGACTCTGTTTAGGTGTCAATATGCCAGCACCGTCAACTTCTGATGTACAGAAAATTTCAAATAAGGTCCTATCCAAAATCGTAGAATTGCATAAAAACGAAATGAAAACGCGACGATCAGAGTTAATTGAAAAAAAAAGAAAATTGCAGGAAGCAAAAATCCGAATATTATAAATTTACAAGCAGATGGCCTTTATAACAACAATCTCTACTCCGGGGTTGGAAAAACTCCGTTTCAGCCTACATCGCAGGTTATATATAGTAGCTGAAAATATGACATCAAGTCATGATGTGATTGGCTTAGTGGTACATAATAAACTCTGCAGTAAAGACAAGCATCTAAAGTCTGGTCATCGGTGCAGCTCTGAGAAGTGTTTTGCAACCATTCTATTTTCATAAAAAAAACTTAGAGATGAGTGAACATGGGTTAGGCTTGAAGGGTGAAAGTAATATAGAAGTAGAGCCTATAACTACTGACACCGACAGTGCAGCTTATTTAGCCGCGGAAGATTTGTTTGATGAAAAAGTTACTCAGACTCGCCCAGTTCACCAGCTTGACAATGCACATGTTTCTTGCAAGCATAGGAAGTTTTTTTAAAAAAAAATATAAACAAATTATCGGATCTGATTGAAGATCGTACGGCAGCTATAAAAATCAAAAATAATCTAGCATTAGATACAGCGGAGAGATGCAAATGTGAAATAAAAAGGCCATCAGATGTGTACCGAGATGATATTCTCACAATAAAAAATGAAATATCATATGAAGTAGATATAACAGTAAACTGCTACCAGAAATGTCATTCCCTTTGTAAAAAAACATTCGTTTGTTTGTAAAGGTAGAGAAAACAAAATACAACTGGTTATATAAATCAAGCTATTTGGGTAGAAATGAGTTTTCTTTGAAAAATGTAGACGATTTTTCAGAAATTATGAGGACCTGTGTAAATTATAGGCTTGGGTCTGCAATGCTCTAAAAAAATACCAAGTTAAATTTCAACACACAAAAAGTAGAAGCATTTAACAGAGCACTAAGAACATCGCTTCCCAAAAATGTTTCTTTTTTCAAGAAATGTTTCTGGGAGAGCACATTCCATGTGTCACTCTGTTAATTAAGGGGCAGGTAACTCTATCAGAAATCTGTGTAATCAGCTTGGAAGTACAATCCACCCAAACAGTAAGGTTGACAAAGCATTAGAACATCCTCAAAGTAAGGAAAAAGTACTCAAAGCTCACAAGGAAAATAAATAAATTTATTATGCCTCACGTTCGTAACATCAGCCGTGATTGGTTAATTCGACACTTTCTAAAAGTCACAGTACTGGAGTTTTGGGGCAAAACACGGGTACTATCGGAACGTTTTTCCCTGGAGACAAGAGTACGAAGAAAATGTAAGCTCCACTTCCATTGATCACCTTCGATTGGAATTTCTCAACACCAAACGCTGGCTCCGTGTTCGTTTAACTTTTTTCGTCACCGGTAGACACAAACTTACCAACAAATATATCATCTTCAGTGGGTGTGTTTTCAATTTTAACTGCAAACAATGAATTCAAAAGATTCAGAAATATTAAAAAACTCACTCACGTGTTGTTCACCACTTCAGTGAATCCTGAATATGACTCTTAGTTATGACTTCAATCAATTATATTTCCACAAGTTTAGTACTCCTCGACCTTACTGAGCCTCCACCTCAAGTTCAAAATAAATTGTTTCACTCCGCTTAATTCTATCAACTGTTGTCGTCCGAGAAACATGAGTTTATATTCCATTAATTTAAATCACCTTTCAGACAAGCATTAACAATGAATTATAACATGAACAGCATGATGTAGTTGTAAACATTGACATTTGTTGATATAGAAACTCCCAAAGCGACGGCCCTTGTGACAAGTCATTTTCGATGAGACGTCATTGGTTCGAAATAACGTCATGTTTTTGGATCCGTCTACATTGTGGTTACAAGACTGATGGCATGCTGCAGTTAACGCTTAACATTATAACAATGAACGTACTTTTGTTCGGCATAATAAAATAATTAGAACGTTCCTTTTCATGTTCTATCGGTCGATAGTACCTGAGTTTGTGTGATTTCTGAAATAAAACCTGAAGCAGCAGGTTTTATTTCAGAAATCACACAAACTCAGGTACTATCGACCGATAGAACATGAAAAGAAACGTTCTAATATTATAATAGAAGAGATTGAATTAATAAAAGAAAGAAGCATTATGTTCTGTATGACAAATATGAGGAAGAACTAACATATAAAAAAAAATATAGTTTTCCCACCCCGTTTGAATCCTAAAATTAAAGAACACACCTACACTGGAGAATCAAAAGCGAAAAGGGTTAAAGTTCGAAGATGATAAATTCTCACCTTCACCAGAACAATCAATGTTTTATGCAATGGGGTACATGAGCTTTGGTGCAGCCTCCTTGCATGAGACAGTGAATCCTGTGGAGTGGGTTAATGCACCTTTTCAGATATGACTGCCTTCAAGGCCCTGTGCACCCACGTAAGCGGGTAGTTTTTCCCTGGTCAAATGATGGTGCACTAAATAGGACAAACGATGAACTTTCTTCCTATGCCTACAACCATCTGGCCATTGGACCACTACAGTTAAAACTAGAAGTCTTGTCATGAACTATGCGCTTGTCTAGGCTTAATTGTGCGTTAGAATTGCGCGCAATTGTCATATCGAATGGCATCCAAAGACCGGCAGGTTCTCTTGGTTATCCACAGCAAACACAGGCAATGTTTCTGCCAATGGACCTCCGGGTTATCCGGAGGTCCATTGGCTGAAATATTGCTTGTTCACAGGCCATATGTACAGAATTTGATAGCCTTACTATGGCCATAACGCGTAGATTAACGCCCAGATCGACGTGCTGTTTGTGCGCATTTCATGACAGGACTTCTAGTTTTAACTGTATACTCCCATAGACAGATGAACTCTCAGACCCTCTCCATATAATGCAGTCACCGCCGCCCACACCCAGGTTAAAATCACTCTTCTCTCTTAATATTTGAAAAAGACGCTGCCGGAAGGCTTCCATCTTTGCACATATTTCTTTTGGGAGAAGTCAAAATCAGGAATGATCATAGAAATTGTCGTTTCATATAACAACAGAAAAAAACACTTTAGGTTGCAGTATAAAATATTTCCATTAGCGAGAGTCGTAACATTTTTCTCTCTCCTCAGCTCATCAGGCCCATTTGGTGCGAAACAATCTTCAATCCATTTAGTAGATCACCTCATTAAAAATGCACTAGAAAAAATATATGTTACCGTGTGATGTCTGTATTTAAATTTGTTGTTTCCTATACTACCGTCCAGATTCTCACTGAATTGACAAGACATATTTTTACTTGTCCCCCCAGTCTATTTTTTACAACTCTCGCATTTTGGAGACCAAAGCCAGTTCAAATATTCAAGTCTTTCCCAAAATAGACCCTTTAGTATTTTTGTCGAGAATACAAACGCTATAGATATTTGCCCACTAAGCTAATCCCTAAGACTGTATGCTCTATTAAATGTTGAGGTAAAATACTAGGGGCGTTGTTTGCCTCTATATAGTCTATTGTAACCGTTAGACATCTAGGAGGCACTTAACTCGTGGGTATGCATTTGATATGCATTTGATATACAGGGCGGTACATTGTAGAAACATGAGATTGTAAATGATAATTTTGTTTCAGAAGATTTCATTTAACCCATTATCCAACATAGCGGCCCAAAACGGTCAAACAATTAAACAGAATCAGCCTACCACAGCCTAAAATATCTCGGAATATCACAATAACCCATAAAAATATTGATATCGTTAGAACCAGCTCGTCGCGCTGGTTCTAATGAAATCCATATTTGTATAGTTTTATAGAAAAATTGTGTAATCTATAATACCTGGTTTGACAGAGCTCTCCATGTTTGACAGAGCTCTCTGTGTTTACAGATCTATTTGACCTCAGTTCATCCAATACAGGCATTTATTCTATAATATACTACTCTAAATGTGCTAAGCACCACATATTTGACACATTATTGTAACATTTTCTTTTGACACATTTGCGATATGTTTGGTGGATAAGATTGAGGGATGTACTGAAATGGTCCCCAGTGTTTACATTAGCTCTCTTGACAGGCAGATTTTTCGTGACAGTCATGGAAAGCATGTACCCTTAATTTTGATGTTTTCGTGCACTCTCAACATGTACATCAGATGTGTAGGGTATTTGGTCTTCATTTCAACACAAACTGTTGTGATTTAACGATTGAATATGGCGAATGCAAATGTAAGAAGACATTTGTCTGAAGCAGAAATGTGGCTGGATGTAGGGATGGGGGAACAAGGGGTCAACCCATAGTCAGGCTGGTGAAGACCTTGGTGTGCACCATACGGTAATCACCAGAGCCCAGGCAATATTTCAGCAGTATGGACCACAAGTCAGACGACATGGAGGTGGCAGAGACAGGGCAACATCTGCACCTGAAGACCGGTTTTTGATCACTCAGGCCCGTAGGAACCGCTTTGACACACCAACCCGGCTTCGCAGAGTGACCTTCAGAATGCATCAGGGGTAAATGTTTCGATGCAGACTATCCGGGCAAAGTTGCACGAAGGTAGTCTCCGATCGAGAAGGCCATGTATTCGTATTCTGCTGTCCCAGAACCACCACCAGGAACGATATGAATGGTGGGCCATGAACCACGTTGGATGGATCAGAGAAGATTGGCGACCTGTCCTTTTTACAGATGAGTCAAGGTACTGCCTAGACAGCACAGACAGGCGTTCTAGGGTATGGAAAAGACCAGGAGAGCGATTCCATGCAGCCAACATTGCTGAGCATGACCGCTGTGGTGGAGTGTCAATAATGGCCTGGGGCGGCATCAGCTGGGATGGACGTACAGAGCTCGGTGTCCTTGAACGTGGTACATTGACTGCACAGCGGTATATTGATGAGATCCTGGATGCCCACGTCAGATTGTATGCAGGTGCATTGGGTGATAGATTCATTCCGATGGACGATAATGCCCGCCCTCATGTTGTCCATGCTGTCCGGGAGTACCGACAGAGGGAGTGGATTGGGTATATGGAGGGCCAGCAAGATCCCCTGACCTCAATCCAATCGAACATTTCTGGAATGAGTTGCAGCTTGCAATTTCAGTCCGTCCAGTCCAACCAAGAAGTGGCCAGGAGCTTAGTGCCAAGAATGGAACTACGTCCCACAAAGGACCATCTGGAACCTGATTGGCAGCGTGAGAAGGCGTTGTCAAGCTGTAATTAACAATAATTGGTCTCATACTCGATATTGAACCCATATCAGTTCGCTCCGTCAGCTTTTTGGCAAATTTGAAAAATTTTCTCTTTTACCAATAATATCCATTTTCCATGGTTATTATATTCAAAAACTAAAAAGAAATGTCAAACACAAATAAAATCTTAATTTCTGTGCTTAAATCATTAAAGATATATTTAAATTAAAAATATATACACTTTTCATAAGAATATTTCAACTAAAACGTAAAACAGGTAGTTGGATATACTTGGCGCGTAGCAAACTTTGAGTAGTTTACATTGTTTGACAGAGTTCTCCATGTTTATAGACATATTTCTTCTCAGTTTAACCAATACAGGCATTCATTCTGCCCCTGGTTTGAAAAGTCAAAAGGAGACCATTCATACGTCGGTCCGTCCGTCCGTTCGTCCGTTCATACGTCCGTCCGTCCGTCCGTCCATACCAACACTTTCCCCTGTAGCTCAGCCACTGCTACTCCGATTTGAAAGATATTTGGTGTTGTGATAGAGTATCATGGTGGAACGACAACTGTGTAGCCTGAATTTCTTCCACTCATTTTTGCAAGAGTTATGTACCTTTTGAATCTTTCAACTTAGAATTTTGTTGGCGGGTCGAGGGGATTGGCCCCTCTTGTTCTATTATATATTGTTTGGCAGAGTGCATCATGGTTATAGACCTATTTGACCAGTTCATCCAATACAGGCAATTATTTTATTATATCTTGTTTGACAGGAGCTCTTCATTTAACCCTTTACCTAACATGAAAAGCAGACAACACTTGCAAAACAAATTCTTGAATAACTAAATTTTTTCATTTTTTGTCTCAAAAACATAGGTTATGACCCCTCGTTGGAACGAGCTCGACGAGCTCGTTCCAACGAGGGGTCATAACCTATGTTTTTGAGACAAAAAATGAAAATATTTTGAAAATTAATTGGCGATTTTTGAGAATAGCGCTGGCCGGTTTTGGCCGTTACGTTGGGTAAAGGGTTAAAACATTATTATTCAGCATTTTAAATATGCCATAACTGATATGTAGTATTAACAGAAAATCGACAATGTTTTCTTTTTCAGTCTGAAACTCAAACCACATAATAAATCTACTGACTTCAGAAGTTAGGATATATCAGTTAACTGCAAGGTTGGACAATGGCCTAGTACTAGGTGTTTAGTTGAACGTGTCACAAATCACTTCGTTGTCATTACATTAAAATGACTCTTCATTAGAAATTAAAAGTTATGTTGGGAAGTATTAACAAAATGTTGGAAAATTTATTTCCAGCTTTCGGAACTTCGCTGATCTTCATGGGTAGCATGGTTTCTCCTTCAATAATAATGATATCAGAGAAAAGAAGGTCAGCACTGACCATATTTTATTTGGCGGCTTCTGGAATCGCTGACACAGTCTGTGGCATTCTTGTAGAATATTTATATGAGTATTTGGGATACCAGGCGACTATGATGGTGTTTGCTGGAGTCTATCTACAAACATGTGTTGGCAATATGGCTCTCTGGGCTCTTTTGCATTCTAAGTAAGTAATTTTAATTTTTAATATCAGCAATAGTGTCCAGGCTATAAGGGACAATGAAACTCCTCATCAAGCTTTCGGCACTAGGCTTTAATCAGGATGCTACAGATAACACAGATACACCATTACAGCTTAATCTCAAAACAACAATCTACAAATGAATCAGTTAGCGTCACCGTTCCACGTCTGGTTTATATGTACAATTGTGGCAACAGCAAAACACGAATCAGATCCCTGTCGACGTGTGGTTGAATTTTGTGTTTAAATTTTAGATTTTAGAAAAACCCAAATTCAAATAATTTCGAAGTGAATAAATTTCTATTTCTCCATCACTCTCCCCCCCCCCCCTTATGAATCCCATGGGAGGGTTGACTTTACCACGACCCCGGGCCATATGGCTTGTTAACCCACTCATAGGCTACATTTCGCTACATAAACCTCTCCACCTAAGATCAAAACCCAGAGGGAGTTTGATCTCGATGAAAGGGTTCAAAAGTCGAAATGGAATGTACAGAGGGTATCAAGTCAAGGTACATGATTACTAGTACTTTGTTCTGGGTTACCTCGGGTGCCTGGTGCATGGCTATGATTGTCAGTAAACTCTAAAATGAAAGGAAAACACAATCCACAAGATTTTAAAATATATGTATACATGATATGTACATGGCAAAGGCTCTTATTTATCAATTATATTTCACCTGGTGGTGGAAACTGGGAATAAATGTGTGAACTATGGAAACCACGACGTCTAAGAGTAGCTGGTTGCCAAGAATAGTATGTCTGCAATGCTGACAAGTCTGGTTCTCGTCCATACGCCATAGACCAAAAGCTTCTTGGACACAATGTCTGCAAGTTAGACAATGAAGCGCCTGCTCTGGTCGGGTCTCGATGACTTTGAGACAAATGCAACAATTCTCCCCATTTCCTGCAACAAGTCGTGGGGGTGTCAGTTGTCTTTGTTGCTGCTCTCGATGGTGACAAAGGGCTGTCATGACCAAATGGTACATTGACGTTTTCTTTTCTCGAGGATGGGTCTCACACATATCGTCCCCATGGAAGGTGATTCTCAACATATGAGTATTGATAACCTCTTCCACATAATCTCCTTCACGGAATGGCCTCACAAATCCTGTATTTGGAAATTCATCAGCCACTCTCTCTCCCATCGATCAGGTGTGGGCTGAATGACTGAAGTATCTGCTGTTCCAGTGGTAGTCACTCCATTTTTTGACCACACTTTCAGTCATAACACAGTGGTTGATATGTGCCACTAGCAGTGGATTGACACATTCAACCAACCTAGGAAGAGGTGTCGTCACTCACGTATAATACAGTAGCAATAATATACCTCATGCATTACATATTCGTTTTGGGTGTTCTCTACATTATATTGTAGGACCTCCCAATAACAAACCCGGAGTTGGGAGTGCTGCATGCCCTGCATATCATATGGAAAAGAATGACTTGCTAATGTCTGCCTAAGGAGGTCCAACCTGGTTGCCTTGTGCAGCTTCCATGATATTCACTCCACCTGCTGCACCTAATGATTGTATGTTTATTGTTCCTTCATGTACTCATCAACTTATGGTGAATATGTTGATGCCATGTCTCACTTCCTTAAAAATAAAAGAACTATAGACCTATCAGCCTTGAAAATATGTATATTATGAAATATCAATCTTGTAGTTTTAAAGCAATGTTGCATTTATAAATATATTTTGACTCATGTGGTGAGTCCATCACCCCCTCCTTATTCGCAATTTATCTGCCACATTTGATTCTTTTAGGTGGCGCACATGTCACAACAAGAAAGATATTGTTTCTACTACTATTACTAAACTCCCACTACTACTGCTATTAATATCCATTACTTCATTAATGTAAATTAGTCTGACAGGGCACGGTCATCTGTGGTGGTATGGTCTTAGCTCGGTGAGCTCTTTCCAGAAATAACTACAGATGATGGTGCCAAGTACAGACCTGATATTCTTTTAATGCAATTCACCCTCAATGGACTACGGTTGATTCACTGACTAATTAGTGTCTATCCTCTCCAAAGTTAATGCGTCGTACGCATAGTTTGCGTGGAAGTTATGAATTTACATTTTGTAATTGCTGTCTTTTGAATACTTATATATACTTCACTGTATATATTGTAATTTACTAGGTCATTGTTTTTTTATGGATGATTTCCATAAGATGATGTCGTTAAAGCATTATTTTCAGCTGTATCTGAAACATTCGAAACATGAAATTACTCATGCTTTAATTGAAGACATGAAGTATTTTCTCTTGTAATAGGTTATCCGATCTAAGTAAACATTTGGCACGCATCAATCATTTCTCTTAACGAAATATCTAGATCACAGCTCTATTATATATTAACTTGACACCCTGGTATATTTCATTTTAAAATATCGGTCTGATGAGACTTTAAGTGTCGAAAGTACTTACCGAAGTTTTTGTACATAGTGTAAAAATGACCAAAGATTTTTTGTATCATATGTAAATGTGGATTACTATGAAAAATACAGACATATAAAGAATTGTTTGAAACTGGTATCTTTTATATATATACACTGCCCTGTGATACATGACCTCCCGCTCTTTGGGCGTATGTGCTTCTCGTACCACTCTTGTACTAGTTTTTCTGATTGTCTTGTAATGTAGGGTTTCTTGTGAGTAATTATCTAAACTCCACAGGATTCCCAACTTTTAATTGTCTAATTTTCGTAATGATTTTGGACATCACGATTTTCGGAGCAAATCAAATAGTAAAATAACCAGGAAAGACAATCTCATGTGACCTGTGCTATTAAGATCGCCCCATACATCGGCTCTTTAATACAATCTCAAGAAAAGAGTAGTATCGACATTGACAGAGTATTTCATGGAGCTTTATAATTTTTGGTATATTTATTCATTGGGTGGTACACACACTACACACACTACATTATAAGTTCTATAAATCCTCCCTGGATTTGAATAAAAATGAAATCCATCATATGCCAGGTGATGTTGATGGTACATCACATACCTCAAATCAGGTCTAACTCTGCATCAGACATTAAGGATTCTTCTCAATAGGGTTATAGAGGATCTGCACGGTATCCTCCACTGTTGCTAGAGAAGGATTGTACTAGAGACCTGATGACTTTATTCATCCACATCTGGGTCAGCTATGGGTACACACTCATAGCTACCACGTGCATCCAAACATTCCCTTACCTCCACCTCAAAACTGCACACACTCGGTTCTTCCTGGCATCTATAACCAATTAAATCTGGGTAGGTTCGAATCTCAATGAAATTTGATTACACCTCAAAATTTAGACATCTTGAATTTCCTGTTAAAACCATATAATGTTCTATCTCAATAAACATATGATTATGCATGAAATCGGTAAACATACATCCAAATGTGGTCTCACTAGCTAAAGAAGCAATATCATATACCATACACAAATCTAACTGATAGATATTTGGTCACACTATAGAATAGTGTCGCCTTCCAGGTACACAGTGAACAATTCAATGTTTGCAACAAAAATATAGACAGGCATACTGTCGTGTTGCGTCATCCACATATGGAAATAATTGCCTATGCAGGTGTCACAAGCAACCCTCACAACTGGCCTGATAAGCCTCATCATTGTCTATGTCTAGTTCAGGATCACAGTCTGTTTCAGCCACAGCCATTGTTTTTCTTACTATTTTATTGACAACAACCACTCCAGATTATATATTGTCTTTATTGTCACTTACACAGAAGAGGTGACCTCTCCTAATTCATCAGAATTGTCTCCCTTATTACCCATTGTGGCACTCACAGTATCAGTTTCAGCGTCATATTGTACTTTAGGATACAGTCCATTTCCGCAACACAGGTGATTTCTTCACTGCACATTGAATAGTTTGTCGCATTAATTCTAAGATCTCTTTTGGTGGAGATCCATTTCCTGATGGTGCATCTGCTGATGGAGCTGAAGGTTCTGAAGATAAAACTGTTATTTGGGTAGTTGCCTGCATAGGTATATGAACATGAATGTTCTTTCTTTCTCTCACCTGGCACAACATCATTCAACACTTCACACTTGTTTTCCGAAAAATCATGTTACCTTTGTGATTCTTATGGCTCATTTGCAAGACCCAATCAGATATTCGAACATGACCTCTTTTTTGAATACATTTCACAAGTACATAAATCATCAAAACAATGATTACTATCCCAACGAAATATGCCCACTTTGGTACAGTGAACGGTTCCTCAGGTACCAACTGTATTGCATCAAGTTGTGGTCCGTATAGCTCCCACCAATGGGCAAAAGCATTCCTTATCGTCTACACACTTGTCATGACTAATTTTGGGTATGTGTCAAATTCTTTGTTTGTCTACAATTAACGTATCTGATTCTAATTGATATATTGTAGCCAGGTTACTTGCGTCAAATGAGATGTTCACAGTGACATTTTTCAAAGGCACAGGTAATGCCTGTACTCGAAAGATCTCAAACTGAAAATTTGTATTCACCAAAGGTACCTTCACTATGATGACTAATTTATCTTGTGTAAAGACTCTTGACATGGTTAACAAATGATATTACTGCCATAGTTCTTTCTCTAAATCTAAGGGTAATTGTGTACGGGCATCAAGCTTCTCTTGCAAACTGTGTAACACAGTTGTCAACAAGGTAGGGGTAATGATTCAGTTTTTCACCCCCACTGTCAGAGCCTTATCAGACAAGGAGTGTTGTCATATTTGTCTTTTATTTCGAATCAGAGGAACTAATGGATTCCTCTGATCATTTTCCTCTTCACTTTCACTACTGTCTCCACTGGCTGTAGCAGTCTGTACTTGTGATGCTACATACCTCTGTGTTCTGCACCACCTATTCGGTGCTGGGACCTCCCTTTCCTGTGGAGATAAACTAAGATTCTCCCCATGACACTTGATGACTCATAGTTTCAACTGATCTTTTATTTATAATTCACTGGGCTCATTTTCTCTATAACTTGGAAAGGATATTCTCACTTTTTCTCCAGCTAACCTTTTGCTCTCACGTCTTGATACATAATGGGGTCACCTACTTCAAACTGAATGTCTTTTGCTTTCTCATTCCCTAAGTGTTGTTGTTTTGTGGGATTCTTCTCCCATATATTTCTGTCTGGGTTTCAAAATAGTGTCTAATGGTAAAACCACATCCCTTGCACACAATAGATAGTATGGAGAAAATCCAGAGAACTCGCTGCCATTAAAGCTGATGGCTGCAAGGGCTTGGTTAATGAACAAGTCCCAAACTTCAAGGTTTTTTTGCAACATTTTTGCTAAGAAATCATTTAGTGTTCTGTGGAATCATTCCACTTTTCCATATGACTGTGGATGGTAATATGAAATGATCACATGATGAATTTTTAAATGTTCAGTAAATATTTCATTACTTCATTGCAATTTTCAGATCCATTGTCTGGTATTAATTCCAATGGACAACCAAAGCTTGGGAATAGGTGGACTATTAACAAATTTGCAACCATTTTTGCTTTCTTATCTGGTATCGGAAATGTTTCAGGCCATCCAGAATACATGTTGATAAAAGTGACTATGTATCTGTTCTTAGAGAGTGTAGTTGGGAATGGGCCACCCATATCCAATGCTATTTTCGCTATCGGCTTCTTGCATTGGTAAATGTATTTTCCTTGTATTCTGAGCTTTACAGGTAAGACATTTTTCCGCATATTGATAAATGTGCTTGTATAAATCTGGCCAGAAGTATTTTCTACCAATATTGTAATACACTTTATCAATCCCTAAATGTACTAAGCTGTCATGGTATTATCTCAACACCTCCCCAGTTAAATGATCAGGTACACATAACCTCACATCTGTAGCACTAATGCAATGTAACACTTTTTCTATTAACATATATCTACTACTAATATTGGTTGGTGTATTACCACTAGGATATTTATTTTTAGTTTCCATAAGTTTACTATCTTTTTTCTGCTCTAATTTCATATCTAAATCTTGACAATTAATCTTTTCAGGCTCCATTGCTGACACATGGACAAATTGCTTTGGATAGATTTTATCACCATAAATCATCCCCACTGTCAGGGCCTTATCTGCATCTACATCACCCATATTGTAATTTGGGTCAACATTTGCAAACCCTTCAGGTAACCTTGATAACATATATGCACAAGTATTTTGTCTCCAGGGTAAATATTCAATTTTGCAATTGCAACTGGCTATTTTCAATGCCCATCATTGCACTTTGGCATTGTTTTAGGGACAACAGTATTGCAAGGGGGCATGGTCTGTCTTGATGACAAACTGTGCACCTTGTAGATAAATGTTGAGTTTGTCCAAGGCATATGAGATAGCAAATGCCTCTTTTTCAAATGTTGACCACTTCTGTTGCAATTCCCAATTTATGAGACAAAAATACTATGGTTTTTTTCATCAGGTACCTTGCATAGCTGTCCTGTACACTCTTCACAAGGCTGGGTTAACACAGCACCTACACAAGTCCCTGAGGCATCTGTGTATAGAATATTCCCTTTTCAGGAGGCTGGGTAACTCAAATGTGCCAGTTGTGTTAAACTTTCTTTTAAATAGTGGATGGCTTTTTTGTTGAGCCTCCTTCCACTGAAATCTAGTTTATTCTTTTGTGAGAGCCACTAATGGCGGAGCAATTTCATTAAAAGTTAAAAACTGGTATACATCTCCTTTAATAGGACACTATTCCCATAAAGCTTCTTACTTATGTTACTGTTGTAGGCTAGTCTAATTTTCTGATAACTTCAACTTTACTTGGTTCAGGCTTAATCCCATCATCACTAATGACAAAACCGAGATAAGATGTTTCACTTTGAAAGAATGAGCACTTTCTAGTTTTTAATTTAAATTTATGTTGCTTATGACATTTGAAAACTGCTCTTAAATTTTCAATATGGGACTTCGTGTCATGACTGAACACCAAAATGTCATCAAAGTATGCTAATGAAATTTGCTCATTCCATCTAGCACCACTGTCATGAGCTTCTGAAAATAATTTGGCACATTCTGAAGTCCAAAGGGTATGACATTGAACTCATATAACCATCTGTGACACGTAAAAGCTATCTTTTGTTTATCAGCTTCATCCATCTTGACTTGCCTATAACCTGACTTCAAGTCAAGGATGGTGTATTATTTGCATCCATTCAACAAGGTAAACATGTCATCAGTGAGTGGAAATGGCCAACTGGTGACCTCCTAAAATCCACACAAAAGTGCTTTGAGCCATTCTGCTTGCCCACAAGCAGACAAGGGAAACTACTTGCACTCTGCAACCTTTGGATAATGCCTGCATCTAACATTTCTTGTATTGCATCATCCATAATTTTTAGTTTCAACAGTAGGACACGATAAGCTTGTCTCTTAATAGGCTTTACATCCCCATATCTATTTTCATTATTATTGTTGTCAGTTTGGGTTAAATCCTTATCAGTTTTTGCAAACACATCCAACTGTTCCCAGATTAATTTCATTAACAATTCCCTCCTATATTGGGGAACCTGCCAGTCACTATCTATAATTTGATTGTTATTATCTTTGTTTTCAACTGTACTAAGTTGCATCACTTCCTGTTCAATATCTACTTGATCTTCCTCGGCAGTTACGGGTTCAACTATTCCCACAATACAACCTTGCTTCAGTGTATAATGCTTATTGGTACTGTTAATCAGCACAACTGATATATTACCACAGTTATTACTCACAATGCTGTTACTTATCATTAACCCTGGTTGCTCTGCAATGTAACCTGTCTTTAAACCATGATGTTCTACAAAATCAGAGTTAAAAGTTGATCTCACCCCTACATCTTTAGCTGTACAAAGACAAGTACTCTGTGGCTTCAACTCAATGTTATTCACTAGACAGGTTAAACATGATACATGCAAATTCTTTACAAGTGGAATTAATTGTCTGTTTACTTTCATTTTTCTTAATCCCCAATAAATATTAACATTATTTCCTGAAATCCAATCTAATCCTAAAATCAGACTCCTATTTAACTCATTCAACACCAAGAATTCCTGTGACTGGGGTAACCCATTAATGGATAAGTACAACCGCACCATCTCCCTGTGTCTAATACCTGTGCCAGCCACATCTGTTATGCTTGGCAGTTTATTTTTATTGCCCACTATTATGCATTTTTTTCCAGAATTTTCTGCTGATGCATGAAGTTTGAGCTCTCGAGTCTAGCAAAGCTCTTACTCATTGCTTCCCCATATGAATCATCACACTATTCAAAGAAACTGTGCCAAAATTTAGTTCTACAGTTCCATGATTTTTCGTTGACTGTTTTCTAGTTGATTTTCGCTGTTTGGTTTCCTTTTTCACTGTATTTACTTGTGAGCTCATTGAGCTGCTCTCTGGAGATGACTTTTGTTGATTATATGGTGACCCACTAAATATCTCTCATAAATAAATTTATTGTTCTCAAAATTTTGTGTAGTTGTCTGAGCTTCCACATTTCTCACACTTTTGCCAAAGCACAAATGGTTACTTTCCTTAGGTTCATTTATGTTCTGATTATTTGGTTTACTTATTGTCTATTCCATTGAAGCACTTCCTGTTTGAGAAGGTTTCTCCCTTTGATTTGTATTATTTGAGATCTGCTTGTTTTGTGGAGTTCTCTCCTTTTCACTGTTTTTATTTAAACTTGTTTTCCTTTGTTTTTCAATTTATTCTCTGTGTCCTATATTTAAACATTTTCTACACTTATGGCCCAATTTTTCTCTTATTTGATCACAGTTATTTTCGTTTCTCATGTTATCTCTCATTTGTGTATTTACACATTATTCGTACAAAGTTCTGGAGCCTGTTTTAGTACTTTTAACCACTTGTCCTCTACTTATTGCCCTGCATAAGTAGAGTTTTGCCTGTTTAAATGCTCTGGGATTACTTGGCAAAAACGAACCATGTGCACTAATCTGCCACAGTGAAAACACCTAATATCAGCCACTGACCCTTCTAAAGGCTGTTACACTATTAAAGCCCATACCTGCTTTGCTTTTTGATATCACCCTTTTTGTTTGCCTGATGTCTGTTTGCTATACCTAGGAGGGGCAGGACATTTAGTAATTACATGAACCCTACTTTCTTGTTGCTAGTATCCCTATCTCTACCTACATAGTCATGATGGTAGTGGTCTGGATGGTAGGCTTTTGATAGGTACGCCAGCTCACTGCATTTGCGTACCTTTTCCTTAACCCATGTTTTGAACAGAGCCATAGACAAAGCCTTTTCTAAATTGGAGGGAGCTTTTTGAATCAATTTTGTCTTGACGTCACTTTCATACAGCCTGTCACAGAAATAATTTGGCAATGTTTTCTGGATTAACAGTTCATCCACACCTTTCCGATATGCATCTTTTGTGAGATCCAATAATAGTTCCCCATAACTGACCACAGTTTCATGTTTTTTCTGTTTCATATGGCGCAGACCGTTATTTGCTATGGAATAGTCAATAATCTCTGAATAGCGCTGCTGGAGATCTCTCTTAAGATCTTCCCACATCACTTCGGCATCAAGAGTGAGAATGATAAAATCGGCCACAACAAAGTCACTTGTCTGAGCGGCCAACCTGTGTTTCTGCATGTCAGAAAATTTTATTTGTGGCCCAATAGTGGTCAAGCGACTTCATCCAAGGCTTAAAATTCGCTGGGTCACAGTTAAAGCGTTTGATATAGGTGTAAAGGACTGGGTTTGGGTGTCATTCGCCGTAGTGCCAGTATTTATATTCCCTTGCTGAAAGGTGAACTGCACTTCCTGAGCGTGTTGACTTTTCTTTTTACTCTTACTGCTGGCCGCAAATAGCTTCTCCCAGTGCCCCTTTTCTAGGTAAGCGAGCTCAGCATCTTTCTGTTGCATTTGAGCGTTTGCTTGCTCCAACTGAAACTTCATACCCGCAATTTGCGTTTCTAATTGGGCCATTTCATTCCCTAGCTACCTGCAATTTTTACATTTGTTGTTCTAATTTGACTGTTCAATGTACAACTTCAGTGCTAATCAACTTCTCCATCTCCTTGCACATTTCAGGGTGTAATTCTACAACTCTCCCCCCAGTCGCAATATTTCCCAGAGTCTGGTATTATAGGGTTAATTACATTTTTGCAGTTGCAGAGTGGACAGATCTCTTGGTAATGATTGTGAAGTGAATGAATAAAATGTACTTACAGTGTTAATTTTAGGAACAGACAGTTCTTCACTGCTCCGCCGATGTGTTGTCTCGAAGTTCCAATGCGTTGTATCGTCTTCCAATACATAGCATCGCGACAATCAGGTCCTTGGCAAGACCAGTTCAAAATCATGTCGAAAGGCACCAGAGGAGACCGTTGTTACACGGCCTTAATGTTCGTCTAGGTTGTGTGACTCCAAAGGTGTCTTCTAAGGGTGGCTCCTTTGTTTCACAACAAGTGCAGCCAGTAGCGTTGTGTATGTGGCATTTTATAGTTACTTGGTTGTGTGACTCCAATGGTGTCTTCTAAGGGTGGCTCCTTTGTTTCACAACAAGTGCAGCCAGTAGCGTTGTTTATGTGGCAATTTATAGTTACTTTGAAATGGCAAGTAACTACTGATTAACTGGGAAGTCAACAAATACACTGGAACTCGTGGATTCAGTTTCTACTTCTGTTTATTCAATCTATTCAATCATAAAGTACTTAGTGGGCTTTTTCACTCGAAGCCTGATCCATTTATGTTGAGCTTCTTTCCTATCTCTGTCGGTTGGTCGATTAGGCAGCGACTGACTGTTACCGGGCTTGTTAGTGGATACATATACTTCACCAGCCAGCATGACTAAAATCTGCGTGACTTGAAAGTAGTAAACAACTCGTGACAAGCTTCACTTGAACCCATACCCGTCAGGTTGAATCTGCCAGAAACCGCAGTGGGTTTACTATGTTAACTGATGGTGTTTAAATAGCCTTCGCTTGATCCCTGGCAATTAATGAGTGAAAAACGGTGAAGGCAGATGTCTCTCACACTTGAAGGAATACTTCAACGACGAGTTGATAGAGATACCGTACTTGAGACTGCAGTTTGTTGTTTCTGCCTTACTTAAGTACAGAGAATGTTGATCCTTGAAACCTCTTGTCATCCGGCGATTGCCAGCTTGTTCATTAATTCTCAAGTATGTTTAAGTATTTTTGTTTAAAATTCCCTCACTTTTAATACTTAATAATTCTAAAGTCAAGTCTCAAGGGGTTTGATCGATGTGTACTCTATTAATTTCTACATGGTCACAGCAGCTACAGTTAAAACTAGAAATCCTATCACGAATAGTGCGCTTATGTAGGCTTAATTGCGCGATGGAATTACGCGCAATTGCCATATCAAATGGCACCCAAAGCACGGCAGGTTCTCCTGGTTACTCAGAGCAAACACATGCAATGTTTCTGCCAATGGACCTCCGGGTTACCCGGAGGTCCATTGGCTAAAACATTGCTTGTGCACAGGCCATATGTACAGAATTTGATAGCTTTACTTGGGCCATAACGCGCACATCAACGCGCATATCAACGTGCTATTTGTGCGCATTCCATGACAGGACTTCTAGTTTTAACTGTAGCAAATAACTGAAGAGAGTTTCTGTTTAATAATTTTAGATTTTAGAAAAATACGAATCTAACAATTTCTAAGTGAATAAATCTCTATTTCTCCATTCCCCCTTTTGACCCCCACGAGAGGGTTGTCCTTCCCACGACCCCGGGCCCTAGGACTTGTTAACCCTCTCGCAGGCTACATTTCGCTACACGCGGTGGCTCGGTGCTTCCGGTATTTGATTTCAAACTGAAAGGTCTATGATTCGATCCCACCAGATGTAACTGTGTTGTGCCCTTGGGCATGACACTTAATACCGATTTCTCATGTGGGGACACTGTGGCGCTGTATATCAAGGGGTACTGCACGTCGAAATTGTACTTATCTTCAACCAGTGCTAACCCTGCTTGTTTGGAGTTGGTACGTTGGGCAGTCTGGCAGTTTCTCGCCTTTTCTCTGTGTTTCTTTCCGGGAACTCCGGTGTGACAGGAATGGAAGTCCGTAGAAAAATTAGTCCCTCTGGACTATTATTCCGCGGAATTATAGTCCTAGGTCTAACATTTCTAGGAATAGTAGTCCGCCGGACTACTATTCCTAGAAATGTTAGACCTAGGACTATAATTCCGCGGAATAATAGTCCAGAGGGACTAACGTTCCTGCGGACTTCCATTCCTTTTACACCGGCTTCGTCCACCCTTAAAACTGTCAGACTCGAGGTGATCCTGCCTGTCGAAAGTGTAGTTAAACCCCAACAAACAAATACAAAAAATACCAAATTCCAAAGCCCCTACACGGACCACGAAGAGTATACATTGCACGCATAGTGCATCTGATTCAAGAGTAGCATTCATCACGTTTAACACATCGAAGATCATTATCGTTATGTTTGTCTTGCTAAGTAGACATTATAACCCATGTTGTATTGTTGTCCATCCTATCCAGATATTTACCGTTGTACTCATTGTACATCCGTGAGAGAGAGAGCCCTGAGAAGTAGAGCAGTGATTGTTCACTGTGGTAAGCTAGATTCCCTTTGATAGTAGGAAATAACCTTGTTGTCATCGCCCGGGGTACGGGCCCTTAAGGGTAGGTTACATGAGTTCCAATGATTGGCACAGAGTGGCTTTATATTTGTGTTGTAGTCACGATATAGCCATGGATGGTGACTCTAAACACCAATAAACAAACTGGCTGTATACACTAATAAGCAAACAAGTTGTGAGTATTGTTACATTCATTGACAATACTACACAGAACATGTCATGCTTGGACCTGCTCATTATGTGGCCTACACCTCCATTTTTCTTACCGGGCTAGGTCTGACCATTACTGCTTCATTTCTTTCTGTCAAGAGGCGCCTATACATCAGGTTCTTAACTCTTTGAACCCTGGTGGTATCTCCCATACCAGTCCAATGGCAGCAACGGGAAGAGTCTATATTCTTTATTTAGGGGTAGACCAATTAATATTTTAAAATATTGATTGGTCTACACCGCACCTTCACTCAAAAGCCATCCTACTTGATGAAATTATGAAAGAATCATGTTACTGGGCGCTCGGGTTCAAAGGGTTAAGGACTATTTCTGTTCTGGGACCGCTATTGATAACTCCCAAGCGCGTCTTATTCTGCCGTGTTTCTTCAGCGATGTATCCCAACTGTTGGAATCATTAAAAACGGCGATGGTATCGGGACCTGACTAAATAAATCCCCGTCTACTGAATGAATGCAGAAGCAGCTTGTTCAAGCCGCTCACTGGACAAGTCAATATATTAATCAATAGTTGTTACTTCCCATCGCAAAGACAAATGACTGATGTTACCCCAGTGTTAAAAAAAAAACAATCCGACCACTTTTGTTTTCAATTATCGTCCATTATCCATCATTAGCTGCTTGGGTAAATTTCCAAGAACACAATATCCTAACCCAGTTCCAGTCGAGGTTCACAAAGGGGGCGCGTGGGGGGGGGGGGGGGAGAGGGGTGCTCCACAGTTATTTAGCTCACTGACTTGTATGATGCTTTCAGCAGTGGTCTTGATAAAGGTAAAGCTGTCCCTGTCGTCTTCTGTGATGTCAGTAAGGCGTACGATAATGTTTGGCATAGAGGTTTGCTATTTATATTGAAACAAATTTGAATAACCAGAAAGTCTTCTAGAATTTATGAAGTCCTATCTAACAGCCAGAAAATAGCGAATCGTTTTAAATTCGGAATATTCAGGTTGGAGATCTGGTGTTCCACACTCCACATGGTTCTATACTTGGCCTCATCTTCTTTCAAATCTGCATTTATAATCTAACTTTAAATTTGGTGAGCAGTAGTCGTCTCTTTGCAAATGACACTTCCCTATTTTAATCATCGAAAATTCCATATAAGCCCCAGTAATTTCAGTAAAGATTTTGATGCAATCCAACAAATGGGCTATCGATTGTTATAGAAAAGAAAAGAATACAGAAATAATGATTGTATCCCTTGGAAAAGTAATAGCTGGTCTCCCATCTCCTTTCATGTCCAATGTAGAATTTACCGAGGTTGGTCATCACAAGCACATACAGTTAAAACTAGAAGTCCTGTCATGAAATGCGCACAAATAGCAAGTCGATTTGCGCGTTAATCTACGCGTTATGTCCACAGTAAGGCTATCAAATTATGTCCATATGACCTGTGCACAAGCAATGTTTCAGCGAATGGACCCCCGGGTAATCCGGAGGTCCATTAGCAGAAATATTGCATGTATTTCCTATGAGTAACCAGGAGAACCCACCGTGCTAGGGATGCCATTCGATATGGCAATTGCGCGCAATTCCTACGCGCAATTATGCCTAGATAAGCGCGGAGTTCGTGACAGGACTTCCAGTTTTAACTGTAGGTATGATTTTAAACAATAGTAAAACCTGGCACAATCACATTGAACATATTTGCTCAAGAACATGGACTCAACTTTACATTTGATCGTACCATGCTTAAAACAATCCATTTTGCGTTCATCAAGCTGTTACACGAATATGCTGAAACTGCATGGGCCAGCTGCACGGCGGTTTATTCCAGGGAGAAAATGCAGATAGCAGTAGCACGCATCCTATCAGGCGCAAACACGAGTATTATTAAAGCTAGACTACAATTATGCGATACCTGCTGAGAAACTCTTTATGTCAAGCCCAATAAGCACAACTTAATTCAACTCTTTAAAATGTTCCATAAATTATCAGGCGCAGCAGATATGAGTATTATAAAATCTTGCTAATGTACCGAAACCTGCTGGGAAACTCTTAATGTCAGGCGTAATAAGCACAAATTAATCCAACTCTTTAACCCTTTACCCAACGTAACGGCCAAAACCGGCCAGCGCTATTCTCAAAAATCGCCAATTAATTTTCAAAATATTTTCATTTTTTGTCTCAAAAACATAGGTTATGACCCCTCGTTGGAACGAGCTCGTCGAGCTCGTTCCAATGAGGGGTCATAACCTATGTTTTTGAGACAAAAAATGAAAAAATTTAGTTATTCAAGAATTTTTTTGCAAGTGTCGTCTGCTTTTCATGTTAGGTAAAGGGTTAAAATATTCCATAAATTAATACAGCTTACATTGCCAACAATGTACCCACCTCTGTTTCAGTGAATCAAATCCACAATCTAATTGAGCGCAGAAACCTTAGAATTCCTATGTGTCGTACACATACTTCTCACTCATCCTTCCTGCCATCAACAATCAAATCAAGGACTGAAATCTCCACCCAAGTTAGAGACGATTATAATCTTGCTCACTTTAAAATGTTTCTTAATAGAAAGTTCTGTTGCCCATACGCATTCTATTCTTAATCCAGATCTCGCTTATGGCAACTGTATCATTGCCGACTACGTCTGAATTATAATAATCTAAATGACCACCTGTACGCTAATCATTTCGTTTCTTCTCTTCTTTACAATTTTGCAGAGTTGTTGAAACAACAGAGCATTTTCTTGTAAGCTGTCCTATTTAAACGGACATTCTTCATGAAATGTGTGGAGTTTTAATTGATTAGCTTGAATGTGATACACTGATCTATGGGTCTGAATTTCTTACTAGTGACGAATATAATTCTGTTTTTGAAACAGCTCTATACAGATTATACTCTGGTTGCAAAAAGATTCTGTAATGACATGTAGTGTGATATCTCCCCATTTTAGTTACTGTTTCACACCGTACTATCCGACGTTTTACCTGTTTTACTACTGAGTTTCGGCAAAATCGGTCGTTGTTATTCTCCGAAAGTGATATTCAGCGTTTATCATTTCCATCATGCGTTGGGTGACTTGCTTCACTCGACCCCTGATTTTAATGTTGCCCAATCGGGTAATGGGGTTTCCCACAAATCCACGATACTTAGAAATCGATGCGTCACATTCTCGAGAATGAATCCACATCTACGTAAAACTCTTATTTGTCTTGCCACACTAAACTTAACTATCTGGTAACAGCATATGCTCTTCGGTGTTTTGATGCAATCAGCGGGGTTCGTTTGCAACTTCTCAGATCCTTGGTCCTTGGTTGATGTCATTCACTTCCAGTTACATTGCCACTATCTAAGCTAAGAACTAGCGAATCCACGACTCAATGTGTTATTGTAACGCTATTGTTTATTTTGTTTTAAATACAGTTAAAACTAGAAGTCCTGTCACGAATAGTGCGCTTATCTAGGCTTAATTGCGCGTTGGAATTGCGCGCAATTGCCATATCGAATGGCATCCAAAGCACGGCAGGTCCTCCTGGTACCCCATAGCAAACACATGCAATGTTTCTGCCAATGGACCTCCGGGTTACCCGGAGGTCCATTGGCTGAAACATTGCCTGTGCACAGGCCATACGTACAGAATATGATAGCTTTAATTGGGCCATAACGCGCACATTAACGCGCATATCAACGTGCTATTTGTGCGCATTTCACGACAGGACTTCTAGTTTTAACTGTAAATATTCTTGAAAACTAAAATACTTACCTTGTCGACCGAGAGCAGGCGTCTAAGCAGAAATCTAGGGGAAGGTTTTGGGGAGGGGGAGGGGGGATGGGTGTTGAGGGTAGCAGTGTCAAATATTTCCATGCAGGAGGTATATCATGAAACTCGAAGTCTTCGGTTGGAAAGGGTATTACGGTAGTTTCCTCATCATAAGTGGGCTCAGGGAGTATATATTTAAAGAAAAATAGAAAAGAAGTGTCCCAAATGGTGCTCTTTTTAGGCTGAAAAGAACGTCAAGACTAGCAGGTCATCTGTAATTTCATTTGTTGACGTCCCATACAGATCGTAAAAGTCAGAGGCTTTAGGGGGCGCAGATAATCTGAGGGCTCCTCACCACCCACCCTCCCCCGTCAATAACTAGAACAGGGATGTGAGTTTTCAGTTTTTAATCTGATTTCACTTTTTTCTTACCCAATTACATATGTTTATTTCCATCAGACCATTTTCATGTAAATTCAAAGAAATAAAATTCATCGATTATTTCTGCAGGACTTCAGTTATATGGGGATATAAAGCTTAATTTTGAAGCCTTCCCACCCTGCAAAGATGATTTCAGTTTTTTTTTCATCTGGTGCCAATCACACCTCTGCTAGAATAATCTATTTTGTATTTGGGGGAGTATGAGTAATGCCGTAATCCAATAGCTGTATGGAGTTGTTGGATTGCACTGATTTAAAGGTGCGATACATTATAGGAATACCATCGAGGCCTGATACAAGTTTCTCGATTAGCACAGAGTAGTGATGACAAATTAAACTTACCATCTTAGAAAACCACTTGGGGGTAATGTCCAATTCATCTTATAATACCCCCCCCCCCCACCTCTCTTGACTTATTTTACGTTTTTTGTTTATTTTTTGACAACCATTCAGCATCTATGAATTGTTTTTTTTTATGAATGAAGATAGTGAAGACGTCATAGCATTACGTTCGGGAGCTGTATATGGTGTAATCCCCATTCATTGTTCCGCTTGTACTATGACCGCCGACGTTTATGGTAGTGTTTTAACAGTGTGTTTCTTTGTTTTATTTTTCATCTTTAATGCATGGTAGGCCTATACAAAAATATCATCAAGGTAACAATTGATGTAATCTAATTTATTTTGTTGATTTATTTGTCATGTAATTACTGTTATAAAAACGGTGGCCACGAAATGTGTGATCAGTGTAGGTAAAATACTAGAAACTCTCCTTCTGAATCGACCTGATCTCACGTGCTTGCAGACATTCCTGATACAATGTTTTATCGGTCTAGACGTTTTAGATTATTATGAGGGAAATATCAATTGATTATAAGGGAAAACAAAGATCCCCTTCATCTGTCAACAAATATACAACCTTTCTTTTGTTTTCTCTTGCCAAAACATAATTATCAGAATTATTTCCAGTAAAAGATTCGAATTTCAACAAATTTACTAAACATTTGCTAATAATCGTTCTTCCGTGCTTTTTATTTACAGACAAACGTCGTTCGGGGGGACTCCCACTACTGGATGGAGGCAGCAGATGCTTTCTTTACTGAAAAACAAACTGTTTGTAATGTACATGGTGGGAGAGTTTGTTAAAACTGCAGTATTGAGGACATTCCGGAATATTCAGGTTGACAGTGTAATAACTGTAGGATTTTCCATTAAAACAGCAGCGTTCTTTACCTTTTTGTTCGGAGGTTGTTCATTTGCGGGCCAGGTGCTCGGTGGTGTTGTATTTACATTTAAGAGATGGCATGGTATTTATCAGTTTTCTATTCTCAACATGCTAATGGGAGGTGGCGTGTTGGCGTTTGCGTTTATGAAGTATTACGATCAGCTGCTTGGCATACTTTGTTGTCTAGGCATTGTCACTGGAGCCATTCAAAATATTCATTTCTTTTTTCTACATGAAATTGTTTCAACGGAGTTCTACACGCTTTCTGTTACCTTACAACACACCGTACTTTCAACTGCAATCTTGGCGATTGCGCCAATTGTCGGTAAGTATATACTAAATGTTTTGGTAATACAGTAACAATATACTATATGCTTTTGTAATACAGTAAGTTTTACTAAATGATTTAGTACTAAAGTAACTATATACCAAATGTTTTTGTAATGGAGCAGCAATACAGTAACGCTATACTAAATATTTCGGTAGTGCTGTAGAAATACAGTGACTATATACTAAATGTTTGATAGTACAATAATTATAAGGTAAATATTTTGGTAGTACAGTAACTATACACTAAATGTTTTGGTAATACAGTAACTATTTACTAAATGTTTTGGTAATGCGGTAACAATACAGCAACTATATACTAAATGTCCTGGTACTTCAGTAACAAAACAGTTACTATATACCAATGTTTTGGTAATACAGTAACGATATACTAAATGTTCTGGTACTACAGCAACAATAGAGTTACCATATACTGATGCTTTAGTAATGCAGTAACAATATACTAAATGATTTGGTAGTACAGTAATTAAATACTAAATGATTTGGTAAGTATATACCAAACGCTGTGGTAATGAAGAAGCAATATAGTAACTATATAAGAAATGGTTTGGTATTATAGTAACAATACAGTAACGATATACCAAATGCTTTGGTAATACCGTGACTATGTATTAAACATTTGGTAATACAGTAACTATATACAAAATATTTTGGTAGCACAGTAATGTTTTGGCAATACAGTAACTATGTACTGAATGTTTTGGTAATGCAGTTTATCATATACTAAATGTTTCGGAAATACAGAAACTGTATACTAAATGTTTTGGTAATGCAGTGTATTATATGCTAAATGTTTTGGTAATACAGTAAATATATACTAAATGTTTTGGTAATACAGTAAATATATACTAAATGTTTTGGTAATGCAGTAACTATATACTAAATGGTTTGGTAATGCAGTAATTATATACAAGATGTTTTGGTAATGCAGTAACTATATACTAAATGGTTTGGTAGTGCAGTAATTATATACTAAATGTTTTGGTAATGCAGTAACTATATACTAAATGGTTTGGTAGTGCAGTAATTATATACTAAATGTTTTGGTAATGCAGTTTATTATATACTAAATGTTTTGGTAATACAGTAACTATATGCTAAATGTTTTGGTAACGCAGTAACTATATACTAAATGTTTTGGTAACAGAATAACTATATACTAAATGTTTTGCTAACAGAGTAACTATATACTAAATGTTTTGGTAACAGAGTAACTATATACTAAATGTTTTGCTAACAGAGTAACTATATACTAAATGTTTTGGTAACAGAATAACTATATACTAAATGTTTTGCTAACAGAGTAACTATATACTAAATGTTTTGGTAACAGAATAACTATATACTAAATGTTTTGCTAACAGAGTAACTATATACTAAATGTTTTGGTAACAGAGTAACTATATACTAAATGTTTTGGTAACAGAATAACTATATACTAAATGTTTTGCTAACAGAGTAACTATATACTAAATGTTTTGGTAACAGAGTAACTATGTACTAAAATGTTTTGGTGATACCATAACTATATGGTAAATATTTTGTAAGAGAGTAAGTTATTATTAACAATTTTTGTGAGACAGCAACTGATTACTAAATGTTTTGGTAATACACTAACAGTTAAATGTTTTGGTAATACAGTAACTACATACTAAATGTTTCGGTAATACAGTAACTATATACTAAATGTGTTGGTAATACAGTAACTATATAATAAATGGTTTGGTAATACAGTAACTATATACTAAATGGTTTGGTAATACAGTATCTATATACTAAATGGTTTGGTAATACAGTAACTATATAATAAATGGTTTGGTAATACTTTAACTATATACTAAATGGTTTGGTAATACAGTAAGTATATAATAAATGGTTTGGTAATACTTTAACTATATACTAAATGGTTTGGTAATACAGTAAGTATATAATAAATGGTTTGGTAATACTTTAACTATATACTAAATGGTTTGGTAATACAGTAACTATATACTAAATGGTTTGGTAATACAGTAACTATATACTAAATGGTTTGGTAATACTTTAACTATATACTAAATAGTTTGGTAATACAGTAACTATATACTAAATAGTTTGGTAATACAGTAACTATATACTAAATGGTTTGGTATTACAGTAACTATATACTAAATGGTTTGGTAATACAGCAACTATATAATAAATGGTTTGGTAATACTTTAACTATATACTAAATGGTTTGGTAATACAGTAACTTTATACTAAATGGTTTGTTAATACAGTAACTATATACTAAATGGTTTGGTAATACAGTAACTGTACAATAAATGTTTGGTAATACTTTAACTATATACTAAATGGTTTGGTAATACAGTAACTATATACTAAATGGTTTGGTAATACAGTAACTATATAATAAATGGTTTGGTAAAACTTTAGCTATATACTAAATGGTTTGGTAATACAGTAACTATATAATAAATGGTTTGGTGTAACTTTTACTATATACTAAATGGTTTGGTAATACTTTAACTATATACTAAATGGTTTGGTAATACAGTAACTATATAATAAATGGTTTGGTAATACCTTAACTATATACTAAATGGTTTGGTAATACAGTAACTGTATACTAAATGTTTGATAGTACTTTAACTATATACTAAATGGTTTGGTAATACAGTAACTATAACTAAATGTATTGATAATACATTGGATGTTTATATCTAGTGAAATTATCTTGACTTTTGATCAGCCATGTGAAAACTAGTCAACGAGTTCAGTTGGACAGTATTGCGACCAAAATAGCTGTTAGATAATTTCGTTTGAATCCCTACTGGGTTGCGATCAGGTCGAAGTTCCTTGTACGCCTATCTCCCAACTTCACAACAGATTTCCACCTGTCGATAAAGAAATACAAGCACACTCAATCTGAGTTAGTATTCATGTTTTATTTGTTGATGCGGTATTGATTTCGCAGAATTTTATTTGATAAATGTATACCCAAGGGTGAAATCGTGTAGCGATTGGATCGCGATTTCATCGCCACAAATGTTTTTTTGTAATTATAGTATTGTAATTTTAAACTACAGATATAGATATGCGAAATTTAACAATTACGGTCCCACTCTACAAGAACAAAAATGATGATCCTTAAAGAATAGCTTTCCATCTCATAATTAAGTATATCTTGTATAATTAGTCTTTAACCCTTTACCTAACGTGAAAAGCAGACGACACTTGCAAAAAAAATTCTTGAATAACTAAATTTTTTCAATTTTTGTCTCAAAAACATAGGTTATGACCCCTCGTTGGAACGAGCTCGACGAGCTCGTTCCAACGAGGGGTCACATGATATGGTTTTGTTGAAATTTTTTGAAAAATTTGAAAAAATGATATTTAAAATAATAAATTTTGAAATCGTCTGCGTTGGGTAAAGGGTTAATCTGACCCAAGGGTCCGGCGAACGTACGATATTCGGTTGGGTTTCGAATATTTCTCTGATTCGATTCGATTTGAAACCATCTCGATTATTTGAAAAAATCCGAGTCCCGGTGAGTTTTGAATTGCATTTTATTAATATCGAATGTTTTAAGATTACTATTCGGGTTATCCTCACACAAAACTGATGAATAATCTTCTCTTTAACTAAAGAACATCATTAGTTTGTAGTTTCACAGACGTAGGTTGTGGAATTTCGATAATTTGGTCTCTTGACGGAGAACTGGACGTTCGCGAAGAGAGAGCCCTTTCTACCGAGACCTGACTTTTCTCACCCGAAACGGGTCTCTTAGAAGTCATAGAAACAGGAGCACTTGGTAAATGTCATATAATGGCGGCGCTCAGTTACAAATGAAGGTAGCTTCTGCCTCGGGTCCTTTTTCAATATCTGTTTAGTTCTCACCATCTTGCAAAAAACAATGAAATTCTGGTATTTCACAATAGCACAAAATACGAATGAAGAAAGAAACACATCGCATTTTAAAATAACAAATTCCGCTTCTTAACACGAGTCCCGCCCTAAACATTTGGGCACAGGTCTGCTTACGAAGGGAATACTTGAGTTTCCTTTTTGAGTTCGGGTCATTTTCTGTGGACGTAGCATGCCAATGCAGTCTGTTTTCGGGCGAATCAGGTATATCTTCCATTTCAACTACAACAGGGCTTGTTCTATCCTCCGTGGCCATTCAATCGTCTCCAGTTGATGGCAGACCCTACGACAAGGTTCCCCTGAAGGGCCATCTGCGGTCAGCACCCATCTCTCTTTAAATTCTGGAGTCGATGGGAAACGCACATTTATTGTCGTATTCAGACTTCAGACAAGCAGGGCATCAGCCTATTCAAATGAACGATTCATGACTTAGTTCCAGGTCGCTTCTGGATGCGACATATGACGTCATTCAATATATTAGTGACCACAAACGGACCCTTCCATGGACAATGCAACTTGAGGGATCGTCCCTTCTTTTTAGTTGCGTTGTGTAACCACACAACGCTTCCTACTAAAAATGTCTTTCCAAAAACACCCCGGTCGTGTGCTCACTTCTGTCTTCGTTGGCTTCCTTCCAAACAAAATCGTGCATGTTTCATGAGAAACTCTTAATCGGTTACGTAAGACTTCGGCATATTGTGTTTGAGTAGACTTTTCATCTGGTACAGGAAAGACCATCACATCTAGATGTACAGTTTTCTCCCCATCAAGTCTCGTTGATTCTTACTAACGTTTAGAGCCAGCATATTCTCAAGAGTGTGATTAAAGCGTTCAGTCATACCATCCGACTGAGGCTGGTATGCTGTTGTTCGTGTCTTCTTTACGTCGAGAATCTCACATATTTCCCGAAATACTTGCGACTGAGAAATGGCATATTGGTCTGTGTGTAGCTCTGGGAACGCCAGATCTATATACAAACTCTCTCAAGAGTCCATCAACTACTGTTGTGGCTGCAGCATCTGGAATAGTAATTGCCTCTGTCTATTTAGTGAAATAATCGTCAATGACTGGAATGTATTTGTTCCATTTCTTTGTCTCCGGTAAAGGACCCATTATATCACAAACAATTCGTTGGCACGGCTTACCAGAGAGATTTGTCGAAGATCAGCTCCTCTTTTCTGGCCTCCCGTTTTTCTTTGTGGCCATTTGGGACACTTTTTACAGTGAGCTCTTACATCTCTGGCTAAGGAGTACTAATAAAATCGTTGTCGGACTTTGTGTAGCGTTTTCTTGAAACCATGATGCCTGGCGGTCTTAGAATCGTGTAAATCTGTTAAAAGAGACTCTTGCAATGTCTGGGATAGCACTAATTGACATGTGACTTCGTTGGGGTTGTTCTGTTCGAAATTCCTGTACAAAACGTCATTTCGTATTTTTAAACGATTCCACTGATTCCGGTAGCTTTTCCTGACAACAGAACATCCGGTGATTTCTTCAAGTGGTGCTCGATTTTAGCCTTTTTCCTTTAATTTCTTAAATTTCTTAATATCTGGATCTGAGTTATGTGCTTTGGCCAAATATTCGCTGTCCCATGTTTGAGTTAAAACAATGGTTTTGACTGCTTTTGTTGATTTTGGTGCATCCAAATCTTTGTGTGGTGAAGGGACGATGAGATAGACCATCTGCATTGCTGTGATGACACCCGGGACAATGCTCTATTTTTATAACTGTAGGCACTTAGAGTCTCTATCCATCTGGTAATTTGTCCCACGGGGTTTTCGAAGTTAAGTAGCCACTGTAGGGACCCATGATCGCTTTTTATTACACTCCTGTTCGATGAAATCCTCAATCCACAGCAACACTAAACCATGCGGAAAATGAAACTTTGTTCCTCACATATGTGCTGAACGGAAATCGTTCACGGACTCTGTTTAAATAGAAAAGAAATGTCACTGGAATTTTCTACAAATCATGCAACGCAATTACAGTTTGAAACTCGAGCAATAGGTGAAAATCGTCCCTTGAGTTCCAATGTGTTCTAATATTTTTTCAACTGCTGAATTTGCATATTACGCGGGCGGATGCGGTCGATTCGTTGGCTAAAGGGTTAAAACAAACTGACGAATGCATGGAAGAAAGCAGTATATAAGCTAGTGATACGAAGAATGCATGGAATAAAGCAGTATATAAGCTAGTGATACGAAGAATGCATGGAAGAAAGCAGTATATAATCTAGTGATACGAAGAATGCATGGAAGAAAGCAGTATATAAGCTAGTGATACGAAGAATGCATGGAATAAAGCAGTATATAAGCTAGACCTTCCTCCTTTACAGGGATATCCTAATATCGGTGCTGTGGGAAGTTTCTCGTTCGGGATATTGAATGGTATGTCACATGCAGATGTCCAATGAAATTGCCTCCTTTTTTCAGTAAGTTTGGGTAGCGGATTGGCAATGTCTGCAAAAGATTTTACAAAGCGACGATTGTTCGAAGCCAGTCCAAGTAAACTTCTTATCTCTGTACAATTTTGTGGAATTAACCAGTCTCCAACAGTACTGATTTAATCGAGATCGGTATGGTCTCCATTCTCAGAGATAATATGCCCACGATAGATCACCTGCTGCTGGAAAAGATTACACTTTTTTGGTTTGAGTGTAAGGCCGGCATTTCGTGATCTGTCGAACATCAACTGCAGCCGTTCTAAGTATGCTGTCACTGTTTGCCAGAAAACAATAATATCATCAAGATAAATTAAGCAAATGTCACCCCGTATCCCTAACAGTACTCTTTCAATCAAACGCCCAAATGAGGAAGGGGTTGTAGACATGCCCATACATGTATGCATAACAGGCCACTGAAATAGGCCTTAAATAGTACTAAATGCAGATTTTAATTTGGATTCCTCGCTCAACGGAACTTGTAAATACGCAGCCAACAAATCCAATGTTGAGAACTATTTAGCATTTCCCAAACTATCTAATGACTCTGAAATATTTGGTATGGGATAATCATCTTTGACAGTGTTCTGATTCAGCCGACGCTCGCCTCAATAAGTCCATATTTTTCCCATTCCATCTCGCTTTTCAATATGTCCGGGGTGTATTTATCCATGTCCTCCTGGGATGAAAGTAGTACTTTTCACAGAAAAACGACCACAAACCAACTTTGCCTTTGTGTCTGTACATTGAACGATCTAGCTTCCTATTTTTAACATGAATTTCCCAAGTCCAGTTGGTACTTTGTGGCTCTTAGAAAGGCAACTCCCAAAACGTCATCATCAATAATTCGCGCGACAATCACATTCTATTGGCTCTTGGTTTCTATATTCTCCAACATTACTTGACAACTACCTAACACGTAACGACTTTGTCCATTGGCAGTCTTCATTTTAACTTCTCCTTTTTCGAATTTAACTCTCCTGAGTGTGACGCTCGCATAAATGCATCTCCCGAAATCACTGTAAGAGAGGCTTCACTGTCAACTAGCCAACTAACAAATTTATTGACGTATCTCCAAGACAAAAATGCCTGATTTAAGTTGATCTTTTCCTTCCTTATTTTCGACCCTATCTTGTCTAACCTGTTGAGTTAATGAACTGTGGGGGCCACGCTGATACGACTGACTGTGCCTTCTCGTTTGAATCCTTCGCACCAGTGGACAATTTCGACTAATATGTGACGTATCTTCACATTCAAAGCATCCATCACTTGGGAAGTTTTTACGCCTCTTTTGAGGTGGAAATCGATCTCGTCCTGTATCTGACAGCGTCTGAGGACCCACAATTGCTCCCAACAATTATCCATCTTCATTATCCTCTCATGCATCACTTTCATGTCATTTTCATACTTTTCAAGATTCTTGTCTAACCTTTTATGAAGGTTATCCAGTTCCCTTTGCATTTCGACTCTTATTAACAGACTGTTGTTGTTCTGTCCTTCCGAGCGAGTGTAACTCCAACAACACGTTCACAGCTTGGTATAAATATCTCGGCTTTGCTTGGAATAGTCTCATTCGTAAGTCTGAGTCTCTGACTGCGGCGATAAAATGAACTTTTGCAAGACTTTCTCTGGTGGATTTATGTATCTCTACACCAATATATCGTGATTGGTTTCTTAAATTTGTGAGGAACATTTCAGGTTGACCATCTGGGCCATTTCGCTGGTCCAATTTTCCTGCAAGCGGATATGACTGACCCCTCATAAATTCACTGATAACTTGTTGAGCTAAATAACGACATTTCTCAGAGGACGATCACTTATTAATTGGTGCACAGCAATCAGAATGGGCTCTCTAATCAAAACAGTCCGTATTTCCTGTATATCTGTCGGGTTTGCTACGAGCTTTGTCATTCAAACGCATCGTGTTATACGACGTCATTTCCTTTCTCCTCTCGTAATACTGTAGTCCCGCATTGTCTCTCTTAATTGTTACAGGCGTCTCAATACATCGAGTATTGTCTTCTGTCTGTGTCTGCCCTTCATCGTCTAATTTTGTAATCGTCTCGATTACCGAACTGCGTCGGAATTACGTAGGAGAACGCAGGGAATTATTTCCCAATGACGGCTGATTATTCAGTACTGACAGTGTCCTGTCTATCTGTCCTGTTAAGACTGGCGTCTCTCACTCCCTGCGTTGATCAACTACACGATATTGTGAAAACACTGTCATCATCTACGTCTTCATCTAAAATGGTTTAAGTCTAATAAAATAGTGGTAGTCTAAATGATCGCCAATTGCGTTACTCTGCTCCCTCTTCATATTGGATGCAAATTCTGTCAGAGTCCTATCTGACGCTTTATCCACCCCTCTTCTTTCTAAAGACACAACTTCACGCCGTGTCAGCCTGTGTTTCCGTTGAAAATCGGGCGGCGTCTTTAATGACGAGACCATTCATTTGTTTGTCCTGCTTCAGCGCTACTGTTGGGACGACGTCTCACAGTTGTTGGTTATCCGTTTCTTTGTCTGAACCCACCTCTTGCCACCAAATGTAGAGTGTAACCCTGGGATCCCCTCAGACCTTTATAAAATGTGACACCACGAGATGTAATGTGACGGATTTGTTTATATATTCTCACAAAAAGGTCAACTAAAACATACAGCTACGTCCTGACAGTCTGAGCTTTCTAAATGAACAGAACAGTACGACAGAGGGAAAGAGAGCACGGTAATTCATGCATCCCTTCTTATATCATAAATGACGCATGCGTACCTCGCATTGTCAAAACAAGTGCAGTCAAAAATAATAGGCACGAGTCTATAAAATATAATTATCCTAAATGAACTCGGGGCGTTTCTAATATTTAATTCATTAGATTCTTTTTTATCTGGAACCTCTACTCCGATTCTGTTGATTCGTTTCAACCTTTTACCGGGAACAAAAAACGATGTGATATTTTGATCCAGCGGATTATTGCATGAAGAAAAGTGTTTCTTTTGAAAACGTATATTTTACATACTAGCCAGTCATCAGTGCCAGCCAGGAAATGTAAAAATGACTTTCAATCGTACATTTTGGAGATAAATGTATTTTGTCTAGTTAATCATTTCACTGCCACGCCTACTTTAGTCATGTATGGAGGACCTCTATGTACGCCTGTATACGACGAAGTTTAATATAATTTATGACATACTTGGAACTCTATCACCTGAGTAATTGTTGGAAAAGGCTCTCTGAGCAATTTCCAACAATTAATCAGATGGTAGGTTTGGTATGCGCATTCCAGTAGGTACATATAAGCATCAGAAAATAGTTGACAACAGTCGCTTCGGCAGAGTAAGTGTTAACAGATGTTTATCCATAGACAAATTCCCGAATGTCTAACGAAACAAGATACCTTTATCTCCATTGTAATTCCTGTCATCGTCAGAAGTGAATACAATTCTTCTAACACACTTCATTTCACTAAAATACAATCAAACAAATGTAATTGCCATAATATAATTTACAGGGTGTGTTCGATTCGTGACCCGGTTGACGTAAGAGTTCCTAAAAGTTTTATTCTGAGGTTTGACAAAATTAAGTGACAGAAGAAACAAGACGTAGTTTTCAAACTGAAAATCTGTTCCATTTGCTGATAAGAAAACCCCTGTTTTTGCTGTCAAATTGACTGAATATATAGAGGATATTCACGAAAATTTGATGAATACCGAACATATCTCGTGAGTGGCTACAAAGAAATATGAGGATCTTCACGAGCGACGCAGTCGCGAGTGAAGATCCTCATATTTCTTGTAGCCACGAACGAGATATGTTCGGTATTCATCAAATTTTCGTGAATTTTCTTTTTATTTAATGCTCTACGACTACAAACTCTCCAATTTGTGGCCTTTATTTGCCATTAGGGCGCAAAATTTATGTGCCGAACCGGCGTCCATACAAAAATTACAACAACCAAACTCCAACCATTGGAATGTGTGAATATCCGCACAAAAAGTAGTCCCGTCTTATTTCTCCCCTAACTTTACGATTTACCAAGGCTGGCGAATTGAAATAATCGCAATGTGTTTCGAAGAAATAGAACAATAACAAAAAACACCACTTTCTTATTTTCAATAACAAGACACGTCATTTTATTTTTTTGAACTCAATGCACTGAAGACGTGTGAGGTTGAACTGAAGAAATTTGAAAGTGAATTCGGCTTTTCGCTGGAAGGTGAATGAGAAAGTCAAACTTTGAAACCGCTGATTTAATGAATTGATTTAGTCACTGTCACTATCAATTATTCGAATTCGTTTGTATTTGGGACTCTGGAATTCATTACTGATGTGCTGACTCGTTTAAAGTACATGTGATTCGTCATCCGAACCTACGATGAAATATCGATTTCTAAATATCATTTTGATATTTCGTTTTGCCGACCGACAGGGGAATATGACTTAATTTTTCAGCGTGAATTGATGCCTGAGCTTTAAATAAATTTATTTATTTATTGGTGTTTAAGGTCACATATTTTTGCGCAATGGCTAATCATGACCACAAATTGACTGAATATTTCACCGATTGTGTTTCTACACGTCATATACATCATAAATGTGGCCCATACCGCAATCTAAACAGGTTTTTTTAAGTTACGGTAATCGACCTATAGTGCGTAGTTTTACTTCAAAAGCCGGCTCGAAGTGTTTACTGTCATGTTTGTGACATTCTACAAATCATGAGACAAAATATCACTCTGGAAAGTAACAAATATTTGGAAGGAAAATTCAGAATATGCCTTCATGAAACATAATCAAGATGGGTAATCAATATTTATCTCTTGAAAATATTCAAATTAATACTAAATTTTTTGAGTGGATACATAATTACAGCTAACAACCGTTACCATGTAAAACAACTCCGGGGTGTACTCCATCTGTGATAAGAGGAGTGCGAGCGCTATTGCTCGCGCCACGTACATAGCGTAGATACAGACGTCCTCTAATTCACCCTCTTCCGTCAATAAGAGCACAGTAAGGGTGAATTTACCTGAGATTAGAGTACGGAACTGATCGGGTCTCAGCAAAACAAATTATGGGTTCATAAAGAACAACGAGGTCAAATTTAACTAATGAATTACAATGACCGTTGAGAGAGAGTCTCTCTCTCTCTCTCTCTCTTTCTCTTCTCTCTCTCTCTCTCTCTCTCTCTCTCTCTCAACCTTATTAATGAGAAATACAAAGATAAGATTAACACTTTCGCTGCCGAAAGCGACTATTGTCACCTATTTTATGGTGGTTATCTGTACGTATCTGTTATGCGCATATCAAACCTACCATCTTTGTTACATTGATTTGTTTCTGCAGGGTAATTATTCTCTCTTGAATAATGTTTTTGGATAAATATTATACTGGCCCAAACAATTAGATGGTTGTGCCACATAAAACCAACAAACATCCCGATTTCACAAAGTAAATGACTGCTCACTGAACCTGAGTGGAAGAGCAATCGATATTTTCAATGCAAGGGCCTAAGGCTGCGAGTCTAAGACTGCCCACAAATCAATCAGTATATCTTCAATAATGAACACAAACCTTTTTCTATTGAGGCCATTTAACCCTTTACCCAACGCAGACGATATCAGAATTTATTATTTTAAATATTATTTTTTAAAAGTTTTAAAAAAATTTCAACAAAACCATATCATGTGACCCCTCGTTGGAACGAGCTCCACGAGCTCGTTCCAACGAGGGGTCACATGATATGGTTTTGTTGAAATTTTTTGACAAATAATATTTCATCAACTGCTGAATTTGCATATTACGCGGGCGGATGCGGGCGATTCGTTGGGTAAAGGGTTAACTAACAAGGCAGATTGGGTAATCTGCTACTTGGTGTTTTCTTGACTTGGGTTCTATAATTTCGAATCAAATATTGTTCCTCGTGATTTTGTCTCTTAACAAATTGGAAGTATTCCTGTTTCAGTCGCTTTATGGCCAGTTTATAAACTTTTCCGTCTAAGTGTGTTTCATTGATAAAAATAAACTAATAAAAAACAGAGGACAGGAAGTATAATTTCAACACGTGACTCTGGCCCGCACAAAAGTATGTTTTATTACACTTCCGTGTATGAATAAACAAGAAATATGTTCAAGTTGTAAATCTAGACATGTCCTCAACGGTTGATATAGAGAACCGGCTTCACGGCAGCGCAAGATTTAAACCCACCTGTTCGTCGATGATAAATTAATTGCATTATAATTCCAAGACACTGTTACATTGTAATCACCAAGAGTGCTTCCCGTCTTCTTAAATGACTCTTTTGCAGTTATTATTTCCACTCCTTTGACCTTTACGAGGGGAAACAATCTGGAACTAATATTTGCCGAGTTGGTCAAATGCAGATCAGGTTAAGGTGCTATATAAGTATTGGAAATAGGTGACATTTTTTTTATTTCCAATGACGTCATATATATCTAAAACATGTTATAACTTTTTTTTTTTTTTTTTGGTGTTTTTTTTGGTGTTCAGAACTGCGAATCGTTTTTCATAAATACTGTAGGGCTATCACGATTTTTTAATATAGGAATCGATTAATCGTCAAAAATAATCGATTAGTCGTACTTAGATGGGTTAAAGACTAATTATACAAGATATACTTAATTATGAGATGGAAAGCTATTCTTTAGAGTAGGATCATCATTTTTGTACTTGTAGAGTTGGTCCGTAATTGTTTAAATTTCGCATATCTGTAGTAGGGCTGTCACGATTTTTCAATTTAGGAATCGATTAATCGTCGCAAATAATCGATTATAATCGATTAATCGTACCTAGATGACCCCTCCCCCTTCTCCCTCTCTTTAAAGTCGTTAAAAATGAAGTTCAAGTCAGTTGGCCTACCTCAATTAAACAACGAAGACGGTCCTCTTTTAGGTACATTCAAAGCTTTGATATTCTGAACTTTTGAACTGTCAGTGTAATAATCAAGACGGGTCGGCAGTTGCGAACTTGCGAAATTCGCAACTGACGACCGGTCTTGATTATTACACTGACGGTTCAAAAGTTCAGAATATCGAAGCTTTGAATGCACCTAAAATACGTGTGCTTCTAACGGCTTTTTGGGGTTTAACATCGAGTTCCGTGGCGTTTTACCTTTAGAAACAATAGCTTTTTCATCAATTTGTTTTAATTATTATACGTCTAAAACGGGGTAAAATTTACCGATTCTTCGACAACGAAAAATATTAATCGATTAATCGTGACAGCCCAAAAATACGGATGAACAGAAAAACGTGACAAATTATTTTGTTTAGATTTTTGACGATATCGAAAATAGACATCACTTATTTTCAAGCTTAATTGTTTTAAAAATAATAACACCCTTGCCGTCATCCGATATGTCGCGCGAGAAGGAATTGATTCACTAAAAAACTCTCTCTTTCCCCACGCCTTTTCTCTCCTTCCAACACCTTGGAAACGAACTGCTTGATGACATTCCACCCAATCTCTCCGACAAGCATACCAACATTTTCTTACCGTATCACGTGACGATGGTGGATGCAGGATGGATTTTTCTCCTCATTGAAGAGGGCCGAGTTTTCTGTAGAAATGATCGCCTCATAACATGTATTTCTGATTTAAAATGTGTTCCTGAAGAGTCCTGGTGGAATATTTTACGGACGTGAGTTTGATTTTGATGATCAAGATGTTTTATTCTTTTACTCTGAAACTGAACTTTTGTTTCTTTTTCTGATCCCCGATATTTCTATAACTTATTTACCTTTCCCCGTCGATTGAATGTTCCGAGCATTCGTCAGTAATTGGACACAGCAAACAATAATCATAAACAAATCTAAGGAGGAGCGTAAATAAAAAGAAAATTATTTTACTCCGCGATAACATTTTTTCTTAAAGAAATTTCTATACTATTTGTATTCAACTAAATAAAATTCAACTACAGATGGTCAACTGAGATGAACTGAGGACTGAGATGAACAGGTCATTATATTCCGTCCACTGCCATACACATTATTGCATTCTGTACGTACAGATGGATGTGAAAGTTGTGAGGAAAATTGAATTCATCGATTGCTTCTCTTGACCATCAACCTGATTTGATTCACGGATATGATTTATTTAACCCTTTACCCAACGTAACGGCCAAAACCGGCCAGCGCTATTCTCAAAAATCGCCAATTAATTTTTATTATTTTTTCATTGGTTTCTCAAAAACATAGGTTATGACCCCTCATTGGAATGAGCTCGTCGAGCTTGTTCCAATGAGGGGTCATAACCTATGTTTTTGAGACAAAAAATTAGTTATTCAATCATTTTTTTGGCAAGTGTCGTCTGCTTTTCATGTTAGGTAAAGGGTTAACGAATCGATTGTGATACTATAATTTCTGTAAATCTGATATCCGGAATAGAAAACCAAACCACTGCGCATCGCCGTTTATGCAAATTGATGAACAGAAGAAAACCCCAGAGTTCTGACAAAGTTTTAACGTCGCTGTGAATCTGACGATAGCAATCTTGTCAACCCAATAAAAAACAGGCAAACACAAAATCAAACCCCCAATTATTTATTTATTATTTTTTTATTGATGTTTAAGGTCACAAATTTATGCACAATGGCTAATCATGACCGTGACAGTTCTACGGGTGCAGGAAGCCGGAGTACCCGGAGAGAACCACCGAGCAAGGACAGGCAGCTGCCAGCTCCCCAACATCGTAACTCCGCACTGCAGCACAGGCAGGGTTAGATTGGTTGAAGACATGCGTACCATCGACGTGCAGTACGCTTTAGTACACGGCGTCATCGTGCCCCCACGCGGGCAATGGAGATGAAGTGTCTTGTCCAAGGACACAACGCGGTTGCCGCAGGTGGGATTCGAACCGAGGACCTCTCGGCTTGCAGTCTGCACCTCTACCTACTGAGCCACCACGCTCCAAACCCCCAATTCTGTCAACTTCTATCATTTGCTACTTCTGACACTGACTACTCGGACACTATCTCACAAGAGTCTTTTCATTCTGTGGACACGGGAACTACAATGGATACGAATGTGCAGACGTCAATTTCCACACCAAACTTTAAGGCTTTCAAGGACCCATCTGTTCAATCCCACTCAAAACTATTATTAACCCTTTTCAAACCGGTTTGCATAAATTATGCGTGAAGAAAAAATTGGTAGTGGACGAGCAGACGATATAAAGAGCACAAATCTGAAGCGAGGCTCAGTAATAATTTAATCCAACAGCTCGAGGGAGCTGTTGGATTAAATTATTACTGAACCTCCCAACAAACTGTAGTTTCGCCCATTTCGCCCTTAACAGTATTGACTGAAATGATACCTTTCAGGGTGCCAATGTTGAAAGTGTTAACAGAGCGGTTGTTGCAGTCGAGTCCAGAAACTCGAACTTTATATTACCGAGCAAAGTGAAACCAGCCTGACCTGCAGCAGTACAGGTGACGCAAGAATCGCCGCCTGTTCGGAGTCCCCGAGTTTCCACAGGAAAGTGCAGAGGACATCGATCTTGATGTTGTTGATGCGACTTGTGAACCGTTGTTGATGAATGACATTTCTCGTTGCCATCGCTTGAGTCCCCAAAGTGCTTCTGTCACTGGCCGTCCTATTATTTTTTGGTTAAATAGTTACAGGGCCAGAAGCAAAATGTTCAGAGCCAAATTTAAAGTGAAGTCTCTAGATTTTACCAAACTCCCCTGAGTTCGATCACAAAACTTAGTTTCGCCGCCCAAGCATTATATAAATGGAGGCCTGGCTAGATAACGCGCGCAAATTGCCGAGAGAGCCAGAAAGTTAGTGAAAAGTTCCAAACTCTTAGGCACTAGGACAGTCGATGGGATAATATTTATCAAACACCGGTATGAGACACTTCAGAGCGTGACAAGACTATCACAAATAATCGAAGTTGAGGAAAGCCTACGTTTACGCGTATTACTACCAACACCCCATTTACAAGCACATTGTCTCTAAAGCGCGGTCAACCCTTTGTTTGACTAAGTGATCAACATTTGGATAAGCTCCGAAATCTCTTTGAATTACTATAATTTCTTAAGTGACACTCAAAGCACCTCGTATGACCCTCGCCTGATGGAAGCCAATGGCTTATCCAGGTGGAGAATTGTATGGTGTGAATGTAGTCTTACCAGCGGACCACTCTAATTCGCCCCAAGACACCAACGGTTGTTCAAGTTATGTTAATGTGCTTTCATGTGCCTCCACATATTTATATGTTGTTCAACCCCACGTTTGAATGTATTGAGAGGATGTGTGTGTGGGAGTGTACCTGTGAGTGCGTCTGTGTAGGTGTGATGAGTGAATGGGTGTGCCAGGGATTTTGCATGAGCAAATGTGCTTGTTTGAGAATCCACGTGAGTTTATACGTTCTCGGGCAAATGTACCTCTCAAGGTATCAAAATACTCACCTGTAGCAAATATGCAAATTTGTGTAACGTGTGTATGAATATATAAAAAATAGTTCTCTTACCTCAAGTCATCTGGTCACTACCTGGTGATGAAGAGATCTGTAGATATCTGCATTGTGTTCCAAATTAGTTTGTTTTTGGATTTGTGTCTGCAGAAGTATATATGCCCGACGAGGTGAATGGGTGAGCGTGTGTTTCATTCTTCCTGTGTGGGCATGAGTGAGTGTGTGTATACATGATTGTGTGTGGTAGTTTGATTGATGTGTGCGTATGCGCCTGCATATATCCGTGCTATAATGTCACATTTGTAATAATATACCCCAGTGTAGGCCTACATACGTTCGTATTTTAATACATACCCCTGTAAGTTTCTACACTAACAGATTCAATTCAACTAGATACTAATCATATAAATCTGGTGACAATCAGTAGGTAATACTGGCTGGTCCCAGCTCACTTTCCAATCGTCTTGAGCCAGAAAGTTAGGTATACCAGAAAAATTGAGTTATTTTTGGAAAAAACCTCAATTTTCCGTGGCAAATTTTGGTTTTTCCCAAACACAATTCAACTTTTCATCGAAAACCTCGTTTTTTTTTCCGGAAAATGTTTAAATTTGAGCATTTCTGGCTCACTTTTCGACAGAATTGTCAAAGATGTCTAAAAAATTCACCGACTTGACAAATTCAATTTTCACCAAATTTAACGCCGAGTCTCTGCGCAAAAAATCACTTTTTCGCAGACGCGACACGGACTCGGCGATCGGGGTGAGTTTTTCCTGTAGGGAAAAATTTTGAAAAAACAGTGTCTCCCTTGGAAAAAACCTGTATCCAGGACGCGGTTTTCCACGGGAAAAGACGACGCTTCGATCGAGGTGAATTTTTAACTGAGCTAGAAAAAATGCGATTTGGGACACGGATTTGTTTCCCCACGGGAAGAGATGCTACGGTCGATCTAGGTCGAATTTTGTTTTTGGAAATCGATCGCTGGTGAAAAACACGACCGTTTGAGAACGCGCGTTTGAGTGTATGATTTAACTCGATGGGAACAATCTGGGGGATGGGGGGGGGGGGGGCGGGGGGGGGGGGGTTGGGATGGAGGATCGCGATTGAAAAGGTGTGTGTTTGTGCTTGTGTGTGTGTAATTATGAGTCGTGAGACGAATGATGGATAAAATTGTTTTTGCCATTAAAGAAAAAAAAATGTATGTAATATGTTATTATTACAAGTTGTGAGATGAGTGATAAATTGACTGAGATCTCGCGTCCGAGTATAAAAAAATTAGCTTGATGGTGATCTAGGATGGATCGTGATTTGAAATATATATATTATAAGTTAAAACAGGAATAATGATCGATCGGAGGGCAAAATTATTTTCGCATATTTTTTTTTTAGGTAAAATTTAAAAAAAATTAAAATCGACTGAGCATTTACAGTTTTTTACGTGTTCCTCACACTCTCGGGTGAATCAGGAAAAAAATTGAATGCAACATGTCGCCGTGGAGGTGGGGTTACGACTTAGAACCGAAAAACATCAAACGTTTCAAGAAGGTAGTCGTGTGACCTATCAAATTGAAGGTATCGAGGAGTAGATTACGAAAATAATATTTTCAATCGTCGCCCTGGGAGTGGGGTCACGACCAGAGCCGAAAAACTACTTCTTTTTTTTATAAAGCCAGGCATGTGAGGTATCAATTGAAGGGCTCGTTGGGGAGAGTACGAAAATGACATTTTTCCATTTTACTTGGCGGTGGGGGTCACTCCCATCAGAAAATCAAAAGTTTCGAGAAGGTAGTCGTGTGACCTATCAAATTAAAGGTATCGACGAGCAGATCACGAAAATTATATTTTCAATTCTCGTCGTGGAGTGGAGTCACGACCAGAGTCGAAAAAGTCTTCCGTTTTATAGGGGTCATGACCAGAGCCGAACAAACGTCTTACTGCGATATTTATCACAAGTGCTTGACACGTGCAAAGATCAAGAAAAATAGTGTATTAGACGTTTCCTGGCTTTGAAGATTTCGACCTGTCTTATTCAAACTCACAGAAAAACCAATCTCGTGAATTTGTAGTTGAGATATTGATGGCATCTAACAGCCAAGAATTAGGCTTTGCGTTGGTATACCACATGTCCAGTACAATTATCTTTTAACGTTAAAACGGGTGAAATATATCTCGGAAACGACTCATTTTTATCTTGATCGGACACGGTTGTTGACGGAAAGTTGACTGGGAGGTCGTTCAAAACAATTGATCAAATATATCGAACGAAAAGACCCATTTTCTAACTACGATTGTCGCCCTATTCTAAACTGCACCACACTAATCATACAATACGGTATTGGAGCTTCAGAACCTCTTGAATATTATAAATTTACGATTTGTATTGCAAATTGCCTTCAACACAAATTGTACATTTCTTCCCGTCACCATACTTGTACTATACTGCATTGAATTTGACCTCGCCATCATCCCATTGGTAGATAAACCTGAACTCATCATCCGAATGGTCGATAATTAAAATGAAGATTCCCTCATATTTTTCTATCACAAATATGGCAACCGATTGGAAGTCTACTCACAGCTAACAGCCGTGCCCGACCTAGAAAAAAGGCGTCGTCTCAGAGAGATATATTTGGGAGTGGTGTACCAAAGTCAAGCTTAACGTCTTGGTTGTCGGATGACTTAAATACCTCAATTACAAATTCATGCAACACAAGAGATCATTCATATACGCAAAAAAACTTTGAGTCTCGCATGGCATGAAGTGCCGTTAAATGTCAATAGCGCCTTCACCAAGGAAGTCTTTCTTCGATAATTAAAAGATATACTCGACGTGTTGTTCAGAATTCGCATATGTATCACGTTTTATTTAATGCTCAGGCATCAATTCACGCTGAAAAATTAAGTCATATTCCCCTGTCGGTCGGCAAAACGAAATATCAAAATGATATTTAGAAATCGATATTTCATCGTAGGTTCGGATGACGAATCACATGTACTTTAAACGAGTCAGCACATCAGTAATGAATTCCAGAGTCCCAAATACAAACGAATTCGAATAATTGATAGTGACAGTGACTAAATCAATTCATTAAACCAGCGGTTTCAAAGTTTGACTTTCTCAATCACCTTCCAGCGAAAAGCCGAAATCACTTTCAAATTTCTTCAGTTCAACTTCACACGTCTTCAGTGCATTGAGTTCCAAAAAAATAAAATGACGTGTCTTGTTATTGAAAATAAGAAAGTGGTGTTTTTTGTTATTGTTCTATTTCTTCGAAACACATTGCGATTATTTCAATTCGCCAGCCTTGGTAAATCGTAAAGTTAGGGGAGAAATAAGACGGGACTACTTTTTGTGCGGATATTCACACATTCCAATGGTTGGAGTTTGGCTGTTGTAATTTTTGTATGGACGCCGGTTCGGCACATAAATTTTGCGCCTTAATGGCAAATAAAGGCCACAAATTGGAGAGTTTGTAGTCGTAGAGCATTAAATAGAAAGAAAATTCACGAAAATTTGATGAATACCGAAAATATCTCGTTCGTGGCTACAAAGAAATATGAGGATCTTCACGAGCGGTAAATTTTCGTGAATATCCTCTATATATCTCGATGGTTTTTCACACACAACAAACTATTTTTGCACTCACAAAACTGTGTCAGAAATTGGTATAGAAAATCGCGTAAATTGTTCTCTGAAAATAGCATACGCTTGCGCGGTATTTTCCGATTTTTACCTGATTGCGTTCAGGGCTCAGTTTAAAAAAAAAACAAAAAAAAAATTGTCAAATGGTCAGGTTCAAGGGAAGTAACTCTGTAACAACTCATCCGTCCAAACAAATTAAAATTCGATTCGCCATACTAAGAAGTGCTTGAAGAAAAAAACAGTTTTTTTATCTTCTTTGCTTTTTATTCGAGATTTCACTGGGGGTACATTTTTTCGTGAACTTTTCATGACAACTTTTCATGATAATGAGATTTTAAAATCTTGTAAATTTTTGCCATTGTTATTGAGACACATCATCAAGCCTTGAACCTCATGAACGTTGCGTGTCTGGACGTGTGCCAATAAATCGTCCTAAGTCACACACTCGCGAATTTTAGGGGTTAGAAAATAAGGATTCATCTTGGAATTGCTTTCAATGGACGTTTTTCTGTCTGATTATATATTCACAAATAGCGTTCCAAATGTACACTGTGAATCGATCCAGAATGTATTCAGTGCATTTAAAAAATTCTATTCGTGGTCATGAACCATTCCCCGTCGTATTTTGAACACACGACACGCGAAATCCTTCCAACGAGTTAAAAGACGAGGTGATTATTATACGGTTCTGTAATGTCCGACTGCTCTATTTTTTTCTGAGATCTCTCTTTGGGGATGAGGAAGACTTTGGAAAACCACTTTTGTTATCCATCATGACACACATCTATGTTGTTTGTATCCACGAGTCTTATTGAGCATATTTCCACTTGAATTATAATAGAGATTTTAGCCTTTCTTTCGAATCATACTGAGACATATCTTTGAAATAGATTACCTTTTTGAAGTTCATTATCACGGTATTATTCTCACAAAAAAAAACAAAAACATTTTCTTACTAATTTGTTGAGTTTTTTTCATTGACACTAAAGCAAAAAAATAATTGTATAAACGATAAGTATAATTTGTTATATTTTTGTTCCTTTTTTAAAACTAAAAGAAAAAAAGAAATTGAAATGTAATTGATAACACAGCAAGCTTATTCTAAAATTTAAAAAAAAAAAGAAGTTTTTTCCTAGTCTGAGAACAGTGTACTCTAATATCTAAAGTGATTCAAATTTATTTATTTATTTTTTTACGAGACAAATTGAGGACTAGTTTTACTGATAGAGTGTTGTTGTTGTTGTTGTTGTTGTTGTTATGACTGAGAGGTTAGGTAGAGGTTTATTGTGACTACATGTACATCAGGAGGTCATGGTAGAGCTCTATGGTACTTTTAAATAAATAAAGTTTTGGGTAGCACGTGTTTAATCGGACAATTATAATAATAACTGGAACTGATTATGTTCACCTACAATCACGCGAAAATTGGTGGAATGGATGGATACGCAGTTGAGATGCAAAAAAAAAAAATAGTTTTTCCCTCGTCTGAGAACAGTGTAGTGTTGTTGTTGTTGGTATGACTTATAGGTTAGGTATAGGTTTATTATGAGTGCAACAGGAGGTCATATTAGAGCTCTATGGTACTTTTAAATAAATAAAGTTTTGGACAATTATAATAATAACTGGGACTGATTATGTTCACCTGCAATCACGCGAAAATAGCTGGAAGGGATGGACACGCAGTTGAGATGCAAAAAATCAGTTTTTAAACGTCCGAGAACAGTGTAGTGTTGTTGTTGTTATGACTGATAGGTTGGGTAGAGGTTTATTATGAGTACACCAGGAGGTCATGATAGATCTCTATTCCGTATAAAAAAAGATAAGAGTGGAGTGTTAGATTTCTCAGTGGACTGGTACCTTTAAATAAATAAAGTTCTGGGAAGCGTGTGATTTAATCGGACAATTATAATAATAACTGGAACTGATTATGTTCACATACAATCACGCGAAAATAGATGGAATGGATGGATACGCAGTCTAACGAACCAATGACTATTGGACTTTTCAGCGTTAAATCTGTGTTTTGTCACCACTGTTGTTTCCCCATAGACAATCCTGGAGACACTCTGGCGTAATTGCAACATTTTCTTTTTATTCCAAAACATGTTTTTAGGATATCTCTATCATTGATACAACACCCATTCACAACAATCATTCTCAGAATGGGTAATGGAACTGTGTCTCTCTCTAAAATGACGGAATAGCGCCAGTACTTTGAGTATATTTTTTTCTGAATGCTTATCGACTTATAATATCAATTCGAAATAAGAGATACAGTTCCCTAAATATTCACACACAAATCATATTTCATATAGTTGTACCGTACGAATACGAATTAACAAATACAAGAATGCAATCCGTTATCTGAGTTGTAGAACAATTTAATGTCTGTCCTATTACGAATGTATTGACGAGAAACAAAATACACCAATACCTTCAAAATGATTCAAGTAAAAAATTCCAATGTAAGCGATGAATTAATTGTAATCTAAAAAGTTGGCCGAACAATTATAATCCTATGATAAACAAAACGCGTGTTGAATTGTAATGTTAGGTGTGAGAGTCGATTTTCCTGGAAAATAAACGTGACGAAACACGTCATTTTCTGGGAACTTGTTTAAAATATGGCGCGTCTTCGTTGAAAAAAGTACCCCACTGCTTTTGCAAAGCAAAAAAAAAATAATACTGACTTAACACCGAGTGTTTTATCGACAGCTACGGTGGTGTAGTAGAGAGGCTACAGCCTTGCCTTACTGAACGTTCCACGTTAAAAAATTCGGATATATGTCCATTAACCAACACAGAGCTCACAATATCTGTGTATAATAATTTTAACCAGGAGATAAAATTATCTCCAAAGCCAAAAGCTCGAAGAGCTTGAAAGAAGTATGAATGATCGCCACGATCAAAGACCTTCATCTGATCGAGGCAGAGAAAGGCTACAGATAAATGTTTTTGATTAACATAATCAATTATATTGTGCATGAGATGAAGATTATCAGCAATTGTTCTCTAGGGAACAGAATATGTCTGATCCTGGTGAACAATATACTTTATTTCGAATGGGAGCTCATCAGCTCGAGATAAAGAGAGGTCGTTACCATAAGCCTAACCCCATTCCACGTGAGATGAGATTCTGTAAACAGTGTAACACGAATCAAGTTGAAAACGAAATTCATGTTTTATATTCCTATTCCAAATACTCCACGATGCGTGATAGACTCTTCCGAGCAGTTTCAAAAACATATCCTACTTTTTGTAATCGTTTGATGATAGAAAAAACTCACATACTTTTTCAAAGTACTGACCGAGAAGTAATGTTATCACTCGACCAGTATATAAAGGAACCTACTCTCGGGCGAAATAAATGATGATTTAACCAACGTCGATACGCGAGTCATTTTTTTCAATGCGACGCGTAATACGAATCTGAAATAGCATTTTAGCTACTGAAACAGCAGTACAGGCCGTTTGGGATGCCTCTTAAAGAGCAAATCGAAGGCAAGTGATACGACACCCATCTGTAAAGAAGATCAGTCGAGTGTTGACGAGTGATTGTAATAGCATGTTTCTTTGCATGATATTCAGACTTTGACAAAGCTCTTCATTTAACTAGCAAGGGGCTACTTGTGTGCATGATGTACACACAGACTTTGACATAATATCTAAGTATTTTAACTAGTAAAGAGCTACATTATTTTTGTCCCCATGTTACCTACATGTATGTAACAGGTCTGGGCATCATGAGGCATACTGTTCATGAATACTGAATTGTGTCGGTTTACTTTGCTTTATTTGTGTAGTTTGTAGTTTCATACCACTCCTTATTTTTTGGTTGTGCAATACAGTATTATTATTATTAATGTAACACTTCTCGCAATCGTAAGGACAATGCTTTTTGTAAGGATTTTTTTTTTTTGTAATCTACATTAAGTAGGGATACGAACCTCCAGAATTTCAAATCCTCGGCATTATCCATATCTTTACACAGTAGAGTAATAAATCCTAATCTCTAAAAATCCTAATCCTAATCCCATAAATCCTAATAACAGTTTACCAGAGATGAAACACTAGATCACCATCAAGCTCATTTTTTTAGACCCGGACGCGCGATCTCAAACAGTCAATTTATCTCTCGTCTCGCTACTCGTAATAATAACAAACGGTCGTGTTTTTCACCAGCGTTCGATTTGCAAAAAAAAAAAAAAAAATCGAACTAGATCGACCATAGTATCTCTTCCCGTGGGAAACAAAATTCGCGTCCCAGATCGCGTTTTTTCTAGCTCAGTTAAAAATTCACCTCGATCGAAACGTCGTCTTTTCCCGTGGAAATCCGCATCCTGGATCGAAGTTTTTTCCAAGCCAGACACTGTTTTGTCGAACTTTTTCCCCTCAGGAAAAATTCAACCCGATTGCCGAGTCCGTGTCGCGTCTGCAAAAAAGTGTTTTTTCGCGCGAGAGACTCGGCGTTGAATTTGTGAAAAGTGAAATTGTCAAATCGGTGAATTTTTTAGACATCTTTGACAATTCCGTCGAAAAGTGAGCCAGAAATGCTCGAATTTAAACATTTTCCGGCCAAAATCCGAGGTTTTCGATGAAAAGTTGAATTATTTTGGGGAAAAACCAACATTTTCCTAGAAAAATTGAGGTTTTTCCAAAAATAACTCAATTTTTCTGGTTTACCTAAATGTCTGGCTCAAGACGATTGGAAAGTGAGCCAGGACCAACCAGTATACCCATCTTTCCTGGGTACAAAACCATTTACAGTCTAGCGTATAAGAAAGAGTATTATATATTCCCTAATTTTATTTGTACATCAACATCAGTTTATAGTACGGTAAGCATAGTGTAGTCTATAATAGTGTATATCAGGCATAATTGTCTATTTAAAACTGAGTGACGGCTGCCTTATGATTTCGGATTGCTTTCTTAGCCTAGCAGTAATGAGGCTGTACTCTTGGGGTTACGGAGTTAATATTCTTAAAGTAGCGTTTTTTTCTGGAAGCAAAAACGAACACTTGAAGGAACCATTTCTACCAAAGTAATACATAGATATTATTACCATTATGTGGATGCACAAAATATGTTTCCGAGTCGTGCTCCGGGTTCAAAGGGCAGATCACGACGAGTCGAACCTTAGGACTGGAACGAGACTCGGATACATATTTTGTTCATCCACATAATGGTAATAATCATTTTATCTTACAATATATTGGAGATAAGTCAAGAATGAAGACGAATATATAACGAACTATTTATTCGTACGGATGAACAAAAAGAAAAAAATGGAACTCACGTGAAAGGAACGTGCAAGTATCCAACCACCTGATACACACATCTGTATCAGGTGGTCGGATACATGACAGTTGCGGGGTTAATACAGACAAAATACATGTTGATTATAAGATAAATAGAGGATATGGAATGAGTGTTTTTCTCATATAATATTTATGAAACGAGTCTAAGAATTTTCCGCTTTGGCGAGCCTCTGGCGAGCCCAAACGGAAAATTCGGACGAGTTTCATAAATATTATATGAGAAAAAGACTCATTTCATATTCTGTTTATCATATGACACACACACGCACAAATTAGCAACTTAGTATGACTTTTTAACCCATCACCTGACTTGAGTTGCAGACGGCACTTGGGAAAAAACATCCTCGTATAACTAAAAGTTTTCATTTTTTGCTTCCAAAACATAGGTTATGACCCCTCATTGGAACGAATGGCGTTTTTCTTGTATGTAAAAGATTAATACAATATAACCCACCCTAAATAGGACAGATAAAGTAATTTCTCCATACTGAAATTATGCAAATGTGACCCAGTTGTATTTTGTTTAGCCAATCAAATTGTCCAGTTTTGAAATTGACCAATGAAAGCTCCCAACTCTAATTATCCAAATTATGAAAATGTGGCCCAGTTGTATTTTGTTCAGCCAATCAAATTGTCTAGTTTTGAAATTGACCAATGGAATTGATGGAAGGCTTTATTTATTACTGATTAATATGAAAACAAAATATCAAATGTTTTATAGTGAATAAAACGGACGAGTCATATGATAAAACTATTTATATGTACAGGCACTTTTCATACTTTTATATTACTTGTTATACAAACGATTTGCCAGGTATTCTTTCCTTCGTGCTGTCACAGTACGACAACATTATTGAAAGAACTGTGTTTTTCTCGGGGCACCTGTTACCTTAATAACACTTCACTTTGCTTCGGGCTTTAATGTTAGTTTATCCGCCCACTGAAAAGTCAAATCTTGAGAATGATGATTCTCACCATGGCCTGTGATTAGTCCTGACGTCCAGGGATGACTAGTGGTTTTATAAGCAAGCTGACGATTTGAATTAGTTAAAATTGACCATACCATCTAAGCTATGGGTTACTATATTTTTAGGGCCCAATTCCTACCTGCTCAAATCTCAACCAATGTGAAATACCCGACACACACACACACACAAACACGACTTATCCCACACCATACAGCATCCCTTTTCGTCGCATGTGCCGAATGTGTTGTACGCACATTGTGCATTAGCGCATAAGCATATATGTGCTCTAGCACAAGCACATTTCGTCAACCACCAGTCTAATGTTCCGTGGACTCCATTTCTAGTATCCGACTATACTTTTAGAATCCCTTTTTCATCGTTTGTGCCTGTGTTCTGCATGTGTTGTGCGCACATTGTGCATAAGCACACAAGCGCATATCGGCACAGCCAATGTGTGTCAAGTAGAGCTGTAGGTTTTTAAATTTCTTGGTCGGTTTCGGTTTTGATTTTTCAGGTGGAATAAAACCTCGGTTCGGTTCGGGTTTCGGTTTGTTCATGAGGCCAAATAAAATTCAATAAAACTCATGCTTATGTCCGGAGTCATAACTGAATGGCAGTGAAATTGAGTGAAACTCAATGAATGCCCTAAATAAGCTATAATACATGAATAATCAGGAAGGCCAATATACTAATTACCTAAATATACAGAACTTTTATTATGCTTGGCCATTTTTCGAGGTCTGACACCTACACGCAACTTTTGGAAAGCTGCAAACACAACTCAACTGAAATGTCGAAATTCACAGAATGTAGCCTTCCCAGAGTAGTGAGAGTACCCAGACACTGCCATTGGCAGTGTGTGGGTACTCTCACTACTCTGGGATGGCTACATTCTGTGATTTTCTGCAGCAAGAGAGTATTTAATAAAAAACGAAAATCCTTAGATTACGGGATGTCGACGGTTTCTGTTTTTAAAAAAAAACTAAAAACCTCGGTTCGGTTTCGGTTAACCTACAGCTCTAGTGTCAAGGTGATGCATACAAGGTGTACACATTGTGACACAATGAGTATTACCAAATAAGCACATCTCAGTACAATCAACATACCGTTTCTTAGATGTAAAGTACCCTAGCTTGCACGAGGTGTACGCATTGTATAGACTGAAAAGGCTTAGATGAATGGAGCAATCTGGTTAAAGACCTGACCTTGGGCAGAGTCACGACAGGGTCAGGCATAGCTAGGAAGTATGAAGTAGTACTACAGGTCAATAGCAATAGTACAAGAAGAAGAAGACTATAGTATTGGGTAAATCCCGGGTTTGCAATCAGTACTGGAACCGATACCGATGGTACTCAGCCTTCTAAACGGTACTGGCTCCCATCCTTCAGAACCGATGGTTCTGGTACTCGTAGTTATTACATGTGAATGTGATACACGAGTAACATAACGGAATCCATAACGTTGGAACCTCAAATACAATATAGACTGTCTTTTATACAGTTTGTCCAGAAACACGTGGGTGTATGAACTGTCTAATAACACACTGCCACGTGCCTCTTACACGTTAGAACTTTGAACTCGGGCAATTTGCAATGATTGACACATCCGCGGAATTCTCTGACACTCGCAGAACAATTGAAATGTATGTGACATCGTGTGATTCATGTCGCATTCATGTGTGGGTGTGATGCTGTTCCATCTTAAAATCTGCGCAGTTTTGACATAAACCAGTCTGGACATGGGTTGTTTTGTCCTGAGTTCTGCCACACGTTTTAAACGGACTATAGGATGTCGGATAGTTGAAGTTTATACAGTTTACATCAAATTATTACAGTGTCTTACTGTTAGGGTTACCGTTGATTCCAAGTTCGAACACGCGGGGTCGCTGACATTGATGACTTGATGTAAATTGTACAAACAGCGGATTGAAAATGCATTTGTTCTGCTTTTAAATTTAAATCGGTAATACAAATTTGCCTGTTCAAAAAATTGTAAATATAACCAGAATCAAATACAGCATGTGACTGTGACTTTGACAACTTAGAAATTACGCGCAGTAGACCTACTGTTCACAGCATCGTAGTTTGCGCGTGTACCCCCCCCCCCCCTCCCCTCCCCCCGTGTTTCTGACAATCCGTGATCGGCATTTGTGGCAGCCTGGCAGGTAGGGCGATAATGATAAATGGATTTTCAGTTTTCAGCCTAAATAACAATCATTTATTGACTGAATTTGATCACCAAAATTACTGTTCACTCTTTTTTACCGATTAGCGTTTACACGAATCAGCTGCGATCGACTTTCCACTTGCTGTATCCGAATATTAGATGTGCCGTTCTCAGTACCGGTGCCGATCCGGTTCTCGGTTTTGAATCTCTGTACGGTACCGGTCCGACAACAGCGGAACCGACCGTAAATCATAGGACTGATACAGTTAAAACTAGAAGTCCTGTCATGAAATGCGCACAAACAGCACGTTGATACGCGCGTTAATGTGCGCGTTATGATCCGATTAAAGCTGTCATATTCTGTACATATGGCATGTGCACAGGCAATGTTTCAGCCAATGGACCTCCGGGTAACCCGGAGGTCCATTGGCAGAAACATTGCATGTGTTTGCTATGAGTAACCAGGAGAACCTGCCGTGCTTTGGGTGCCATTCGATATGGCAATTGCGCGCAATTCCAACGCGCGATTAAGCCAACATAAGCGCACTATTCGTGACAGGACTTCTAGTTTTAACTGTAGTTGAAGACAAGATGGAAGCCGATGGTAAGACAACATGGAGTTGTATAGGAGCTTGGAATCTTACTAACGCAATCTCGATTATGGAATCCCTTTTACAGAATCCCTATATAATCCCTTTTTTACGGAAATGATTCGACGAGCTGTATGTGTGGTCACTCGTTCATTCTTGTGCTCGACAACTCGTTTGATCTATAAGATTCGAGTCGTTCGAGAAAGCAGCAATGGAATACAACTTTGATAGCGATATGAATTGGGACTCGTAGCGGTTGTAGTGTTCTAACGTAGTAGTACCACAAGTTAGTAATGGTTGAGACACTCTAGCGCCGGACAGAATAATGAGTGCCAATCGAAATGGTACACGGCAACAATGGTAGTGACTTTGGACAAGTCAGCAGTGGTAGTCTTGAAGCTACGAAGGGTATGGGTTAGTTTAGAGGCCAGGAGATAAATAGAATCAGTCACCGTGTCATAAGTATCCTCGAATACCTACAGTTAAAACTAGAAGTCCTGTCATGAAATGCGCACAAATAGCACGCTGATATGCGCGTTAATGAACGCGTTATGACCCAAGTAAAGCTATCAAATTCTGTACATATGGCCTGTGCACAAGCAATGTTTCAGCCAATGGACCTCCGGGTAACCCGGAGGTCCATTGGCAGAAACATTGCTTGTGTTTGCTATGAGTGACCAGGAGAACCTGCCGTGCTATGGATGCCATTCGATATGGCAATTGCGCGCAATTCCAACGCGCAATTAAGCCTAGATAAGCGCACTATTGGTGACAGGACTTCTAGTTTTAACTGTACATTTATCTGCCTATGTGCTACTTGTAATGTGTACATATTGGCACTAACACACAAACACATCTACGAAAGTCAGAATACTTTATAGGGAAATCGGAGGAGTCATAACATAGAAAGGACAGACCAAGGAATGGAGAGAATAATAAGCTGTGGAATAGTATAGGATATGCAGAACCGGGGGGTTCGGAGGGAATCCCAACTAGTAAAACAACTGCTTGTGGAAATTCTGGGTAAGGAACGCACCACTACGTGCTAGTTTTATAAGCCGCTACGTGATATTAGAAGCCGTTATTGTCCTATGGCATTATGTGCTCCTATTAAAATGAGGATTCTCAAGGAATCCTAACTAGTACAACTTGTCATGCTGTTTGTGGTAAATCTAACGGGAGATTAGATTGACTCTTATACAAAGGAACTTTCCTGTTATTGGAAAAGGGAGGATACTGGGGAATCCGACAACCAGTATCAAATAAATTGATTTTGGGTTGATTTTAGTGATTTGGAGGAATTGACATGTCTATTTCGGTAATTAGATTTACTTCCATTCAATCGAACACACCCTCCAAACATATCCCTTTGCTATTAGATGGTCTGGGGTCACATAACAACCACGTGTTACAATAGAAACCAAGATAGCGGCCTCCAATATACAGAATGGACGACGGAAACAACTGAAAATGTTCTCGAAGAGGTTGTCCTTTGATGGTATCAGGGAACTAAATATCTGAATTACAGTTTCCCGCCTTGAAAGAAGTGATGCAATCTCTAAAATTAAACAGCCTTAGGAAAATAAATTGTTTCAATAAACGTTTGAAGCATTCTATTGACATCTTGCGTTGTTGATGAATATTCCAGATAAAAAAGAGGGTGATTTGAATACTTTTGGATCCAAAAAATACAATTTATATTTGGTATTTTTGTAGGGAATTCCAGGAGAAAATATGTGCACGCTACCGGTACGTCCCTTGCGGTCACGTTTTCTCTCTTATTTGTTGCATGACCCCCTGTTTTGGGGTCAGAAAAAGTTGTCTGAAGGGCTATACTTGACAAAGATATTTGATGCCAAAATTAAAGTGATGCGATCATATTTTTTTTGGCCTGAACGTTATAATGGTCGCCTATGGGAAAATATTTAGTTCCGTAATACCTGATGACTTCACCTACTTTCTCAGAAAACTCATTAATAGGTCGTTAATACTCGTTATCTCCCCATGGCTCGAAACGTTGCTCAGATAGCTGACTATCAATAAATAACAATATTTTCTACATTTTTATATTTTAGGTTGGATACGTGACACTACTGGGAGTTATAATGCCTTCTTCTACTCGGCCTTACCCCTGTGTGGAACATCAGCTCTAGTGCTTTCAGCATATCAAATGTTGAAGACATCAAGAAGAAAGAGATCGTTTGAAGTTAATAACACTGAATTGCAAGAAGTTTATTCGTTATCATGAATATATTAGTGACCTATCAGTAGAGCTCTGTGTTAATAACACCGACGTGCAACAAGTTTATTCGTTATCATGAATATATTAGTGACCTCTCAGTGGAGCTCTGTGTTAATAACACCGACGTGCAACAAGTTTATTCGTTATCATGAATGTATTAGTGACCTATCAGTAGAGCTCTGTGTTCATAACACCGAAGTGCAACAAGTTTATTCGTTATCGTGAATATATTAGTGACCTATCAGTGGAGCTCGGTGAATGACATATTTTCGATTCGAATCGAATCTCGAATCCAATCGGATCTGTTATTCGAAATCAAATCGAACATCGAATTGAATCAGCGTCGCATTGTAGATGATTTGTTAGGGGTGGGGGCTGTAAAACTGACTTGCTCCGATTGAATCAGTCCCGACGGACAAAATAAATATTCCAACTACATCATCAGGGCATGCCTTTGTATGGTTGGAATGTTATCCAGTGAAGATTTTAGTTCAAAAACATCTGAGCTATCGATTCGGTCTCCCGCGTTGTGTCATTGGGCAAAGCACTTAACCCCGATTGTCCAAATGGGGGCACGATGACGCCGCGTACTAAGGCGTACCGCACGTCGATGTTGCGCATGTCACCAACCAATCTAACCCTGCCTGTGCTGCAATGCAGAGTTACGATGTTGTGGAGATGACAGCTTTTCGTCGTTGCTCGGTGGTTCTCTCCGGGTACTCCGGATTCCTCCACCCGTAAAACTGTCACCGACGCGATATGACCTTGGCTGTTAAAGTGTCGTTAAACCTTAATAAATAAATAAATAAATAAATAAATAAATAAATACAGTTAAAACTAGAAGTCCTGTCACGAATAGTGCGCTTATCTAGGCTTAATTGCGCGATGGAATTGCGCGCAATTGCCATATCGAATGGCACCGAAAGCACGGCAGTTTCTTCTGGTTACTCATAGCAAATACATGCAATGTTTCTGCCAATGGACCTCCGGGTTACCCGGAGGTCCATTGGCTGAAACATTGCTTGTGCACAAGCCATATGTACAGAATTTGATAGCTTTACTTGGGTCATAACGCGTGCATTAACGCGCATATCAGCGTGCTATTTGTACGCATTTCATGACAGGACTTCTAGTTTTAACTGTAGTTCAATAATAGGAATGGGTGCGAGAGTACTAGGCACTGCACATGGCTAGTCGCTAGTAAACGTTCATCGTCGGCATTGTTTGGAAACGTTAAATTTGCTTTCAAGAACGGTAGTTACAGGTGAGATTAGAATTAGCATGGTTGGTGGCATGGGTGCAGATGCTATTTAAATTAATATAATAGAAATTACACTCAGTCTGCATTTTCAGCATTATTGATGTATAATTTCCATCTTAACTAGACGTTTTGAGAGGTGATGTAGATGACTGATACCAAGCTATTTTCCTGGAAACACGGATCAGGCAACCGAATTCGAATCGAAATGAATAGCAATTTTAGGTTCGAAATCGAATCGAATCTCGAAGCTTCGCAGAGCTCTATCTCTCAGTCAGTTATTGTACTTCGTGTAATACTCTAGTCATCAGATTAGACAACTCGTCCCCTGAGTTCCATTGGGTTCTATGTGCCAGTAGGCACATAGAACACTTTGGAACTCAGGGGACGAACTGTAGTTTAATGATGTGCATTATTATGTTTTTGACTCCACGCAAATAACCCATCTCAACGTGCCTAAATGTGTTGCATTATCACCGTTAACACCGAAAGCAACCTATAACATCGAAAATGAACACACGCCGCTTACGATAATTTACGAAGTTTATTCTCGCCTCAAGATTTGATTGTCTGCTACGTTTTATTTTTTAGTTTCTCGTAAAATCAGGTCGAGGCGGCTGTTAAACAGTTATGGCTTGTTTATATGGGAGATTTAACAGAATCTATCATCAGATGATCATTGATAATGGGCCTGTTCTTGTGGGTTTCTTTGTTAATCGCCATGTTACAAAACTTATAATAAAAAAATAACACCAATTACTAATCGTTAACAAATGGAAAAACACACAGTCGTTTGCTGACGACAATATTGTTCCCAAGATAGAAGTTAGCCTGAATAAAAGTATCTGGAGGATGTTTTGATACAATTTGACTCATTGTAGTCTCGCGGTCTGTGGGGATAAACAATGTTGTTCGTTATGCAGAGAAGCAGTCTGAAGAAGGCAACTTGAATCTTGGTCTGACGACAAGATGTATTGAACATTATACGGACCGCTCCATGTGAGACCCTCTACAGGTAAAGCTGAAGAATAGGGGACTTTTCTATTTACGTAAAAACAACGCACTTTTCTCACCTTTTTTCTATATTTTCCTACTACTGGTCATGTTTTCGATAAAATGACCTAAAGATATTCACTTTTACTGGCGATTATAACCGCCCAACGTACGTTTTTTACGGGTGCGATTTGTGAAATTCGCATTCATCTTTCCTCCATGTTTTTTTTTGTGTTTTTCGGCGTCTGCTCTGTGTATTGGTTGTTTTTGGTACACTTGTTTGTTCTGTTCTCGACATGGTCTAGGGTCAGTGTAGTGATGGTTAGGGTTAGTTTACCGGTAAGCTAACCCTAACCCTCACTACACTGACCCTAGACCTACAATCGTCAGCCAAAGAGAAAACGAAAGTTATGCAAACGCGCACTTCAAAATGGCGAGAATGCAGAAGAATCTCCGGCACCGTGACATTAAAAGAGTTCAAATTATCTCTAATCTTAGTCATAAGTGAATATCTTTCGGTCATTGTATCGAAAACATGACTAGTAATAGGAAAATGCAGAAAAAAGGTGAGAAATATGTGTTGTTTTTACATAAAATGAAAAGTCCCCTATTCTTCAGCCTCACCCCTCTACATACTAACAAAATTTCATTGTGTCGTCATTAAATTTATATGACCATGCAGTTCCAAAGAAATACCGAAAACGGATTTTTAATAAAAAATGCGTCACTTTCGCTCGTGCGCACTGTTGAGCATTTCAATCATAGAGAGATATTGTGAATATCATTTTGTTGCATCGGTAAAATTGTGTTCTGACGTGGCATGTGCCATGTGGAAAAGCTAAATATACGGGTGTTGAACATGCCGTCTCGGAATAAAAAAAAAACATATATACAGAACCACACTTATGTTTGAATGGGTTAACGATTACTGGACGAGAGCGAGTGGCGCAGGGATACCACGAGAGCCGGTAGGCTCGAGTGGTTATCCCAGCGCCACACGCTCGAGTCCAGTAATCGTTAACCCATTCAAACATAAGTGTGGTTCTGTATTTATTACACACCCAACCATGAAAAAGAATTCACTGTAATTAATCGCTAGTTTAATTAAATAGTCGACAATTTGAACGGTTGAAAGAATTTTAGAGATAAACGGACAATTTTGTCAGAGAACCAGTCTTAAGTCTTTGACCTTGCCACCTGTTGAATCGCTGTTGATTCATTTTATTCGCAAAAAATGTCGATCCGAACACTCAAAACTCAAAAGATTGCGTTCAGCATATCAGACGTCACAAATTATGAGGTCTCAAATGTGTTTTCAAAATTGTGTTTGCTGGCATCATTATATCTGGAGGATGGAAAATGTACAAGGATTTTAATTTGAATACGGTGCGAACTGGCCGCTCTGTTTAAATTTCGTGCTTTTTAAACTGAAACTAAACAAAAGTATAAGTTTGAACTCGGCTTGACGATACATGCACTAATGCCACAAGGCTATCGCATGTGGACATCGGTCATTTCTGTTCTGCACTGTAACAAACGTACACACTGGACGAGAAAAGACATTTTGTGCAATAATTAACCTTCCGGGGCATTCATTCGATCGTTTGGAGTAACTGAGCCTGAGGCAGTTTGAGATTCCATTCTGACTGACTAGTCTGAGTGAGTTCACTCTGCAGTCTTGGTAAGTTTGCACTTTATTTTTCAACATTATAAAGTTTCTGACTTGAAATTTAGCCTTCTTTTTATTTTACCTCAAGTTTTGACAACCTTTGTTTGAAATGGGCTGCACTTATATTACTTATAAATAAAAGCTTTAGGTCGCCCACATAATGCTACAGATATACAAAGGGAGAAATATATTGCATGATAACTGCACGAAAATGCCATGTCTCCGCAAGTAATTTAGTTTATACACCTTTTTTACAACCCCCCCCCCCCCTCCCACCCATCTATAACCTGACAGCATTTTCCTGAAAGCTCACGAAATGAGTATCCAACAGTCTTAGTCAGAGGCTGAAAGAGAAATAAGGGGGGAGGGGGGGGGGAGGGGTTGTTCTCACCAGTAAGCTCCAACTTATTTTGGTTGATAATATTTTTCAGATTGATTAATGTTTACATTATTTTGTACTAGTAGTACTATACTTCACCAGTTTGTTATCTGAACGCTTCTGTCAACATTTTTTTCTTGGTATCTGGTTCAAAACAAAATAATTTTTTATGTGTCTGTTCCAATATCTTGTCAGTCTTAAATTTGGAATTTGGTACTCTGAATTTGCATTTAGTAAGTAGTTTTAAAGAGGACTGATAGAATGTGGCTAAAGTGATAGGCTTTTGGAGAACATTTTCTTGGGAATGGGGGCTGACCAATCAAACTGCCCTGAACTTTTGTTTCAAAATCAAAATGCAGGCCCTTGCCTAGAATTTGCCTATAAAAATGCTCCTCCCACTGCCCTGATATTTGCCACAATTATAAAAATACCCCCTCCCTCTGAACAATCTGTTCTGAAAATACCAGTCCCTTTCAATGAAAACTGCAAAATTAACTGCTTATTGGTGAAGGGGTGAGAGTGCCTCAACCCCCTCACCATCTCATACACCCATGTAGCTAAGTCACATAGGTGGCATTCGATTTAAGTTGTGTTGCTGAGAATTAAAACAAAATAATAAATATCCTTGTATAAAACAGAAATATTAGCAAAAATCCTAAATTGGTCATTTAAAAATCCGCATCAATCTGTGTCTGGAAAATATTGTCATATTGTCTATGTTTTAAATATTCCAATAATTGTTTTTGAATTTCATGGAAGTCATATCATAAAATTGACAATATATTGCATTCATCAGACCACATGTATTTACCACCCCTCCCCTCTTCATGGTCTCATTGCCACCCTACTCGAGACTTTTCAGAATTTCTGTAGTGGGTAGCTGGTAACATTTTTTAATTTCCCCAGTACAAACTCCAGAAAATCATATTTTAGCAATACGATATCTCCCTAAAAAAGCCCTTCCCCCTGCCCCAACAAAAAAAAAAAAAAAATAAATAAATAAAATAAACCTGTTTCCCCAACACCCACTAGCACGTAAAAAACATTGGTTCCACAAATGTAAAATACCTAGTTTTTCTTATAAAACCAGGCTTTTCATTCTTCCGAATTTATTTTCTTTATTCAGCTAGTGTGGGGGCGTGGGTGGGGTGGTCATCTAGTAAGGGTGGAATTGGAGATAGTTAATTAGTAACTGCATGTACTATTGTCCTTTCCATAACCCCCCAATGGTAAATAAACTCTGGAATAATACAAAATCAAGAAAATATCTTTTAGTTTTCAGCTCCCGATTACGTGTAATATATTTAATTTCGCCGTCGTTACGTTTCTGTGATTTTAGCTCGCTCGAAAATTATATGAACGAATTTTTTAATTCTCTATGGGAATTTGTGTGTATTTTCGGAAGAGCGTCCATTTTGCAACAATGCATAAGTGACGTAACTGGGACCGTCCATTTGAGAACAGGTAAATTTGAATTTTCACGGCTTGCCTTTGCAGAAGGCGTGTTTTGACGAAGTTAGAATATCAGTTCGTCGTGATGATGGTTCAAAATAAAACTCAAGTCTTGTTCAAAACGCGTTAGTGAATTAGTGAATAAATAAAATATACATGTATTGTAGTCGTGACGCCAATTATTTTATTAATACGTGCCGTACCAGTTTTCCAAATTTGTCATGTCTTGCCGACAACAGTAACTGCCCTCAGTATGTTGCTACAGACCTCCATTTAGGCTTTGTTTGTGTGACAGTGACACGGGTACAGGCGAAAACAGCACCGTGTGAAATCCGGTACCCGTTACTTTCGGTTTGGCACAGGAGTCCGGTTTTCTTGGGTTTGGACTGCCCCCCCCATCCAAATATGGCCTAAAAGACCTTGTTTTGATTTTTTACCTTGGCACGTCCTTTCAATTCGGACCCCCCCCCCCCCGCCACCCCCCCCCCCCCCCACACACACACACAAGATTCTGATTTCTGCGTCAAATAATAAAGAAGGAGGTGTATCGTGAATCCAGGTTGGATAGATTCCAGGGCCGAGGAAAGGGTGGGGTTGGGGGAGGGGTGTTAGTGCTTTTAATGTTTAGAAGTCACTGCTAAACAACAAGAAAACCATGAGATAGTTGGGAGGGGAGATGTATCCTCTCATTTTTAACTGCTCAATTTTCCACAATTTATTAGAGAACCATAGGCTAAATACTCGGTTTAGGCAGAATTTAAATGAATTAATTTCGCCATCGGAACTGGTGCCGTTCTCGCCACAATCAATTGGTGCCGTTTTCGCTCATTCGGTTCCGTTTACTCCAGGTGCCGTTTTCACACGGTGCCGTTGTCGCTATAACCCGACACAAGTCCAAGTAACCAATTTTCTTTTAAGAAAGTACGGTATATAACTAATAGCACGAGAGAATTGGCATCTTCGAATACAACCCTGACGAATACGTATAATCACTAGAAAGCTTATTGGAAAATTGTAGGGGAGGGGAGGGGGGCGTAACGAATACGTCACTTCGTGATCACGCTGCCCCCCCATCCCCCCCCCCCCCCCCCCCGCCATTTCTCAGCAAGCACCTGATAAATCTTCTGAGGGAGAAATCACTAGGAAAAGTTGATCAGAGAATTTATATAATATTAATCATATTTCGACTCCACTGATTATACCCAGCACAGGCGTATATAGACCAACGGGCCAACTTTTTTTCCATGGCTGCGGGGGGGGGGGGGGGGGGCTGGAAGATTTTGCCCGAAAAGTAACTACGTGCGTAGCCCTGGTGTGGATGTTCGTGAGCGTGTCTTCTACTGGTGGGATTAAGGGAACCCTCCCCGGGAACATTTTTAAAAATCTGATCCGCTTGAGGGTTTCTAGAGAACCCAGATTACCTTTCGAACCTTGTAATTGGAAGAAAAGACGATCGCTTTTGTAGAGGTGCCTGGCTGAATGAGTTCGAGCGGTCTCGTCTGGTATCAGTCAACTGCAATAAAACATTATATGCTTCTCGGGGTTCAGCTGGAGTAAATACGTGTAATGTAAGGCCTGTGTGCCCATAGCATTAGAGGATCGAACCCTACAGATGGATGAGGCTTTAACACTATTCACGTGGATCGATATACTATTAATAACAGTTTGGCTGGCCGCTGATTTGCCGTGGTTCTCAGTTGAGAAGGTTTTGGTTACCCATGTGCTTCCAACTGCCTCCCGATTCCCACGCTTCTTTCCTCCCAATACAGAGACGAACTGCTAGTAGACACTCTGTACCCCCATTCTTCACAATCCCTCCAATAAGCATACTATTTTGTGTTTAGGGTGCAAATCACTACAATCAGCATAGGGCTGGAAGGAAAAGATGTGAGAAAACGTTGAGTTTTAGGGTAAAAACACTACAGTATGCACTAGGAGATACTGGATCAACACTTTGGATTTGGAGTGTCAGGCAGACACAAACTTTTCATCTTGCAAAGTAGTGAGAAAACGTTGTGTTTTAGGGTAAAAGGCACTTCAGTAAGTACTGAGAGGTACCGGGTGCTGGGTTGACACTTTGGGATTGAAGTGGGAACATGACACCAGCAAGTGCAAGCTCGGATGACGGGGCTCGGTTTATATTAGAGCTGGATTTGGTGGGCTCTCATAACTAATACGCAACGAAGTGGTTGGTTGATAAGTTATTCACTTTTCTGAGGGACAGGAGTTGATTCGTGTAATTGTCATGGGAGTCATGAATATGTTGCAGTCGGAAAAGATGCGACAAGTAAATAAACAGTTTGTGTGGCAGCAGTGAATTCATGCTAATGATCAAAGGATGACACCGATTATATATGCTTATCTCGAGATATTATATCGAGATCACGAGATATTTACTCGAGATCTTGAGATATTTTCTCGAGATCTCGAAATAGTTTCTCGAGATCTCGAGATAATATAAAAAAAAATATTGAGGAAGGTCTGCGTCACGAAAGCGCGTTCCGTGTGGCTTGTGAGTGAAGCTAAGCGCACATGTTTGCAGTTGCGGCAATAGATCTGGGGTCCGGTGTGTTATTTTTACCGGAAGCGTTTGTCAGAAAGAAAACTGATTTAGGAACTCATTGACATCGGTGCGGTTGCGTACGAAACTGAATTTGCTGCCGCGAATCCAATCGGCATCGGACAGAAAATGTCGGTGTTCGGCGTCCGAACGATGAGGCTCGTAGGCCCATATAAAAACAGTCCGCCTTCTTTTTGGCATACTTCCTTTTCTTCTCTCAATTGTTTTACCGTTTCACTTCTTTTTTTTGGGGGGGGGGGGGGGGCGTCTCTGGTCGCCCCCTGAACCCATTCAAACAGACCACTCCCAATGGGTGGAGCAAAATATTCTCCGCCTCGCGAGTTCCAACTTTCGGTTTCTGTATTTTCCACTTATGACGACTTATCCACTGTGAGTTAATGGTATACTAGTAAAATAGATTAGAATATTTGCCTCCTCGTCTGCTCGTTTCAGGCATAGTGGATGAAATTTGGCGCAGATTGAACAAATTTGAGAAACACTGGTGCTCAATTTGAAATAACTTTTAAAACTCAACTTAGACTAGAGAAGGAGGTGGGGTTGCAAATAAAAAATATAGATACTAAGCTGAAAAAAACCAGTTGTTTTAGACAACCCCTACCTCCGATCCAAACTTTGCCCCTCTTGAATTTACTTCCCACCTCCTGCACAGGATGTAATTTTGTCTGTTTGCGTTGCATTCCAAGAGGTATTTCACGATTTCTACCATAGTATGTGAAGGTTCCAGCTGTTAGTCAAATAGTGATTCGAAATTCGAAATTCGAAATTTCTAGAAGTTGATTTTATTTTTTTTTTTTTGTGGGGTGGGGGGGGGGGGCCCACTCCTGCGACAACGAACGCGCACGTCATCGAGAAACGTGACGTTTTTACGACATACATGTAACAATGATTATAGCTGAATTCCCTGTGACCAAGAGGGGTGGCACCCCACCCCTCCCCTCGTCTCATGCGCGCATGGTTCTTGGAACAAATTCAAATGACCTCCCGTTAATTAATGATATGTGTTAGTTCTGGTGTAGCCGTTTAACTTTCTCCCTACATTTCACCCCCACCCGATAGGATGAAATCTCGTGTGTTTCCCCTTTCTAAATATAAAAAAAACATTTGCTTTTAAAAAGCTTATTTCTGGCTCCCAAAAGTGGTGGAAGATGAAAAGACACACGCAGGCCATGACGGAATATCTCACACCCTGCCTCCGCTATGTGACTTTGCATTCGATTTATATATTCTTTTTTTCTTCATATTTGAAAATTTTGTTTGTAAAGTTAAAACTTTCAGCTCTAACTGAGACGTTGTAACTTTTCCTCTTCTTAGTAATGTGGAAGAGAGATAATCCACGCACCCTGAAAACTACTTACGGTAAGTTTTACAAGCCTAAAATTAACCTACCCTCGCGAAGTATGTTACAATTTTTTTTCTAACGATTATTTGAATGGTATTAAAGGCCGACGAATCAAAACATATGTAAAAAACGAACGCGAATTACTTTGGCGAAGTCCAAGTTCAATGTTATTGAACTGGTTCGGACGGGTGGGGGAGGGGAGGGGGGTCGAAACATGACACGTCCTGAATAGCCATGTTAATCTTTTAAAATTTAGTTCAAGTTATATGCTCTGCCCAGACTTCAAAGAGCATGGGCTTTTAATTCACTGGCAGAGAAAAATTGGAACGTGTGTCTATATGTCACTTGGAGAGGTGGAGTGCTTTTTTGTGAGCATCGTGTACACAGTCAGTGATGCCAGATCGAGGATCTGCCGCCAGCTATCTCAACCCCATACTGTCTTGAATCTGTTTCCTTGCAAGACACATATATGCGATAAACCAAAGATGGTTAGCCCATTTCCCCAATCTTGATTTCAATGCGATTCGCTTGACTTAATTATATTCTACGCAGTTCAAGGGCAGGACAGTGCCGGAGTGGACTTCAGGTGGTGGAGGTGGGGGGGGGGGGGGGGGGGTTGTTTTAGGTTTCATGTTGGTAAATTTGGTGAAATGGAAGTGAAAGCAGGTATTCTGACAGCAACATACTTGAGAGCTTGATTTTTCGATAAGTAATCCGCGTTGGATGCAAAAAACGTTACATCTGGGCGCGGTGGCTCAGTTGGTAGGGGTGCAGGCTGCAAGCCGAGAGGTACTCTGTTCGAACCCCACCTGTGGCAACCGGGTTGTGTCCTTGGGCAAGACACTTCCCCCCATTGCCCACGTTGGGGCATGGTGGCGTTGTGTACTAAGGCATACTGCTCCTCATGGATGGAGCACCTGTCTTCAACCAATGTTATAACACTGCTTGTGTGGAGTTACCATGTTGTGGAGCTGAGAGTTGCTTGCCATTGTTCGATGGTTCTCTCCGGGTAATCCGGCTTCCTCCATCCGTAAAAATGTCGTGGTCATGATTAGCCATTGTGCATATATATGTGTCTTTAACCACCAATATCTAACTAACTAAAAACGGTACATAATTTGGTTCTTCAATCAGAAATCTGTTGAAATCAGTGTTTTGGTCTTCATTCAGAAACCTGTTGAAATCGGTGTTTTATTGCCGAATGGGGTGGGGATAAACCCCATATATTGAAAAATAAGGGGTTTATCCCCACCCCAATCGGCGATAAACTTCGACTCTACTAAAGAATTTTCATCGAAAAGGAATTTTCGGCAGAAAAACATTATTAAATCACAAGTCTGCTTTCGTGCACAATGTTTCTAAAGCTGTTACAAAATTTATCAGTGTGAACTTCAAAATTTTATTTAGAAAGCCTCGACAATTATTTTCCGACGTATTTTATTTATTTTACAGAAACGGTCATCACTTTGTGATCGTAAGTTTCACTTGGGCCCGAATTTCGCAACAAACGTACCGGTGTTGTGGAACGGTTCAGATTTATGTTTTGATCTGTATCCAAATCCATCAAAACACAACTCCTTGCAACAACCTCGAAACCCTCAGGTAAAAATAGATTATGCTATCCGTTACGTCATTGGTAAACAAACATGTCGGCTGCTGGCGTAAAATGACAACAACGGTGAACTTTTGAGTGAAATCAAGGGGAAATGAAGACCCACCGATAAGGTAATAATGCGAAAATTTTCTCCTTCATCTATTCTTTAATTTGCGTGGTTGATTATAATTGAATAACAAACAGAACAGGAGATACGTGATACAGTCTTACGCCAAGTATGTTTCGGAAAATACTATAGCTGTCAAACATCTCCGGGCGTTGTCGGCGTCTGTTTTTCCGCTTCATGGTAACCAGTATTCAAGATTCATTTAGTCTTGCTCTCTGAGAACTACTTCAACTTAACATGCTTTTCAAAGTATGTTTGCGTTGGCAAACGTGCTGCTTCATTGCCGAATGTGAATCTAAGACTACGGTTACACAGTAGGCCTCGTGTCGACTCGCCGGCAGCACGCAGCGGTGAGGGGAACATTGTAACAAAATTTTATAGGAACTGTACTAGTGGCTGGCTGCAATATCGAACCCAATTGGACTTTTTTGCACAAAAATTAATTAAGTTTTCCTCGATTTTCAATGACGAAAGCAAAGGTTGAGTTTCACCGTTCAATTTCTTGGCAGAGATCATGTGTCTTTCATGACTTTCAACAGTTTTTAGCCGTGCATCAAATATTTTGTGATGAGAATCGGTAATTCCGACAGATAAATATAGCCGATGGTTCTCATTGGTTGTATTCCACTGAACGCCGCAAACTATAAGAACCAGTCTAACGAGAGAACTTGTGCACGCGAAGGGTACTTTTTATCGGATTGCACTAGAGCTTTCTGGTTAAAATTACCGCATGCCCCTAAAATCCATGTGATCGTGACAAATACAGTTACGGGTGTGTAATAAATAATTTTCTGGTAAGAAGAAGATAGCTCTCTGCACTGCAACAAACATGACTCAAAGTGTTCAGTATCCGATTTATTATTAGACTATTATTAAACAAAATTGTGTACTCGTGACAACTGCTACTTATTCCCAGTTCATTATTCGACATTCGTCATCAACCGATAACGAATGTCGAATAAGGAACTGGGAATAAGTAACGATTGTCACGACCCCCCCCCCCCCCCCCCCCCCACCCCGAGAATTGTCTGAGTGGCGAAACGCAGCACTTTTCAGATGAGAACAAACGCGATTCTCTGTAAATCGACCTGGATCGGAGTTGCCAAAGACGATATACTTACATGTACATGCCGACTGTATTTGAGTGTATGAGAATTAATTACTCCGTTCACAAAGTTGAAATTCCGCCGAGATGTGGAATAACGGCGAACAATTGCATGCAGATTGGTATGTCCGAAAGCCGAAAACAAAAAGATTTGTTCTTAGGTACAGTATGTGGAGAGTAGATAGTCACTAGATCACTCATGGAGTGGAGTTATCACCCGAAGTATCACTATCAAATTTTGTGCATATGGACAAAGAACACAAGCAATGTTTCAACCAATGGACCTCCGGCTTTAACCCTGAGGTCCATTGGCTGAAACTTTGCTTCTGTGTTATGCTTTGTTACAAATTAGCAATTATTGCATAGGTGGAATCTCCACTCCATGGGTTATTTAGTGATAATACAATCTCCAGGTACTGTACCTACATTTGTTTCCGTGGTACTGGAACGACAGGTGGTAGGGGGATCGTGCTACCTTCAATTTTTGTACCGTTGTCGTAGTTGTGGTTTTGTAGTTCTGGAATATTGCATTTTTGGACAATAAAGAGAAAGTGCACCGAAACTAATTTTCATAATCCAAAAGCGGCCCGAGCAAAAAAAGCACCGCAATGTATACCATCCACCCCAACAACTCTAACCGAACACTCACTGGCAGTCGGGCACATGCGTGATGATTGCACAAAGTATTCTTCAGAGAAATATAAAGACGACCAATTGTGCATCAGACCAGTGTGACAGGAATGATAGTCAGTAGGAACGTTAGTCCCTCTGGATTATAATTCCGCGGAATTATAGTCCTAGGTCTAACATTTCTAGGAATAGTAGTCCGGCGGACTACTATTCCTAGGAATGTTAGACCTAGGACTATAATTCCGCGGAATAATAGTCCAGAGGGACTAATTTTCCAACGGACTATCATTCCTGTCACACCGGTACAGACGTAGAAATCCGAGATATCAACACTATCAGAGAAACTATGCGACGTAATCATAAAACATCAGCTGTGGTGAGTCGTCATTCATAATGATAGTCATTAAGACTGGGTCAAATGAAGTCGCGATTGAGAAACATTGCTTCCGTTCGTTAAAGAAAACAATATTTTTAACATTCAATGCATGGGGGGGGGGGGGGGGGGGGGGGGGGGGGGCATTAAAAATGTGCAAGACGTGACGTCCTATTTTTATTCAGCTCCTTTTTACGCCCACCCACCCCTACGTGCACGTTTTCTACTACCGTTCTCAGACACCCCCCCCCCCCCACACTTTTCCATTAAAATCCAAAATAAACTTATAAACTCAGTAGGCACAGCTGTCTTTAGGGGGTTTCATAATGTTCTTAAGTTGGTACCACCAATTTAAACCTCTGTGGGCTGCTGTGGGCCCCAATCTACAAATGGCAAGCTGTTCATTATCAGGCTTGACCAGAGCAGGTGTTCATATACGGGAACACATTTTCATTTGAATTGTTCTGTCTGTATTCTCATGTGTTTGCTACTTTCCTCTTCTATCCATACAAATTCTATTAATAAATAAATAACTTGGGTTGAATTTAGTGCATCAGAGAGAATTTTCCCAAAACATTGTCTGGACATTTTCTACATTTCGAGCCCCACCCCCTACTAACGTGTGACATTTTCCCTGATTAAGCCCAATATTCTCACATACAAAGCCTCCTGATGTTGTATTTATGTTAAGAGTGTGATGTACAACATCACCTTTAAGGTTTGAAACACAAATGATGGTATATATTAGCTGATATATTGATATATTTTTAAAAATTCAAAAAACTGCACAAGTTGGGAATGCACATTTTTGGCGCACTCAAGAGACCCAACCACCCCCCACGTCACGTCTTGCAAATTTTTGGTGCCCCCCCCCCCCTCCACCCCCCTGTTCAATCCCTCAAAATAGTTTAGTTAGTTGGAAGATTTTCCGACCAACTGAAATATTACAGACGACTTAACCCTTTGAACCCTGGTAGTATATTCCATGTCAATTCAATGGCAGCAATTGGAAGAGTCCACATTCATTATTTGGGGGTAGCCTGATTAATATTTGCAACGTGCAGCCTTTGGGCTGCACGTTGAAAATAATGATAGATCTACCCTACACATTCACTTTGCAGCTATCCTATGTAATGAAATGATGCCGTATCATGTCCATAGGTCGAAAAAGCGGCCTCTTCGGTTCAAAGAGTTAATTTAAATCTGGTCAACTGATTATTTAAGAATTAGATATAATCCAGACAATAGCAGGGGTGAATTCCTTATGCGGTTTCACTGATGGCCTGGGAGCTTGGCATCAATCCTTCAATAACGTTTGCCATAAATGTGTGCATGAAGGGCACAATAACAAACTGTGAGCACAAAAAAAACAAAACATTGAAACTGTTAAGAAAAAACAATTTGGTTTAGGGCTGTGATATTATATTCTACAAGAACGCACTTTCAGCCCTGCCGTTCGAATTTGTTATGCTTTTTCAGAGTCCATTTTCCCCTTTGTCTCCGCTACATCTCGTTGCGACGAATTTCAGAAACATTTCATGGTGCAATCGACCGAATTTTTGTGTATAAACAAAACACATGCTTCGGTTAATGTAAGGGTGCTAACTTAGGTTTTCGCTTGAGTTACACATTATCGATTGGCTTACGAATAACCCAAAACGGCATTAAGCGTTGAGATATTTTGGCATAGTACTTTCGGGGACGTCGATTCATTGGAGACGAGGCGAGATATTTGTTGAGAATCCACGATGGCGTCTAATCACAACATATAGATCTATATGTAGTAACCTCAACTGGGTCATTCTCTGTTAAAATGCACAAGTGGATCCGTGCGTATGGGATGAAATTCAGTGACGCCAAATGTAATGTAAACATTCTAACAAAAAATGAGTATGGTAACAATGAATATTTCCACCACAGAGCCTCGAAGAGAGTGTCACAATTTGACGTTTTTGTCGCTCCAAGATACGTTACCATTAATCAATCATGAATGTGTGGTTGTAATATCAAATAAAATTACAATGAAGCCTGAAACTTGAGCTCAGACGGATGTTCCAACATAACACAAACCTTTTACAGATGAAGTATTTTAGGCTTAAGGAAAACGAAAACAAGAGGCCACAGGGGGCCTGAGGACGCTCACCTGACATGGTAGCCTAAATATCAACCCAGGGAATTGATTTCAACAAGTTGCAACTGCCCCTCCTAAGAAAACCAAATATTCAAAGATTCGGACCAGTGGATCGAAACAAAAAAAGTTTTTTAAAGAATATTCCTCATAGTGAACTAAGTAATAATTCTGGCTTCCAAAAGGAGCCCAAATATGAACCCAGGGACTTGGCTTCAACAAACTTGAATCGTACCTCCAGTGGGATGCTGTATACCAAATATCAAAAGATTCTGACTGGTGGATGTGAAGACGATTTTTGAAGAATATTCCTCATAGTGAACCAAGTTATAATTCGGGCTCCCACAGTGATCCCAAATATGAACCCAAGGACTTGGCTTCAACAAACTTGAACCCTTCGCCTAAGGATGCTGCATATAAAATATCACAGCATTACGACTGCTGAATCTGAAGAAGATTTTCAAAGAAAAATTCTTCATATTGAAATAAGTTATAACTCGAGATCCCACAAATAGGAACCCAGGAACTTGGCTTCAACAAACATGAACACCCACCCCCCCCCCCCCCCCCCCCACCCACACACACCCTAAGGATGTTGCATACCAAATATCAAAACATTCCGACAGCTGGATCTGAAGAAGATGTTTAAAGAAAATTCCCCATTTTGAAGTAAGTTACAATACAGTGAGCCCAAATATGAGCCTAGGGACACGGCTTGAACAAACTTGGACCCCCCCCCCCCCCCCCCAAACATGCTGTATACCAAATATCAACAGATGAAACAATCTTCCAAAGATGTCATATGTGAAATTTGAAAGCTTTTGGAGCAGTGGTTTGGGAGAAAAGTAGTCTTAAATGTTTTTCTCATTGCCCACGGTGTAAAATAATGCTAACTCAGCACTTTTTCAAAGTCCCCAAAAGTACCCCATGATGAAACCGATAGAAATTGTGTTTGACCATTCCATTCTGTTGGTCCTAAGGAAGCTTCACAGCAAGTAAGAATTCTCAGTGCCGTGTAGTTTTGGAGATATGGCCGTTTTAATTTTTTTCTATTTTAGCTCCTACGGTTCCCATGGGGCGACGGGAATATTTTTTGAGGCATGCATTAAGTACTTATGACCCAATAAGCCCTCATATCAAATTTGGTTCAAATCTGCCTCTCGGTTTGGAAAATATAAATTTTGGGCGGGACGAAAATTCTTGCCCCTCCCATAACGAATAGCTCCTCGAACTTCTCTTGAACAAATCTGAGTCTACACCTCAAAAGGAAGTTGCACACCAAATATCAAGTCTTTGCTACTGCTGGTTCACCGGAAGAAGATATTTTAGATTTAAGCACATTTTTGGGGCGTGGTCCTGCAGAGGGGCGAGGCAACTTGATTTCAACAAAATCAAAATGCGATCTCATAACAAACTATTATCTCAAATTTCAATTAAATTGGTTCAGCAGTTTTGGAGAAGACGCAAACACCATGTTCACAGACGACGGACAGAGAGTGATCTCTATATGCTATTTTTTTCAAGGTTAACGGTCTCTACTTTCGAGCACAAGCTTCACGCCCCACTTTTCCAGTAATAAACAGTAACGTATCTGTTCGATAATCACTCCATACGTGATCTTTACCTTTTTTAGCCAAGGTCACAATTGTACTGGTTTAACCCTTTACCTAACATGAAAAGCAGACGACACTTGCAAAAAAAAAAAATCTTGAATAACTATTTTTTGCATTTTTTGTCTCAAAAACATAGAGCTCGTTCCATTGAGGGGTCATAACCTATATTTTTGAGACAAAAAAGAAAAAAAATAATATTTTGGTCGTTACGCCAACGTTATTATGGGTTAATGATTCATCAATGAAAATAGACATACTCTTTCTTAAAATACATTTTGGAGTTTGTTTGAAACAATTGATCTTTATTAACGTATCCGGTTTCAATTACAAGAGTACACAATAGGTCCAAACAAAACTTCACAAAATCTTGTGAAAGTCATTCAAATCTTCGCTTTGAGCAAAACAACAAATAAGCAGACTTAGTTTTAGGCACAAAGACATTCTCCAACAGAAAAAAAGAAACAAGATAACGCATCTTGCATCAAAATTATGTAAACGTTTCATATGCTGCGTAATCGAACCTGTTTTAGTTTCTACGGGTTTATAGCTCTACAGTAATGTTGGAAATAAATTGTAGTATAAACAATTTTTTTCTCTAAAATATAGTGCTCATCAATTATAACACCAGAATTTGGCCTCACTTTCTGGAAAGCGCTTGGTGACCTTTCCAGGAAATGGTGCCAGAAACAAGTGCTATAAATGAAGGGCAAGTACTGGTAAAATTGGCTTACGTTTATATACTACACGTATTTCCATCGTCAGTGTGAGAGTAACGCCACTATTTATTAGCCATCCACAAACACACAATTTATGTGTTCTGTGTCAATATTTGTCTAGGAGAAAAACCCCTAAGATGGCCCGTTAGGTTCACGTTGCTCATCCTGGGTAAGAATATCATCGAAAGGAATATCCATTGTTCGTCTGGTTTAGAAAGTCACTGCAATCTCACCACCTGTAGTGCTCAAAAAAGTTATTAAGGCTTGGCAATCATGGAAATCTACTTCTAAAACTTTTCCCCAAATAACAATGTTTTAAGTACTGGGCCGCCAAGAACGAGGACGGGCCACGGGCAACACGTAGAACAAGCGCATTACGAGCTCCGAGGGTGCGAAGCGATAAACGTGGGGTCTGGGATCCCCAAAGGAATTGTTTTTAAATTAATGCTAGGAGAAGCATTGTTCTGCGTTTTCTAAACAATATCCACAATTATTTCCTATCAATTTCGGTATTTTATTACCTGTATTTCTGTGTGTATGGTGCATTTTCACCAAAGATAATCGTATCAACTACGATGCAGGGAAGACCGGTGGAAAATCAACAAACTGGAACAGGTGTGTTTTTATATGAATGGAACCTTGTAAATAATGCAACTGGCAATCTTGCCACCTCCACCAGCGCCGGGGTCCGTACCAAAAGCATTCCCACGTCTAACATCTCAGACGTATCAATAGGTCAGCCTGCACTTTTTTAAACTCCCCAAAAAAACCCAGGGCAGTTGCTCCCTTACCCCACCCTCTCGGTGCGAGTGCATAAGTACATTGCAGAGATGAGGCCACAGACCGACAGAACGGGCGGTCCGCCATCATTGTCTAATTGAGACAAATTAATTGTTTTCCCCAATACTTTTCATTTCTCAGTTTGAACAAGGAGCGCCAGATTTACATTTATTGCAATAACCGGAGACATTTCCTGTATACAAACATTTGCTACCCGCCATACATCATGTAATGTCATCGTTCTGGGCACTTTGGTCATATTCAACTCCATTAGATAGTCATAAGCTTTTTCAATTTGGAGACGGACGGACGGGCAGATAGGGGATGAGTTAGGGCAGGCAGACTCGATCAGGCATTTTTTACAGACACAATCGGAGAGGGACAGATAGTCAGACGGACAGGCAGACAGACAAACAGACAGATATACAGAGATAGAGATATAGACTTGCAGGCTGATACAGAAAAAATAAGATCGATATTATTTTATATCAGAAGAACAAGGTATTAATGTGGCTGTGTGATAAATCGGGTCATAAGCGCAAAATTCACCATCCGACTGATGAGTAAATTAGACTGGGAACTCGTGTTTTTTGCTGACTTTAGTGTGATGTTTTACATCATTAATTGCCTAATATGAAGCACATAATTCACAGTACCCTTATCATAGAATGACATCCAGAGAAAGTCGAACTCAAACCCTGTGGAAACGTATTTTATACTCTGGTGAGCAGAAATCATTTCGGGACCAGAAACGTTACTGCGACAGCCTGACACATGACTGAACAAAGTACGCTCATTTCCGCGTGTTTCGGGCGTGCAGATCATGTAGGGGCAAAACTTAGTGCACAAGCAACAATTTTACCAAGTATTATATGACCACTGATGATTAAGAAATGAGATGGTATGATCACAGATCAAGTAGTCGACCTCACTTTTGTTACCAGGGAAATTCTAGTAAATCTATACAAATTCCCGTCAGAAGTAATGTAAGAATTCTTCCATTGTTTATTAACGTCCAAACAGATGAAGACAAGCTCAAACCGCGGGAGTATAACAACAAACCGCTGTAGGGTGAGTTGAGTATTTGTTATGATAACGTATCTGGCATCACGTATCTGACGGAGCAATGATAGATAAACTCAGTGTTCATTAAATTTGAATTATTCAACATCGCTTCCATATTGATTTATTCACCACAACGGAGATCTTAGTTAGGCATAGATACCAAATAATGTGACGGTTTGCTCTTTATTAAATGGTGAGGTTGCTTCATCCCTAAGTGTAGAGAAGCGACTGGTCCTGATCATAAGCAATGGTGCTTCTTTATACGGTCTAACGGTGCAAGGGAAATGCAAGTAGTAAAACAGTTCGTTGATTTCTATACTCTCCCAAAAAAGAAAGTGTGCATGCTAAAAAATAACACTAAAAAAAGATATATATCATTTTCCTTCATGGAAATTTTATTCAATCACAGATGAATCAATTTGTGATCAACACGAGAAATTTCATTACGCTACGACGAATACTCTTGGTGCCATGGGGAGTCAAAGACACTAAGGGTCAAACACAAAAGTCACACACTCAATATCTGGTATGACCTCCGTCTGCATCGACTACTGCTGTGCATCTACGCCTCATGGAAGCAAACAAGTTAGCATGGAAGTGTTGTGGGATGTTGTTCCATGTTCTGATAAGCTGTCTTTAGAGTTCCACAATTGTTGACGCTGCATGGGGAAGGCGGCGTAGCTGACGTTTCATTTCATCCCATACGTGCTCAATGCGTGAGATATCGGGCGAATTTGCGGGCCAGGGAAGAACATCCACTTGTTGTTGCTGCAGATACTGTTGAACAACACGAGCTGCGTGGGGTCGGGAGTTGTCCTGCTGTAGAATGACGCCGGGGCCGTGACGTTGCAGAAATGGGACAACAACAGGTGTAAGCACTTCACCACGATATCTGGCTGCATTGAGATTGCCAACAATAATGACCAGCTCAGTTCTGTTACGGGCAGTGATGCCACCCACACCATGAGAGACCCTCTCCCATAACGGTTTCGCTCCACGACACATGGATCTGCGTAGCGTTCGTTTCGACGTCTGTACACTCTCTGGCGGCCATCTGATGATGAAAGATGGAAACGACATTCATCTGTGAATAAAACACGTCGCCACCAGTGTAAGGGATGCCTGAGATGTTGTCCACACCACTGTAGTCGAGCACGACGATGACGTAAAGTCAAAATCGGACGAATTGCAGGTCTTCGAGGACGGAAGCCGTATTCTCTCAGCCGGTTGATTACTGTTTGAGGATGTATCCGTCTCAGGTTAGGGATGTTCCTGGCTGTCGTCGTTGACGTTTGTTGCCGGTTCCGGTGATGGGCGACACGGATATACCAATCTTGTGCAGCGGTGGTAACTCGGGGTCTCCCGGAGCGGGGTCGGTCTCGAACGTCATCATGTTGTGCATGTCGATGGACTAGCCTGTCTACAGTGTTACGGTGGCAGTTCAAATGCTGGGCAACCTCTCTGTGTGTTCTGCCAGCTCTAATCATCCCAACACCTAGAAATTTGACAGTTAGTTTCTTCACCGTGGTTACTAGCTAGTAAAACGTCCCGACTGACTAATCTCAGATGTATGTGGTCAGGGTTCTATGCGTCGCTTGGGGGATGAAGTAGCATACATTTAGTTTTGGACACATTGAGTGCAAGTTTATTCGCGTTGCACCATTCGTTTATATTAACCAATTCTATGTTAGTATCATCAGAAAGTTTTTCCAAGTTGTTGCCTAACGCATAAGCTGCCGTATCGTCAGCAAAAGATAGTACATCGAGGAGTTCTGATTTGCTGATATCGTTGATGTACAGAAGAAACAGTACAGGACCAAGAATAGAACCCCGCGGCACACCAGTGGTAACGTCTCCGCGCTTTGACTGTGCGTCGTGAAAAGAAACACATTATTGTCTACCAGATAGATAGCTTTGAAACCACGTGTTGGCTACTCCACGAATGCCGTAGTATTCTAGCTTTTTCAGTAACGTTGAGTGGACTAGTGCATCAAATGTTTTTGAAAGGTCAACATAAATCGATGGAGTAGTGTCTTTAGTGTGTTTATCGTTCTTTGAAGCGACATTGTTTACGAGGTGCAAGAGTGGGTGGATAGTTGAGTGTTTCTTTCGAAAACCAAACTTGCATTGGAGACATTTTGTTGGTCAAGGAAACTGACCAATCTTATTTTCTTTATTGTTTCGCATACAATTATATAGTTGCAATTTCATTACAAGGTGTCAAACCATGGTAACGTAACTGGCATGCGACGATCGTAACGCTTCATGTTCAGGCACAGGGATGTTTATATCACATAAATTTCTAAAGCTATGTCCAAGAAGCTGGTATGAATTAATTTAGGCTTAACTTCTGTTTCAATTTATGATAACGGTGTCGACGAAATCGTGATACCTCATATGCAATGGTACAAACATTAAAGGTAACGTACCTGACATGAAAAGTGGTGACATTAGAGAATGCCAACCATTTGCCTGAAGGCAATCTGCTTCTGTTCCAAGATCTTAAATGTGAAATTTGGATGTACATGCGATCATATGGGCGTTTATCTTACTCCATAGTGGTAATAAATTAATCACAAGGTCTCGAAAAAAGCGTGTGCTCTTCCGAGGGACATTGCATTTTTTTTTAAAATAATGTCATTTAGAAACCATGTATTCTCCCGGATCACTTTCTGACAATCATCACATATGTTTTATATAGTTCGTAGAATGTACAGATCTTCATGGAATGAGAAAAAATAGCAATCTTCATATCATCTGGTAAAAGAATGCAAGAGACCTGTATTGGTCCGATTTGGGCAGCTTAAGAGAGAATGACCCAACTGCGAAGTGGCAGTGTATGGCACAAAATTGAGTGACTTGTAGAAAAGATCATGTATTCTGGCATGATACAAGACTTACACATTCCATTTTTTAGACTTTAATATACGACCACAATGTTTTTCATTGCCAACATACGTCAACACTTGAACACATTTTTTTTACATTGTACACATTTTATAATGTCAGGCCTAATGTAATGTAGGGTCATTTCTTGAACTATATAATGACACAGACGAGTAGGGCTGTTATGACTAATCGATTATCGATTGGTTTCGGCAAAATCGATTAGTATTTTTCGTTGTTGAATAATCGGTAAATTTTACCCCGTTTTCGACGTTTAGTAATTAAATGAAAATTTGATAAAAAACGTGTTTCTAAAGGTAAGGACTTCGACGTTAAACCCCAAGAAGCTGTTAGAAGTATTTGTCTGTTAGGTACATTCAAAGCTTTGATGTTCTGAACTTTTGAACCGTCAGTGTAATAATCAAGACAGGTCGCCAGTTGCAAACTTGCGACATTATGTCTGTGATGTTCTTCCTTCAACAGTTAGAACACTCTCATTTGAAATACCGATAATGTTCTTTCACTTGTATCACTAAAATATCTAAACTCGATCATTTAAACAGAGACATAACTCCTACCACCTCCCCCCCTCGCCAAACACACACTCAGAGAGTAACATTTGTTTCCATGTTCAACTGTATATATTTGATCTGCAGCGCAAATGGCAACCGTATATATCTGTCAGTCTTATAGTGTTTCTGACCCATTTGTATGACGTCAGAACATGCACCTACAAAATGCAATCGAACGAAAGCCCCGGTAAAAAAGAAAGAATACAGAAACCGAAAGTACGGGCGCAGAAAGGCTTTGTAAGCAGAATAGTCTGGTTGGCACCCCATGATGTACCCTTTAGCATGTTTAGTACAGGTTTTGGTCAATTGTTATGCCAAGGAATTTTGCCTCTGTGCATTCAGGAATGACTTTGTTCAGTAGTTTTAGGCCAAAGTTACGTTTGTTTTTCTTACGGGTGAACGTGATTCTTTGCGTTTTACTGGCGTTCAGCTTGATTCATTCAGCACACCATTGCCCCAGATCGTCGAGTGCGCGTTGAAGGGGGTTATGAAGTAGACTGGCAGTATTATTAGAGGCACAGAGACCCTTATCGTCCGCAAATTGTACTCGACTATGGACTATAACCCTTACACACCTAAATCAAACAAATATGGGGAAACTCCAGAAGGTCTAAAATCAAGCGCTCAGGGTCGCCCTCTGTGCTCACTGGGATACGCCTATCAAAACACTTCACGACAGAGCCTTTCTTTCCAACCATAAAGGACCGCCTTGCCTCCTTAGCCGCGAAAAATCACGACCGGTTAGCCGACAGCCAACTAATATCAGAACTACAGATAACTTGCGAAAGCCGACAAAAACCCAAAAACGACAAAATTAAAGGTAACAACCGTCTAAGTAGGAACCAGACCGCGAAGGTTAGGGCAGGAAACATCCCCGGTGTGGCTCTTTTGTTTAGGTACTGCCCCATCCCTCCCATTTCGACCTGACCAAGCTAAATCATTAAAATCCAACGTATTAAAATAAGCTGAAACCAAGATAGAAAAGGTGAATAAAATAGGCAGTAATAACGGCTCAGTTGTGACCTTCTACCAGGAAGGGCTGCCTGCGCGGACTCAACCAATCAAGTAAAAATCCAACGTCCATGAATTAACAACATCGTGAATTTGAAGGTGAATTAAGAGGCAGTAATAACGGCTCAGCTGTGACCTTCTACCAGGAAGGGCTGTCTTCACCGACTCAGCTAAACCAATAGTAGTTTATCGCCCTTAATAAACAAAAATTGGTAATAGGAAACTGGTAGATTACAAATTGCCTTCCACATTGTAACCACTGACTTTTGTCTATCATACTAATTCTGCCTTCTTCTTTCAGCAGGTACTCATAGATGCTTTCTTTTTGATCGCCAGCACCCCAATAACCGCTATGGAAAACAATAACCGATATGGAAAACAATAACCGCTTCGGACTCTGAACATCCCCCGCTCCATCTCTAGAAGTCGTCAGCCACCTCAAGGGAGGCGAGCGTTGGTCCAGCGCCCCGCCAAATACCCCTTTTTGTAATGCTTTTTGTAAGCATCTGTAGCATGTACTTTTTGACCAAGCCAAATAGGTTCCAAAGCAGGCCTGCAAACCGAACCAGTGAAGTTCGGGTCTTTCTATGTGTGTTCCCCGAAAGAGGCCGTTGTTGCTCTTCACGATCCAAAAGATACATCTAACTGTAATCAAGAAAAAGTGAACCAACTTCAGATTCCATCAACCACCTGAGGCAGACTATACTTGCCAATGATGGCCCTCTACCACACGACTACGAACCTCCTAATCGGCAGACTTTACTTGCCCGAAAAAAAAACAAAAAAAAAAAAAACGCCACAACCCCCTCTGGGAGAGGTAGCACTTTTGCGAGAGGCCCCCCTCTCGCTTTGGTCCTCACCTGAGGGCTCAGGCACGATCATCACAAAGACAAACCATGACTCCTCAAATCAACGAAATCTGGACATTTGCTCAGCAACCGACGCTATCCCGCATCCATCACGGCCAGACATGTAGACATAAACCTAACAGCTAAAGAGGGTCAAAGGGGCTTGCCTCACAGCGTGCCTGTGTGCCTTCAGCGCGTAAAACCATTCCTTTCCGAAAGTACTTTTTTCGGAGAACAGCTTTTTCTAGCAAAAATTCTTGCTCGCCTCAGAATTTCCCTCGTCTGTTCTGACTAAAGAATCAGTGTCACAAACCCGGTGCAAGATTTGCCCGTCAAACACTTATGACCACAGGAGCAACAAGACAACTACATTGAATTGAGTTACTGCACAACAATATGTAGGAACCTTTGAAGTTACGAAACGTCTTTGAGTTGATTTTCTCCTTGACCAACAATATTTCCCAGTATATATTATCTGTGAGTGTGAGACATTGGTTGTCGCAGAGGAAACCACCTGAGAGTTCAGGCTTCTTTCCAGTATTTGCGTACTGCGCGGTGTTTTCAATACAATGCAGCCCACTTAATTGGATATCTCTTAATTGTATATCCCTGTTAATTGAATGTAATTTTCAAACACAAAACCATTTACCATACCTTCAGTACAAATTTGATCTGTTAATTGCATATGGGTTGTAGAGTAAACTCCTGTTAATTGTATATAAATTTGTGTAATATGTCAAAAAATCTCATGCACCAAATTCCCCTTATTTATCAACCTGTTTGGCCTCACTACATCCAATACAGGCATTTATTCTATTATATCTTGTTTGACAGAGCTCATAGAGCTCTGTCAAACAAGATATAATAGAATAAATGCTCAGTTTACCCCCAGAACAAAGGAAACTGACCAAATCCCTGTTAATTGTATACTCCTGTTAATTGAATAATTTTCACTGGCAAAATGGATATTCAATTAAGAGGATTCTACTGTATCTTTAAAAAGCATTTTTATCTCCTTCATCCAGAATGCTGTTTCTTGTTAGCCTTCCCTGATTATTTTACGCTATGTTTTATATGCCACCAATTGCACACTTAATAGGTTAATGTGAAATGTGAACAATGGGTTGTCACTAAAAAGTGTACTCCGACCCGACTCCGAAATTACCGACTCCAAAATATTTCTTTTTATAACTCTTTTATTATTAAATCAATTACATTGAAATTCAACATAAATGTACAGAATGGTATGTAGTATACATATAATCTGAAATTCAACATAAATGTACAGAATGGTATGTAGTATACATATAATCATATAAATGTTACAAAAAAATTATGATTTTCATTAAATTGACTTTTATTCAATTTTGACTCACTAACAAGTGTGCTCGGCGATTTCAATGAAATTTCATCTCTCATTCATATACGTTCTTCCAGCGAATTTGTTGCATTATTAAGAATATATTCGTATTTTAAGATGTGTAAAGCAAGTTTTATAATCAATTTTGAAATTAATCGTGCTTAAAATGGAAATTTACTCGAAGATGAGAATCGCCGACTGCAGCTTCATTTAAGAAACGATGCCTGGAGACCATCAGGCAATCACATTTTTCGCAAATGAAACAAGAATCGTCTTTGTTGTTTACTTGAGGTAGGGCAACTGACTTTAATTTCATTTTTTAACGTCAAAGAGTGTGTCTGTGTGTGTGTGTGTGGGGGGGGGGGGGGGGGGGAATCTAGGTACGATTCATCGATTATTATCGCTTATTTGGACGATTAATTAATTTCTAAATTAAAACAAATCGTGACAGCCCTACAGACGAACATAAGATTATGTCGTTTATCAAGGGAATCAACTTCTCAATAAGTTTTTAAAATGTTTTTTTCTCATTTTACACACGATTCCTTTTGTAAAATATGTGTCAATAAAAAACATTTTTCGACTATATGTTTCAAGAGACGAAAGCACAATCAAATACCCAGGCTAATAAGAGTATCCCGAGTGCAACCTCATCATGTAATAAAAAAAATACCAGCGAGACCCCAGTAGTGGATAGCCCATGATGAGTTCAGAATTGTTAAAGGTACACATATCACACGGGTTGCCTTGCTACTATTCACTGTCCAAAGTCGTGTGGTATTTGAGGGTATGTCAAACTCCTCATACAAAGTTGTAAGTATTTTTTTAGAACACCTATGAATAGTTACATATTGACTTATTTGCCTTGTAACCCTGACCTTGTCATATTAAGCTGTAAATACAGGGGGCGCGGTGGCTCAGTTGGTAGAGGTGCAAGCCGAGTGGTCCTCGGTTCGAATCCCACCTGCGGCAACCGCGTTGTGTCCTTGGGCAAGACACTTCACCCAGATTGCCTACATGGGGGCACGATGTCGCGGTGTACTGAGGCGTACTGCACGTCGATGGTGCGCATGTCTTCAACCAATCTAACCCTGCCTGTGCTGCGGTGCAGAGTTCAGAGTTACGATGTTGGAGAGCTGACAGCTGCTCGTCGTTGCTCGGTGGTTCTCTCCGGGTACTCCGGCTTCCTCCACCCATAAAACTGTCACGGTCACGATTAGCCATTGTGCACAAGTGTGTGACCTTAAACACCAATAAATAAATAACTGTAAATACAAATTAGTCAGCATACTACTCATATACCTATTGTCATATTATTTGCCTTGTAACCTTGACCTTGTCATATTAAGCTGTAGATACAAACTAGTCAGCATACTACTCATATACCTATTGTCATATTATTTGCATTTAAAAGCAAGGGCAACGGAAAGTGTGGGCCACTACCCCCGACCTGTTGGAATGTTTGACGCAGACTTGAAGGTATTGTGGGACAGAAACATTTTCTTGATCGAAAGAGTGAAAAAGGGGCTTCAACTCTGGGAAAGATTATTGGACGGAACCCCCTCCTTGTGCATATCCATTCCCCCATGCGGATATATCAGCATATCAAGTGAGATCCAAATCCGACAGATGGCTTTGAAATTGCAATCCAGAACATACTGAATCCAGAAGAATTAAAATTTTCCAAGACGAAAAATGCCCATAACTTTAGAAAAATAACGGGACAGACTCCATTACTTATGGATATCATTTTGTAAGGCAGGTCCATGAGCAAACCAAGAATATGTCAAATCTGAATGCAATACAGAGGTTGATAAAAAGAATTCCAAGTCAAAAAAATGAAAAAAGAGCCATAAATCTGGGAAAAATCATTGGACGGAATCCGTTTGTTGTGCATATCCGTTCCCCCCATGCGGGTCTGTCAGCATACCAATGACTTTTAAGTTACAATTCAAAATTTGTGTATGGACAGATGGATAGACACATGACAGACGGACGGACGGACAGACGGCAAGCTTCACCAGATACCCCCAAATCCTTCTTCAGTGGTCAGGGGTATAATAAAACACTGATGGTGTATATATGAGAACACTGCTCTAAAAAGTCATGTCTCTAAATTGAGCTTATAAACCATCTCACGATGATGACCAGTGACCAGTCGGCATGTGAAGCAATATTTATGAGCAACTCCACCTTAGCACCAAATTGTGACCCAATACTGACTATTGTTGTATAAGTGGCTGCTGAGAAGACGGCAGGACATATACATGTGTAATTGACATACATGTACCAACAGGTTGATAGACAGACAATGCCCATTGTGTTTTTCTGAATTCTTATCCTAATATGACATTGGTTTGGATTTTGTCGTGTTTTTGTACAACATTTAAAATAAGAAAGATGCACCGTTAACCATATGGACCCTAGTGATATGGTCCATGTTAGTTCCCCAGGAACAATCGGGAGGGTCCATATTCATTATTTGTGGGTAGATCCATTAATACTTTCAACGTGCAGCCACAAGGCTGCATGTTGAGAAATTTGATTTGTCTACCCGACACATTTACTTTACAGCCACCCTACCTAATGAGATTATGACGTATCATGTCCCAACGTAACGGCCAAAACCGGCCAGCGCTATTCTCAAAAATCGCCAATTAATTTTCATTATTATTTTCATTTTTTGTCTCAAAAACATAGGTTATGACCCCTCAATGGAACGAGCTCGTCGAGCTCGATCCTATGAGAGGCCACGACCTATGTTTTTGAAACAAAAAATGAAAAAAAAAAAATTATTCAACAATTTTTTTTTCAAGTGTCGTCTGCTTTTCGTGTTAGGTAAAGGATTAACCTAAGGTTAAACCTGTATGCCGACTTTAGCCACTCTAACCCAAACAGTTGCTGAAACACCACACGAATAACATGAGAAACCAATAGCAGACAGACTAGCCGCACAGCTATTTGCTATATCATCGCTTCACATTCGCCTGCTTAAGAAATTTAAAAGAGGTCATTTAATACTTCGAAAATATATCAGAAATAAAAGGCCAACACTAAAGGACCTCACCTGCCAAGCGTACCCAATTGTATAATTAAACAGACTACATTGATCGCTACATAACCATCATCAGTATTCTAAATTTCTGCATATTCCACCAGACGAGTTAACTAACGTAGCAGGACACACATTGTGTCGTCACAATTGTCTTTGCACCCCAGCATGGACAGTTTCTCAGGTTTCATTCGAGGTGATTTGCTAAACCGCTCAGAAACTATTTAATCGGGATAACACTCATCATGAAGTCACCATACCATTTTCTGCATATTTATTCAGCTTGCAGAGTTTACTATAGTTACAAGCTCCCCATTGCTCTATAACAACATAGTCAACTACAAACTCTGACAAAAATACTGTAGCACGAAACGCGAAACTTATAACAACTGAAATGACAGTAGTTTTATAAGGGCAGTCACATTCTGTCCTGTCAGAATTTATAGACGATTTGAACCCACTCGTCTTGGTATCCTTTGCTGCGGCCCCATGGAATGAACAGACCAAGATCCGTGCGGATATTGGATCTTCTGTAGGCGAGTGTACGTGACTAAATCTGCTGAGCAAGCATCAGCAATTTAGGAGATCTGCAACACCCTTCTCTTTATAGAAAAATAGACAGGTGTCGCTAGCAGTCAACGCCCACCCCCTCCCCACCCACCCCCATGCCTTCCAACGAGTAGCCAGTTTCCGAATATCTGTTGGTGTAGTTTGGCATAGAGGTCGCCTGGGAGTAAGTAAAAACTGCTGGCATCAGCTGTCTGTATAACTCAGATATCAGCTTACTGCAGTTGACTGATAACTCGTCAATTGTGACAACTTAACATTCCGAAACGTTGAATATTGCACAATAACTTTTTATATTTTTGGCAATTTGCAATACCATGACAATTTTATTAGAATTGTAGTTTTGCAGAAATGCACACAGTTGTGCTACCTACACTTATCAATAAACATTAAAATACTTCGTAAGTTACTGCATGGAAACGATTCAGTACAATGTGATAGAATTCTTAACTGTTTTAAATTCTCACTTTCGAATAGTTAGGCACTGATTTGTATTCCTAATAACTTTATTAAAATTTACGAGGGCTCTAATGACCCTCTTAACACTTCGTAGGCTGAATTTCGTAACATTAATTAGGGAGAAAATTGTGACAATGAGAACACTACATAGATAAATGTGCTTTATTCATTAAATTGTGTAGTCAGAGACGTCGTGACAGGGGTGTGTGTGTGTGTGTGGGGGGGGGGGGGGGGGGGTCTCCCCCCCCCCAATATTTGTCAAAACCTCAATAGTTGGAAATTCGAAGGGCAAAAATATCAACAGTTAGAAATTTAAAAACTACTGAATATACGGTATAATTCACTCACAAACCTATTTTTCCGACTGGAGGACCATAATAAGGAAATATTCCGACTACCGAAACTTTCGGGTGAAAATCGGGTCAAAAAATTCCGACTCCACGCGGCCTGCAGTTTGAATGACATCAACTAGAAGAGTCCATATCACCATTTGGGGTAGACCAATACATATTCTCAACGTGCAGCCTTTGGGCTGCACGTTGAAAATATCGATTGGTCTACCCTACAAATTCACTGAGCAGCCATTCTACTTTTTAAATGTATGGTGTGTCATGATCCTGGATCGGAAAAGCAGTCTTACGGGTTCAAAGGGTTAATAAAAGAGTACTTGTTGTCATGTCAAGTGCCTGTGAATTGCTCTAGAAACACAAAGCTCCCACTTTCCCAAAAGCGGTGTTTCAAATTTGTCCGTCTGACAGGAGGCATATGAGCCACTGCGGACAATTCAGGCAAAGCAAGATATTGAAAATTTGTATCCAACTCGAATTAAAAATGTTTCCCTACAAAAAAATTACTGAATTTGGAACAGAAAATTAGCCTTATAACTATTACCAGAACCCATGAAAACGCATCTGAGCACATCAATTTTTCAAAATTTTCTAGGGGAGGACCCCAGACCCCCTGCTAAAGATTCGCGCCTTTGGCGCTCACAGTTTCGCACCTACCATCCTACAGTGCTCATGTGTCGGGATTCCCAGTTAGAATTTCAAAGGGTCTACCCCCCCCCCTCCCCATTAAAAGGCCTCTAGATACGTCCCTGTGTGTAGTCCTAATTCTTTTCTTCTGACTCTATTGGATTAGGAACTGATTCCCTACAGCCCATATCAATGATCAAAGAGGAGCTACATGTACATGTAGGCTGAAATCAATGGAGATACTTATACAGTGAGAGCTTTTTGCTGTGGGTGGTGCTTTTTCTTTAACCCTTAGAGACTTTAATTATCCTGACGTTCAAACGTCACTGAAAATTCAGTTTCTTCAACGTTTTTCAAAATGCGACGTCAAACGACGGAAAGTACAGTTAAAACTAGAAGTCCTGTCACGAATAGTGCGCTTATCTAGGCTTAATTGCGCGTTGGAATTGCGCGCAATTGCCATATCGAATGGATCCAAAGCACGGCAGGTTCTCCTGGTTACTCATAGCAAACACATGCAATGTTTCTGCCAATGGACCTCCGGGTTACCCGGAGGTCCATTGGCTGAAACATTGCCTTACACAGGCCATATGTACAGAATATGATAGCTTAAATTGGGTCATAACGCGCACATTAAAGCGCATATCAACGTGCTATTTGTGCGCATTTCATAACAGAACTTCTAGTTTTAACTGTACATGTAGGCTGAAATCAATGGGGATACTTATACTGCGAGAGCTGTTTGCTGTGGGTGGTGTTTTTTCTTTTAACCCTTTCAGACTTCAATTATGCTGACGTTCAAACGTCACTGAAAATTCAATTTCTTCAACGTTTTTCAAAATGCGACGTCAAACGTCGGAAAGTAGAAATAATAATAATTTTTTTCACATTAGTGATTATTTGATTTTGGGCTAAATTATTTTTTGTGGTCTGAATTTGTTATTCAAAACTTGTTTTATTACAAATTATTGGAGAATGCCACTAATGACAATTCATCTCATTTATAAAGAACCTACTAATTACTTACCCAGTTCATTCATCTTTACACATCATTACAATTACCTGAACCCATTGGGTACAAAATGCCCATCAGCAGGTACAACTCACCCACTTACACCCCACCTAGTTCTTGATCAATCGGTCTTCCCAATGGTCTGGGGAAACATGAATAGATGCCAGACTGGATTCTAGGTGCAGCCTGTGATAGACCCTGCCATAGTCGACTCATATTAAACACTATATACACCACAATCATGAACATTATGACCACACTTTCACCAGAACAGGACAAAACAAATACACCCAATCACCCCAGAGTGGAAACGGGCAGGTGAAAGAGGCAAGGGCAGCAATATCTGTTCTCTGCACCCCACGTCTTTGCCTCGATCAACACATGAATCAATGGCTAGTCTGTATCATTATCTGTTCACCGCATCTCTGAGAACAGATGCCAGCCTACGTGTTTTACTGCGGCTCGTGGCACGAATCTACCCCCAACCAACTCACAGACGAGAGAAATATGAATGCAGCAACAAACTTTTAGTCACACCTAACCCATTAACATGTTTTTCTTTCTAGTGGGGAAAGCATCAAATACGGCATCTGAACATCATTTTCGGATTGGTGGATGACGCCAGACTTTAAAATAATTTTGGAGTTTTTCTCCAGTGCTTTTGTAACGGCGATTATAATGCTGGGGCCAATCACACACTGGCGTTGCAGATGGGGTTTCTAAATAGCAAGGACTTTATCCCTAACGTGGCCAAAATGGCGACACAAACTTGTACTTTTTATGCGGTAGGAGTTTGTATAATTTCATTCAAGACGCCGTTGTATGCTTTTGGAATTTTTGCAGTGGATTACGAGGATTGGAATGGCATGTCAGGTGAGCCTTTCATATGCAATTAAGTCTTTCGTCTGCAAACAATTCCCCCAAGACTGCTCGTATATTTTTTACTACCACTGTACAGGGCATTCTTTTGTAAATTTGTAAACTTGTACGGTAAAACTCTGTAATTACCAGGCGGTGACAACCGGTAAAGTGCTGAGAGCCGTTAACTATGTTCTAGCTGCTTCTGGTTTGAGATTGTGATTGATAGTTTGAAGTTGGAAGTTCCCTCTTCATTCATTAGATTAAAATAGGATTCAAAGTATAAATCTATATGAGATTAATCGATTTTAGGTAAGTAGAAATCATTATTTTAACCCTTTACCTAACATGAAAAGCAGACGACACTTGCAAAAAAAATTATTGAATAACTAATTTTTTTCATTTTTTGTTTCAAAAACATAGGTTATGACCCCTCGTTGGAACGAGCTCCACGAGCTCGTTCCAACGAGGGGTCATAACCTATGTTTTTGAGACAAAAAATGAAAAAATAATGAAAATTAATTGGCAATTTTTGAGAATAGCGCTGGCCGGTTTGGGCCGGTACGTTGGGTAAAGGGTTAACCGAATACAATTTTCAGGGTACTTCCAGGCAATGTAGGTAAAATATTTATTGCTGTTTACTATTTTTGACTTTCCTATTTTTGTTGTAAACATCCCATAATACTACATACGGGAATACATAATACTATTAAGCTAACTGATATTTATTTATTTATTTATTTATTTATTTATTGGTGTTCACATATTTCTGCACAATGGCTAATCAGGACCATGATAGTTTTACAGTTGGAGGAAACCGAAGTACCCAAAAAAGAACCACCAAGTAACAGCGAGCAACTGTCAGCAAGCATTGGTTGCAGACAAGTGCACCATCGACATGCAGTACGCCTTACGTGGGCAATGGGGTTGAAGTGTCTTGCCCAAGGACACCACGTGGTTGCCGCAGGTGGGATTCGAACCGAAGACCTCTCGGCAGACAGCCTGCACTTCTATCTACTGAGCCACCCAAGCTAACTGATTGTGTGACTATTGTTTGCAAACAAACAGACGACAGTGATCGTTGCAAAAATAAAAATGTCCTAATCCAGCGAATTAGATGAAGCTGCAATAAATTTCATTGAAATCAGTTCAAAAGCTGACACCACAAATAGGTCAACTGTAAGGGGCTATAACTGCAGATGCATAAAATGAACTACTATGCAGAAAGCCGAAGCAAGCAAAACAGGGAACATCGCTGACATCGCACCCACTACATTGCTTGAGAGCTGATTTGCATCGCCACGTAACACGTTACACCATGAAGTCAGGTCATTTAATAACCAAAAAGACAAAGAGTTTACTTCTGCAAACAACATTTTTTTACGGCTAGATGCTCAGGCCCAAGAGACTAGCTACCAGTAAGCTTTTCCGAAGTGCCCAACCAATTAAGATGAGCAATACTGATCATCGCTACTGAACAAAGTTCTCTTTCATGGCTCTCCTTGCATGTGGCAAGGAGGGCATTTACCACCTTCTCAGAGTTTAGTTTAGGAGAGCCATTCAGAGTTAGTGGTCGCCATCCTTAAAACGGATGGCCTGATTCCTTACGTCAGGCTGATTCACCTTATAATGAAATCTGATTAAATATTTTGCTTCTTTGAATCCAGAGGTCGTGTCCCACACAACCTGCAGTAATTTGGTAGTGTATTAGTGTTAATGGTGACACAAGTTCCACGGTCAAACATCACATCTGCAAAAAACAGTGCAATGTTATGATTTTGTGGGAGGAATATCTGACGCTATTGTAGTTCGATGTAACACCCTCAATCCAACTTCTGATACTGGATACTGTGACTCTGGAGTTGCTTCATGGCCAACAGCTCTGTTATCTGAGATTATAAAATCACCAACCTCCCACTGAAAATAATAAAACATCTAATAACAGTGGCTCATCTAAAAGATGAATTAAAAAACATAGTTTAAGGCCACATAAAGTAGATCTTCTGTTTCTCAGGTCATTTTTTTGTAAAATTACATGTGGGTGTTTTTTTTTATTTTTGTAATTATTTCTTTGCCATCAAAAGTTCATATTCTTGATTTGTTTTACGTTTTAGGCCTCCTAATCTACAGCATACAGTTAAAACTAGAAGTCCTGTCATGAAATGCGCACAAATAGCACGTTGATAGGCGCGTTAATGTACGTGTTATGGCCCAAGTAAAGCTATCAAATTCTGTACATATGGCCTGTGCACAAACAATGTTTCAGCCAATGGACCTCCGGGTAACCCGGAGGTCCATTGGCAGAAACATTGCATGTGTCTGCTATGAGTAACCAAGAGAGCCTGCCGTGCATTGGATGCCATTCGATATGGCAATTGCGCGTAATTCCAATGCGCAATTAAGCCTAGATAAGCGCACTATTTGTGACAGGACTTCTAGTTTTAACTGTAGCATGGGTGGTGGTGCGTATCGTTTCTTGGGTGAAAAAAGCATTGCAAGGACTTATTATACCCAAAGGACAAATGTATCAATTTTATTAACTTCGGCAAAATATCAGACATACATTAAACCATTTACTTTTTTTAAGCTTGCATTGGTTATAACAAGAGCGGCACAAAGCGTGGCATATGCTCCCGAACGTGTCATAAAATGATAGGTACAATTAAAACTGGAAGTCCTGTCACGAACAGGGCGCTTATCTAGGCTTAACTGCGCGTTGGAATTGCGCGCAATTGTCATATCGAATGGCATCCAAAGCACGGCAGGCTCTCTTGGTTACTTATAGCAAACACGGTAATGTTTCTGCCAATGGAGGTCCATTGGCTGAAATATTGCTTGTGCATAGGCCATATGTACAGAATTTGATAGCCTTACTATGGTCATAACGCGTGGATTAACGCGCAGATCAACGTGCTATTTGTGTGCATTTCATGACAGGACTTCTAGTTTTAACTGTAGTCTCTCCTCTCGGGGGGAGGGGGAGGGGGATAACCAAATCAAAAGGAAATTTCCTCTACACACCAATAATGCATGAATAAAAAAAAATCTTGATTTGAGTCAACATCCATTAGTTATTTGATGGAATCCAAATACAATATGGCGGCCATATTGAATTGGCTAGCTGATCCAAAATCAAAATGGAAGTCATAATGGATTGGCCACTGGCGGCCATCTTGCTTCAGCTGACTGGTCCAAAATCTAAAGGAAGCTTCCTCTAGACACCAACAATGCATACGTAAAAAATAAAAAAATGATCTAAGTCAGCATTCATTAGTTATTGGACGGAAACTGAATTGAATATGGCCACCATAGAGGCCATCTTCAATTCACTGGCTAGGCCAACGTCGAAAGGAAGCCTCCTTATTGAATTGGTTAGCTGCACCAAAATCAAAAAGAAGCTAGACACCAATTATGCATAAACAAAAACTGAAATTGATTCGAGTGACTATTAATTAGTTATTGTACGGAAAACAAATTCAGGATGGCCACCATAATGATTGGCCACTGGCAGCCATCTTGGCTTACTAGACCAAAATCGAAAGGAAGCATTGTCTAGTCATCCACAAGTTACCCATAAAATTATGAATTGATCAAATGAGCGGCTATTTAGTTAGCGACAAAGACTTTCAGTGCTTTTGGTGCCAAATGTGGAATTTTTTGCATAGAACGAGGTTGTTCAATGTAATTGGCACCAACGGCACCCGATAACTTGAACGTTGGTAAAAGCCCGAAAACTGAACCAAAGATGACAGTTATCGACATTTCCGAGGTAGCTCATGCGAATCCCAGACATTTCCCAACTGGACATTTTCCCAATGGCTATTACTTAGAAAAATGGTCACTTCCCCACCCATCCCCAATAATTCCACACAGGACATTTTCCCACGACGGATAATTCCCCACCGAACATTTCCACAGCAGGCTCTGGTGGACATTTCCTCATCATGACTATGTACTAGTGCAAAGCATATACATAATAAAGATCAATTCGTCCATTGAATGCAACACTGCGCCATCCTCAATGCACCTTGTTGAACAGTACAGTCACCGTGGACTGGTCATAATCCACGCGTGGGCTGTGATGTCCACGAATGTTTTTACCAGGTACCAGAAAATCATCATCAATAAAAAAAAAATATTTAATTAATGAAGCACCGGATTGTACCCTGTGCTTCATTAATTAAATTGTCGATGATTATTGCTGTAAACAGGGTTTGAAATCTAATATCATTGCGTCCGTGGAAAGATTGCCCACCCGTGGAAAGTGACCAGTCCACGGCGGCTGTACTGTATTTTTATTTTTTAGGGTTTAACGACATATTAACAGCCAGGGTCATATCAAGTCGGTGACAGTTTTACGGGTGGAGGAAGCCGGAGTACCCGGGGAGAACCACCGAGCAACGACGAGCATCTGTCAGCTCTCCAACATCGTAACTCTGAATTCTGCACCACGACACAGGCAGGGTTAGATTGGTTGAAGACATGCGCACCATCGACGTGCAGTACGCCTTGGTACACAGCATCATCGTGCCCCCATATGGGCAATCGGGGTTAAGTGCCTTGCCCAAGGACACAACGTGGGAGCACAAATCAGTCGCTGAAATGGTCACCCATCCAACTACTAACCGCGCTCGACGTTGCTTAACTTCGGTGATCTGACGAGAACCGGTTACCGCGACGCCACCGCGCCCCCTGTACTGTACTACTAAAATTACAAATTTTATTTCTATAACAAAAGTTACATATAACGGTGTTGATGTTGTAAAAACACCGTAATTGAAGGTGTCATCCCACAAGACGAATCACAACAAGATGAACTGGTAAAATATGCCAACAAGATAATCCCAGCAAGACGAATCCCAGCAAGACAAAACATTTTTTCTATCACATATGGGGAAAATTTACTTTAAAACGAACGTGTACATTGCAATACATGTTATTTGAAGTATTTTACTGTTCTATTGTATGCATGTGTTTGGGAGTTTTGCTGATAAAAAAATAGAAAAATATATAGCAAATATCATCTTACAACAGAGCGTAAAGACTCTGTTAACTGGTAGCGTGGTAAGTTTTTTTTTTTTTGGTTCTCAAAATCTTGTTCACATATTATTGCCTTGTTACAATTAATGGGAGAGTGCCAAAACTCCCATTAGTTGTAATAGGGCAAATCCGCCCAGACTTAATTATTTATTATTATTAATTTACTGGTATTTAAGGTCACATGTTTCTGCACAATGGCTAATCATGACCACAACTGTTTTATGGGTGGAGGAAGCCTGAGTACCCGGAGAGAATCACTGAGCAATGGCGAGCAATTGTCAGCTCCCCAACATACTAATTCCACGCAAGCAGGGTTAGCATGGGTTGAAGACAGGTGCACCATCGATGTGCAGTACGCCTTAGTGTACAGCGTCACCGTGCCCCCACATGGGCAATGGGCGTGTGAAGTGTCGTTCCCAAGGACACAACGCGGTTGCCGCAGGTGGGATTCGAACCGAGGACCTCTCGGCTTGCAGCCTGCACCTCTGCCTACTGTCCCCCCCCCCTCCCCCAGACTTAATAATATCACATCAATAATTAATTGAAGTACATCCACAGAATATGAAGCCTTTTAGCCCTAGTACCCACACTTCCTCAAAATGACATTCCAGCCCTCAACCGGTTAATTGAAATCTATTTGTCCAAAAGTAAGCCGCGTTAGCAGTTTACGATTATTTATTTATTGGTGTTTAAGGTCACAAAGGAAAAAGTTGCTCCGGCAAAGAGCTCCGCTTCCTATGGGAATTTAACACTAGTTGCCCCGGCAAAGCTCCGGGTAATCAGGCACAATCGGGTACATGCTATACTACTGGTGTTTAAGGTAACATACTTATGCACAATGGCTAATCGTGACTGTGATAGTTTTACAGGTGGAGGAAGCCGGAGTACCCGGAGAGAACCACCGAGCATCGACGAGCAACTGTCAGCTCCGCAACATTCTAAATCTGTTCAAGCTTCGCTCAAGCAGGGATACAGCGATTGAAGACATGTGCACCATCGACGTACAGTACGCATTAGTACATGGCGTCATCGTGCCTCAGGGAAGCAACCGGAATAAAGTGCCTTGCCCAAAGGACACACTGCGGGTCGTCCCAGATGGAGATCGAGCTCGGCACCTCTAGCATAGAAGTCCTACAAGCAGTTTATGACGGAAAACCTAAAAAAAATGGGTTATATAGTCATTTTAATTAAATTTGTCTTGTTGGGATTTGTCTTGTAGGGATTCGTCTTGTTTGGATCACAATTTTGACATTTGTCTTGTTGGACTTCGTCTTGTTGGAAATAAACCTAATTAAAACAATAGCTCTAAATGTGTTCACAACTGTTTGTGTCAATGAATTCATAACGTGAGTTCAGTGGGGAAAATTTCTGCTTGGCAATTAAATAAGATGGGGAAATGTTTGGTGGTGAGATTTTGTTATGTAATTAAGTGAACTGGAGAACGGGTGGAGGTGAAATAGTGTTCAACCGATGATCGGAATCGACCACCACAATCGGCTGATTGTGGGCAATCGGATGACAACGGCAACAGGCTCCTGGAACATCGGTTCAGTCGATTATTGCCAACCATTTTGTGATGATTCATTAACCATATTTTATTATCTTCTGCAATTGTTCAATTGTCAATGTAGAATGCTGTCAATTATACCATTCAATAAAGTTGGGAAACAACCACAATGTGTATTCTTAATCTCTCTAGATACCCCTTCACGGGATATACAAGTTAAACGACATGTAAAGCTTACAATTGAGCTTACTTTCGGCAATCGCCAGTTCTTACCAGAAAAGTGAAGGTTGCACTCCATTGACTCAGGTCGTAGTAAAATTACCAGTTGCACGCGCTTGGGCGGTAAACAAGTTTCTGAAATGGTTGAACACTAAGGTGAAATGTCTGGAGTGGGGGAAACGCCCGCTTTGAAGTGTGGGGGAATGTTTGGTGCGGAAATGTCCCGATGCTCATACTGCTAGTGTCATTGAGGTTCAAAGTGCCGATGAAGAGCTCCAGATAAAGTTGGATGGTTTTCTCACTGGTCTAACTAGTTGTGACAGATTTAAACCCTGACAGCGCGGAGTTAGTACGTCGGGGAGTCTGACAGTTACCCACTGTTGTTTGGTTGTACTCCGGTTTTATCCATCGGAGATGACCCTGGATGCTGAAAGTGTTGTTAAAACCCAATAAATAAATAAAGAACGGCCTTCCAAATATCATGTTTGTCACTGTGCTGACATATGGGCTGATTAAACAGATTTTATAAAATGATTAGAGTGTTAGCCATTTTGTCAGTGAAAAAATGTCCAATTAACAGAAGAATTCAATTAACAAGATTTGGTCACTTTCCTGTAATGAGTCAATAAAAACAATGATCACTTATTCCTCCATACTTTGTTTGACAGAGCTCATGGAGATCTGTGAAACAATACGTGAGAGATTTTCATTAAATGCCAATATTGGCTAAATTGGCATATTACAAGGTTTTTTTTATTCAGTTAACAGACGTTTACCATATCCTTAACCAAGTTAACCCATATGCAAATAACAGGTCAGATTTGTACTGCAGGTATGATACATATTAATGGTTTGGTATTTAGAAATTATATTAGTAGTATGTCTCGCACGTTTCACCTCCAGTTTGGATGATCTCATTTGGATGATCTCTTGTGACGTCATGTCACGTGACGTAGTGGCGCCATGTTGTGTTGTCATGGTAACCCGCGTGAGCGGCCATGTTGTGACGTCATCTCCATAGTGATACGTGGTGTTAGTGCGCATGCGCAGCGCGTGTCAAGGTGATACGTGTTTCCGTCCTCCATTTTGTATACTGGAGGCCGCCATCTTGGTTTCTATGGTAGCACGTGATTGCTATGTTACCCAATTTTTCTGCAATAAGACAGGGTATGTTCTCAAGGTGTGTTCGATTGTAGAAGAGTAAATCTAATTACCACAAACAACCCGACAATCCCTCCAAATCACCAAAATCCACCCCAACTTTTATTATTTCGAATTCTTCCAGAATTCTCTGCTTCTATCTATATATGCAATAGTTTTCCTCTACCTGACCGTGTTCCTTTGTTCTGGAGTATACTCCAGTAGCATAGTAGAGCCTATCAACTGGAACAGTTTTGCTTATTGTTACTATATTTAGCAATTTCTGGTCTATTCCTGTTAGCTCTGACCCTATTCCGTGTACTCTCGTGTTTTCATTTATTTAGATCATGACTAACCAATCAGATTGCTTGATTTCTCATAATCTGTATGCAGGGTTATCTCCCTTGTGTATAACAAAAGCCTATATCCAATGGCCATATCCCATGGAATCTCATTTTTGGCAAACGCCTGTGGCTATGGGATCTCTTTTTTGTCGTATGAGGCCATGAGGGCTATGTCAAAGCCCTCAATGAGTCCTCATTTATTATCCCGCATACCCTCATTGAATTTTGAGGTTATGAGGACCTTGAAAAATCCCTCAATGAGGTATAATTTACTACGACTCTTAGTCTCATTTCAGTATTTAACAGGTATATCCTATGGAATCCCATTTTGGAAAATGCCTGTGACTGTGGAATCCCTTTTTGTCGTATGAGGCCATGATGGCTATGTAAACGCCCTCAATGAGTCCTCATTTATAATCCTTCATAGCCTCATTGAATTTTGAGGTTATGAGGACCATTAAAAATCCCTCAATTAGGCATAATTTACTACGACTCTTAGCCTCACCTCGGTATGAGGCTAAGAGTCGTAGTAAATTATGCCTACGACTCTTAGCCCCCCTCCCCACGCAAGCTTGAATTGACAAAGCCCATTTTTAAATATGGGAAACCCTAAAAATGAAAATATCTGAAAACAAAACAGGAGGTGCACATCTTCAACATATGTAAAAAAATGTCTGAAAGTTTCAATGAAATCCGTTAACTGGTTTAACAAAAGTCACAGATAGCAGCTCTGTACCTTTTCCAAAACTTGAGACCATTTTTCAATATGGGAAAGTGTAAATACGAAAATATCTAAAAAGAAATTAGGAGGTGCACTGTGCACATCTTCAATGTACGTAAAAGAATGTCTGAAAGTTTCAAAGAAAAATCTGTTCAATGGTTTAAGAGGAGTTGCACAGAGCAGATCTGTACAGAATGTAAATTGAATTTGACAAAGTTCATTTTTCAGTATGGGAAACTGTAAAAAAGAAAATATCTGAAAACAAAATAGGAGGTGCACATCTTCAATGTATGTAAAAGAACGTATCAGATTTTCAAAGAAATCCGTTCACTGGTTTAAGAGCAGTTGCAGATAGTAGATGTGTACCCCATCCCCCTGTAAGCGTAACACCCCTATAGCTTAACGGACGGACAGACGTATGTCGCAATATGAAAATATCTGAAAGAAAAACAGAAGGTGCACAGCTTCAGTGCACATCTTCAGTGTATGTAAAAGAATGTCTGAGAGCTCCAATGGAGTTTGTTCAATGGTTTAAGAGGAGTAGCAGATATCAGATCTATACCCCTCCCTACTAAAACCTGAATTGACAAAGACACAAAATGTCGGCATTCGGGGTGGCCCTCCGTCGTTCGACCATCCTTTGTCTGTCCGGGCCAACTAAACCTGTTTAGGAGCTATTATTTTTAGGCGGTACCCCCAAATTAGGGTAGTATTAGGGTTAGGAGAGGGGTGGGGTTAGGGGTAGCCCTAGGGCAGGGTTTACGGTTGCAGGGGGTTAGGACCCAGGGAGGTGGGGGTTGGGGGTCAGGGGTGGGGTTTTAGTTTTAGTAGCCCCTTAACCAAAAAATAGCCCCTATTGCTTTTGGTCTGGCTAGGGTGGGGTTGGGGTTAGGGGTAGTCCCAGAGTAGATCGTAAGGTTGGGAGGGTTAGGTCCCAGGGGGTGCGGGTTAGGGTCAGGGGTGGGGTTTTAGGGTCAGGGTAGGGTTAGGGTGTGGTTTTTGAGTGGATGGGGTGGGGTTAGGGTTAAATATAAGTTCTAGGGTGGAGGGGGTGGGGCTCTGGCTAAAATAAGGTTATGTACATATAAAATGTTTTTTTTCGTAGCCCTTAAACCAAAATAGTAAGAACGTCCGCCCGTCTGTCTGTCCATCCATCCGTCCGGCATCTGTATCCATTTCCTTGGCATTTGATAACTTGAAAAATATTGCTTGGATTGTCATGTTACTTTATATTTGTGTTCAGGTTACTGATGTTCCGAGCTGTTTAGTTTTTGTGTAAATCTGATAATTTGATCCTGAGATATTAAGCCTTTATCCTTCAAATTGAAAATTCCTCCAATCACTTTTTGAAAAATATTGCTTGGATTGTCAGGTTACTTTATATATATATCTTCAGGTTACTGATGTTCCGAGCTGTATAGTTTTTGGTGTAAATCTGATAATTTGATCCTGAGATATTAACCCTTTATCCTTCAAATTGAGAATTCCTCCAATCCTTTTGACATGAGATAACTCAAAAAATATCAATCCGATTGTCATGTTACTTCATATATGTGTTCAGGTTACTGATGTGCCGAGCTGTATAGTTTTTAGTGTAAATTTGATGATTTGATCCTGTGATATTAGCCCTTTATCCTTCAAATTGAGAACTCCTCCAATCCATTACTTCGGCATGCGATAACTCAAAAAATATTAATCCGATTATCAGGTCACTTTATATAGGTATTCAGGTTACTGATGTGCTGTGCTGTATAGTTTTTTTATGTAAATCTAATAATTTGATCTGGAGATATTAACCCTTAATCCATCAAATTAGGCACTCCTCCAATCCATTTCTATATGTACCCATAACATGTATAGTGTACATAATGTTGGCATCCGGGGTAGCCCTCCGTCATTAGTCCATCCTTTGTCCGCCCATCCATCCATCCATCCATCCATCCATCCATCCATGCTGCCTGCCTGCCTACCTGCCTGCCTGCCTGCCGACACCTGTATCCATTTCTTTGGCATTCAATAACTTGAATAAATTTTGCTTGGATTGTCCTGTTACTTTAGATTTGTGTTCAGGTTACTGATGTGCCGAATTGTATAGTTTTTGGTGTAAATCTGATTATTCGATCCTGAGATATTAACCCTTTATCCATCAAATTGTGATTCCTCCAATCCAATTCTTTGGCATGCGATTACTCCAAAAATATCAATCCGTTTGTCATGTTACTTTATATATATGTTTAGGTTACTGGTGTGCCAAACTGTATAGTTTTTAGGGCAATTTGATCCTGAGATATTAACCCTTTATTCTTTAAATTGAGAATTCCCCCAATCCATTTGGCATGAGATAACTCAAACAAATATCAGTCCAATTGTCATGTTACTTTATATATATCTTCAGATTACTGATGTGCCCAGCTATATAGTTTTGAGTGTAAATCTAATAATTTGATCCTGAGATATTAACCCTTTATCCTTCAAACTGAGAATTCCATTCCATATCTTTGGCATGTGATAACTCAAAAATATTAATTTGATTATCAGGTTACTTTATATATGTATTCGAACTGAGAATTCTTTCATTCCATATCTTTGGAATGTGATAACTCAAAAACCTGTCCGCAAAATTAGTCCTGAGATAATAACAGCTTGGATGTGCAATAAACACGGAATGCGATGTGTGTTTGAATCGGCAGGTGTTTACATAACATTGGAATGGCGTAGTCATATTTCACTCAAGCCTTATATACGGCTCTGGTGAAATATTATGCCATTCCAACTCGTTATGCAAAACACCCACAGATTCAAACGCACATCGCGTTCTGTCCATATGGCAAAGAAATTATTTGGGTATTATTTTGGTGGTTAAAACACACAATCTTTGCAACAAAACACATAAAAACACTCCTCGATAATTATAAGAAAACATTTTAATCAAAATGAGTCAAGACATTATCCAAACATATTTTTTTACAGGACTTTCCCCCTAAAAGCCTCATTTTCAAAAAATTTCAAGGGTCAAGAATGTCAGTTTTTAAATTCAAATGAAATAAGATTCAAATAAATGTTCAGCAAATTACATGTATACCCTTCTGTAGACTATGTATATATCCTTCCTTATTTTATTAATAACACAGCTCAAAATCCACCAAACTTTCAAATTCTTTATTAATTGCTATTTAAGGTCACATATTTTTGTACAATGGAGAGCATAACATGGAAAAAAAGTCAACTTTAATGAATTCTTTATAACCATGTTGACCATTTTAGGGGATTGGTTACCTGGTCCTATTTTACCAGCAAAACTGAGCTTGTTTATGAATGTAAACAAGCACTTCTTCACTTCACGGGATTAGGACTGATCAAGTTGTGGAGAGTTAAAAATAACTATTTGAAAGTGTTACCTTATGTGAATATATCAAATGACGATTATCCTTAACAATCTCTTTGTGAATATCCCTTAGGATGGAAACAGTCTCCGAATCATCAGTATATTTTTCTGCCGATGTCCCATAATCCCACACAAAGCATTCTGTCATTCCAAGATGAAAGCAGAGGGTCTGCAATAGAAAATTCAGCACACATTCTCAAAATGAAAGGATAATGAAAATATCATTAACCCTTTACCCAACGTAACGGCAAAAACCAGCCAGCGCTATTCTCAAAAATCGCCACTCAATTTTCATTTTTTGTCTCAAAAACATAGGTTATGACCCCTTTTTGGAACGAGCTCGTTGCAATGAGGGGGTCATAACTTATTAAGACATATCGGTTGAGTAGTTGCCATTTCTATTTTGACGCACTTCCAACTCGCTTCGAATTTTCAAAATTTGAATTAAAACAAAATAAGAGAATTTAAGTACCAACAATATTTTCAAGGTTCCGAATTTATCGATTTAAAATAATAAATATTTTAAAAAGGACAGAATTTTAGAAAATATAATTTGTTGTTTTTACAACTCTATTGAGTATCTATGCTGACAGAACATTTTCCTTACAGTTTATTTACTCAATAGCTTAAAAGTGTTTTTTGAAACATTTAACCATTCACCCAACGAATCGCCCGCATCCGCCCGCGTAATATGCAAATTCAGCGGCTGAACAATTTTATTTTTCGAAAAATTTCAACAAAACCATATCATGTGACCCCTCTTTGGAACGAGCTCGTCGAGCTCGTTCCAAAGAGGGGTCACATGATATGGTTTTGTTGAAATTGTTTGAAAAAATTAAAAAAATGGTATTTAAAATAATAAATTTTGATATCGTCTGCGTTGGGTAAAGGGTTAAAAGTACATAAATAAAGTTAAACCGAGTGGTAATGGCAGTAGATGTAAGTAAGGGTATTTCAGATATGCTTGTAGCGATAGGTTTTATTTTGTAAACCAAAATCGCACTTCGAACAGCGACGATTGCTTACTGTCACCATGGACACGTAACGGTGCCAGTTACTGTCGATGATTCTGCATGGTGCCGTCAATAGCAGTTTCTTAAAAAAATAAACATCCGGCCATTCTTTGTTTATTAATCCCTTTATTTACATGGTTTTTCGACATAATAAATATGTTACATGGTGTGTAGTTGGCTGATATATTTCCATACAAGGGTTTGCCTCACCTGCTCACCTGATATGAACTCTCATCCCATTGTATATACATATCTCGGTGAGCTACACACCATGCAACTTATAGTATCGGTGTTTTACATCTAAAAAAAGACGTTTAGAAATGTTCACGGAGTCCACTCCTACACAGTTGGACGTTTGTGAAGGTGAAAAATATTTTTAAAATATTCCACACCACAGCTCCAACTGTATGTGTATATATATTATCGTAGCATTTTACCAGCTGAGAGTTTCCTGAACTATATATACATCATTCTGCTCCACAGTGTCAGTTGCTCCCTTAGGCCTGAGATGAAAGAAGGTGGGTGGGATTTTGAATAACAAACAACAGGATGTACAGCTGAAATTACATGTAGATGTCCTGTCACAATTAACGCAGAAAATGTTCATTAGTTAACACGCTCTTTACTGCATATAATGAAGTAGTCTGAAATAAACAAGAGCAGTTGTGCTGTGAAATGCAAAATGTAATGTGCTATTAGTGAGGTCGATAATGAAATCACGAACTGAACCGATCAAACAGAAATAAAATACTGACACTTCAGTGATTGAATTGCAGTAAAACCTGTCTTGAGAGACCACTGTCTTGAGAGACCACCTGGCTTGAGAGACCACATCTACCAGGCACCGATTTGTTTTACTCTGTAATGGACCTGCTATGGGAGACCACCTGTCTTGAGAGACCACCTGTCTTGAGAGACCACTGTGATCTGGTACCAACTTGTATTTTTATGCCATAATGGACCTGTCTTGAGAGACCGCTCCTTTGAAGACTGAAACCATGACAAAAACTTTTTACCTGTTCTGGAATTGGAAAATCCATTGTGGTTATACTAACATAATTAAAAGTATTAAAAGCTCTTAATTGGGTTTGAATTGCTAACTCATTAAAGATTGAGATGTTTTTATAAGACCCCTGAAAAAGATTATTGCTGAATAAACAATTTCATACATACCTGAAATGTGACAGATGGGAATAAAAATAAATTTGTGTTGAAAATCTTTTTGTAACAAATTGAAATGGACTGTTATAAAAATTATAAAAATAAATTAGTGTTGAAAATCTTCAATGAAGATTTTCAACACTAATTTATTTTTATAATTTTTATGACAGTCCATTTCAATTTGTTACAAAAACTTCATAAAAAAGAACAACTACAAAGTAATCACAAGAATCCACTCTCCTCCATTTCTGAATTTTGTGGTTGGTTATTTGCTGACTTGAGAAAACCTGAAACCTGTTATGAGAGACCACCTGTCTTGAGAGACCACTTTTGTGTGGCCCAAAGGGTGGTCTCTCAAGACAGGTTCTACTGTACTATAAAATATACGTTGGATAGATTTTTCACTTAGTACAATTTATTCGACAAGACACAACAAGTACTTGCAAATTTCCACCACATGGACCACCGGGTCCACCAGGTTGCACCCGGTGGTCCATGTGATGAAAGTTTGCAAGCGTTCCTTGTGTTTTCTTATGGACAATTATAAATACGTTTTGGAGTGGAGAATATATATTATTGCGCTACGATTAAATAGTAATCCACTCTCCTCATTCTGTACATGTATATGAAGTCGCATTTTGCATGTACATGTATCACAGTAGAGTTAGGACTGATGTTAACGATCTACATTTACTAGTGTAGAACTGTACAGCTGGGCATGCTACAGGAATTTAGTTACGTTAATGGTTCAGTGTGACAGGCACAAAAGTAGGGACACGCGAACTTCCGATTTTAATCGAATAGAATTGGTGAAAATGAATCGAATTTCGACTCAAACTTTCGAATCGAATAACAATTAATGGATACATCATCAAAAGAAAAGCTGCTTTCTTTAAATAATAACCTGGTTATTAACCCTTTGAACTCTCTTCCATGTCAGTTCAGTGGAAGAACGTGGAAGAGTCCATATTCATTATTTGGGGTAGAGTAGACCTTTCAATATTTCAATGTGCAGCCTCGGGACTGCACGTTGAAAATATTGATAGGTCTGCCCCACACATTTACTGAACAGCCATCCTACATGTATATAATGGCGTTATAACGTATCATGTTCCTGTCCGGAAAAGCGGCCGTTGAGTTAAAAGGGTTAAAGGACACACAGTTATGTAGAGTGCATTTTTCGCTTCACCACTTCCCACATTGTAAATTGAGATATAAACGAAAGTGTCAGTGACACTGTAGTTCAACTTGTTTAAGGCATGTACATGTATAGTATGTGTCACAGCAATGACAAACATCTAGGTAATGACCTGATAACAATGTATTGTAACGGTCTGTACATAAATGCTGACCCCGTAGCCAGTAGCAAATGTGTAGGTAATGTATTGTAAAGGTGGACGACAGTTAAATGCTAAACTAGAACAGAAATCTTTGAGTCCCAGAGTGGGTCTGACTGAACCCAAAAATATCGTTCTCATAGCACAGTGATAACAAAGGCACCCCAAAAACACTCGTTCCTGTCACAAGGTGATAACAAAGGTTCTCCAAGAAGTTTCGTGAAGATCAGTTCATAAATACAGACTCTAGCCTGAGCCGTATTGACATGTGCACTTACTGTGTATAAGTAGAACTGAACAAATCAAAGTTCATCTAATTTGCATAATTTTTGCACGAGAAAAAAACTGTATTATATGTGATGTATTCCATGTTACTAAACATTCCTAGTTCTGTACAAAAAACAGATTGCACTAATTTTGGTACACAAAGGTTGCTGGTGGCCATCTTGAATTTTGGACCGCACCCCAAAACACTCATTCTCGTCCCACGGTGATACCAAAGGGACCCAAGAAGTTTTGTAAAGATCGGTTCATAAATACGGCCTCTGGCCCGAGCAGTATGGAAGTTGTGTACAAAAAACTGATTGGATCTAATTTCGGTACAAAATGGCCACTGGCAGTCATCTTGAATTTTGGACCGCACCCAGAAACACTCGTTCTCATCCCAAGGCGATAACAAAGGTACCCAAAAAGTTTCGTGAAGATTGGTTCATAAATACAGACTCTAGCCCGAGCCGTATTGACATGTGCACTTACTGTGTATAAGTAGCACTGAATAAATCCAAGTCCATCTAATTTGCATAATTTTTGCACGAGAAAAAAACCTGTATTATATGTGATGTATTCCATGTTACTAAGCATTCAAACATAAATTTATTCAAATCATAATTTTTATACAAAACGTCTGTACAAAAAAGTGATTGCGCCAATTTTTGGTACAAAATGGGCGCTGGCAGCCATCTTGAATTTGGACTGCACGCAAAAACACTCGTTCTTGTCCCAAGGCGATAGCAAAGGTGCCCAAGAAGTTTCGTAAAGATCGGTTCATAAATACGGCTTCTAGCCCGAGCCTTATTGGCATTTGCAGTTGCAGTGCTGAAAGTAACATTAAATAGATCAAAGTCTAATAGGCATAATTTATGCACGAGAAAAAAAAAACCCGTATTATATGTGGTACTAAACATTCACACAGAAAATTATTCAAATCAGCGCTTTCATATGGAAGTTCTGCGTAAAAATCTGATTGCACCTAATTTTGTACAAAGTGGCTTCCAGTGGCCATCTTGAATTTCAGACCGAACCCCAAAACACTTGTTCTCGCCCCACAGTGATAACAAAGGTACCGAAGAAGTTTCGTAAAGATCGGTTCATAAATACGGCCTCTAGCCCGAGCCGTATCGGCATTTGCACTTGCAATGCTGAAAGTAACACTAAAGAAATCAAAGTTAGTCTAATTTGCATAATTTACGCACGAGAAAAAAAAAACAACCTGTATTATATGTGATGTATCCCATGGTACTAAACATTTATACAAAACAATTATTCAAATCAGACTGCTTTCATGTGGAAGTTCTGCGCAAAAATCTGATTGCACGTAATTGTGTACAAAATGGCTGCCAGCAGCCGTTTTGAATTTCGGACCGGACCCCCAAAACACTCGTTCTCGTCCCATGGTGATAACAAAGGTGCCCAATAAGTTTCGTAAAGATCGGTTCATAAATACGGCCACCAGCCCGAGCCGTATTGAATTGTTGATGGACAGACGGACAGACTGGCCATGGCAGAAGCTCAAATTTGACTTACTTCAAAGTTGAGCTAAAAGTTCTAATTGCTGGTTCAGAAGAAGATTTTTTTTGATTTGGGAAAACAATTTATGGGGTGCTATCAGAGTAATGCCCCTCGTGGTGCCCCGCTGTGGGACTGGAAACTTTATTTGAACAAACTTGAATTGGCATATGATAGGAAACATGCACATCAAATGTGATGTAATTCAGCCCAATGGTTGATGAGAAGTCGATACTGTATCATGCTGGACGGGCGGACGGATGGCAGACGACAGACAGAAAGTGATCACCAGACCTTTAAATTCTTCCCAATTAACGACGGTAAACGCTGTGCCGAAATAGGATAATTGCGCCCAAATTATGCGGAATTTGGAACTTTGTTCAAAGTTTTGCAGAGTTGCAGCAATATATAGTTTGGTCAGGTTTCCCTGATGCTTGCGATATGGCTTAGAGCTTACCTTCGAATCAAACAATGCAATAGATAAATATTTTTTTAAAAAACCCACAGAGTTCGCCGCAGAAAAGCAATCGGCGTCGACAGTGTCGTACGACACTGTCGACGGCGATTGCTTTTCTGGGGCGAATTCCATATGATCATACATTTAAAGCTTGAGAGCTATGACATGTTTGTGGCATTTCTCATTAAACGTCATGCTTAATTTACATTCAAATAGACCTTTGGCTCGACACTGTAAAACTAAAAAAGCCTTTTCAAGTTAGTTGATTAAACTTACGTCAAAGGGTGGTGGGAGGGAACCAGTGATAATGGTGAAGACCTGTAACAAGGGGTTGTAAACTATCATTTTAAGGCGGGGGACCTAAAACCAAAAACATATGCCAAAATGAAGAAAATACCTGTGTTTTTTCTCCAACCATGCAGACCACATCCATATTTGCCGCTACAGTTAAAACTAGAAGTCCTGTCATGAAATGCGCACAAATAGCACGTTGATATGCGCGTTAATGTGCGCGTTATTACCCAATTAAAGCTGTCATATTCTGTACATATGGCCCGTGCACAGGCAATGTTTCAGCCAATGGACCTCCTGTGTTTGCTATGAGTAACCAAGAGAGCCTGCCGTGCTTTGGATGCCATTCGATTTGGCAATTGCGCGCAATTCCAACGCGCAATTAAGCCAAGATAAGCGCACCATTTGTGACAGGACTTCTGGTTTTAACTGTATGTCCAAATTAGACTGATCTAAAGGTCTAAGGTGATGACTTAAGCTTCTCCTGACTTTCAGTCAGGTGAGCTAAAAACAAAGCATAATTACATCCACCAGTTCAAGAGAAGAACATTTTTAAAAAGTTTGGAGCAAATTTTCTCCACCCTCACCCCAATGAAGGAGAGACACTTCAAGTGAACAAAATTGAAAGGTTATCTCCCACTAATATTGCGTCTACAATTTGTCTGAATTAAACCAATTTGTGTTTGAATAATATGATTTCAACAGTCATATTACAAACAGTAGAAATGCCATTATGATGTCATTGTTCTTTGTATTATCAACCCTTACAGTGTCCCCACGGGGTCATGGGCAATTTTCTTCACATAATTCAAATAAATGCTACCTATTTTACTTATGTTACAAACTGAATTCCATCCAAATCAGCCCAGGGCTTCTGATTTTTAAAAATTAGGGCGGAGCCCCAAAACTAACCCCGCCCAGGCAGATTTCAAATACTGCACTATAAACTGAAAGAAATCTTCTTCAGAACCATGAATTAGAATCTGTTATTATTTTTTATACAACATCTCAAGGAGCGTCAGATTCTAGTTTGTTCAAATTGAGTCCACGAGTCAATAGTTGGGCTTTATATTGCAGCCCAAAATTGAACTTAGAGCATTGAAAGGAAATTTCTTTAAACATCCTGTTCTTCAGATATTTCATATTAAGTGTACAACATCTCTAGGGGGATCCGATTCAAATTTGTCCAAATCGAGGTCCTGGGTTAACATTTGGGCCCTCTATTCGAGCCCAAAGGTTATCTTAGTGCAATATGGGGAAATTTCTTTAAAAATATTGATCTTCAGATCCAACAGTCAGAATCCTTTTATATTTGGTATACAACATCTTGAGGTAGGCAAGATTCGAATTTGTTCAAATCGGGTTCATGTGTTAATATTTGGGCTCTCTATTGGAGCCCAAATTTTAACTTATTGCAATATGAGGGAATTTATTTAAAAATCTTTTTTTTTCAGATTCATCAGTCAGAATCCTTTTATATTTGATATTCTTTATCTTTATTGCAGGTTTAAGGTCACATATTTATGCACAATGGCTAATCGTGACCGTGACAGTTTTACGGGTAGAACAAGCCGGAGTACCCGGAGAGAACCACTGAGCATCGACGAGCAACTGTCAGCTCCTCATCATTCTAACTCTGTTCAAGCTCAGCTGAAGCAGGGTTACAGCGGTTGAAGACATGTGCACCATCGACGCTCAGTACGCCTTAGTACACGGCGTCATCATGCCCCCATGTAGGCAACCGGTATAAAGTGCCTTGCCCAAGGACACAACGCGGGTCGTCCCTGATGGGGATCGAACTCGGGACCTCTAGCATAGAAGTCCAACAGTCTACCACTGAGCCACCGCGCTCCAATCCGAGAATCGATTGGGCACCCGGCAGTGAGTATACCCCCATAAAAAAAACTAAAATCAACACCAAACTCAAAAAATATTTCATTCCTCCAATCTCTGTTGCCGGCAGCTGAAAATTCAGTCCAAAGTTGGACTTTGTATTTCTATATAACTTACGGGAAAATGTGTTACCGGATGTGAGTAAATCATGGGATGAATAACTCCCCCACGACGATCACTAACCATCCATAACCGTTCCCATTTCTTTCTCTTTCCATCTTCTAAACTCTCTATCAATTCCCTGAGCGGAACAAAAGCTGAAATGTATAAATAAAAACATTAATACTACCAATATCATAAAGCTCTATATAAATTTTGTGTTTGTTTTAGTATCACACGGCTCAGTGAGCCCCAATTAAAGAATTAGCATCAGTTTACCCTTTACCCAACGAATCGCCTGCACCCGCCCGCGTAATATGCAAATTCAGCAGCTGAACAAATATTAATTTTCGAAAAACTTCAACAAACCCATATCATATGACCCCTCTTTGGAACGAGCTCTCCGAGCTCGTTCCAACGCGGGGTCACATGATATGGTTTCGTTGATTTTTTTTTTAAAGTTTGAAAAAATGGTATTTAAAATAATAAATTTTGATACCGTCTGTGTTGGGTTAAGGGTTAACACATCTTGTGTGGTTATTTGATTCTAAGTCAGTTTAATATTATAAGTTTATAGCAGGCCTGGCACTCTTAAAATGTAGGAGGGCTAAAAATCGCTCCCCTCGCATAGCCTAAGGGAGCGATTAGCTCTCCTGAAGCTTTCAAAACCTGCGAGTGGCAAAATAAAGTTTTACTATTAACGAATTCTGCCTGGGTGGGCTTTGTGCCACTTATTTGGTACTGCTAACAAGGTAGTCTCTGTGAAATGGCTACACTGCCCCTCCTACACCTCAGGGCCTCGTGAAGGCCCGGAGGTGTGGGAGGGGCAGTGTTGCCGTCTTACAGAGACCACTAACATAGCAGAGATTTGAAAATATGTAGGTTTTAGGAGAGGGCTGTTATGGTTGTCATTGTTTTCTAAGGCCGGGGGAGGGTGTGTGTGTGTGGGGCGGGGCGGGGAGGTGGGGGGATAATTTCTGCCCTCTTTAATTTGTTTTAAGGCAAGTAGTAGGCGATCGAATAAATCGCTCTCCTGAAAATACCAGGCCTGTTATAGCCCCTTGTAACAATTTGGTGGGCAATTTTCCTAGCTGACATCCTGATTGTGGACAAGTATCGAAGGTGTAAATTCCACTGGGGGTGGGGGGGGGGGGCAGTTGCCCTAGCTGGCATTTTGACTGTGGGACACATATCCCAGGAGTCAATTTCACTGGGGAAGGAGGGGAAGGACAGGGAGGTGACCCAGTTGGCTATTATTGGAATGGGGCAAATATTCTGGGGGAGGGAACACTTTTCTGGAACCCCAAAATCCCCTCAGTGCAAAACCCCCTGCACAAGAAATATATATTTATTAACAAAAGTTTTTTTTTATATTTTTGCTATGAGTATGAGGTAATTGTTGTAAAAAATATATTAAATTACATCTTTTTCATTTAATTTTGTCAATTAGTCTGTGTGAAGCACACAGACTAATGTTTTTGTATGGTTTCTTTTTCTTTTTTTTTCTTTTTTTTTAATCATCTTCTTCTTCTTATTCTCCTATCTTGTCTTCTAAGAACTTTTTTGTCCTCAAGTTAACCCGAAAACGAATTGTCCATTCTCATTAATTTTTGGCATACTGACAAAGAGCCACACGTTCTCGGCACCTAATGTTTTTCAGATTCCTGGGGCATTAGGGGGTCTTCGTGGGAGTGTTTTGAAAGTGGGTCACGCCCATATCTCAGGCATGGTATGACCTATAGATCTGGGACCAACACCAAATGAGTCAACAGTCGACGGAGGTTCAAAATATGGGTCAAGCTCATGGAGGTCACCAAGGGTCATTGAGTGCATTTTCTGAATTGCTGAAAATCAAATTTTTTGACCTCCTAAAGCATTTCGAAAGTCCATACATGCATTTTGACGTAAAAAAGAGTGCGTGGCCATTTTTTTTTAATGTGGGTCACACTCATATCTCAAGCATGGCATGGCGCTGGACCTGGGACTAACACCAAATGAGTCGACACTCGATGGATGTTAAAAATATGGGTCAAGGTCACGGAGGTCACCTAGGGGTCATTGAGTGTATTTTTCAAAATTGCAGGAAATCACATTGTTTGACCACCTCCCCCCCCCCCCCCCCCCAACCCCCTAATGCATTCCCAAAGTTCATACATGCATTTTTACACGAAAAAAAGTGGACGTGGTCAAAATTTTGAAAGTGGGTCATGCTCATATCTCAAGCATGGTATGATGCATAGACCTGGGACCAATACCAAATGAGTCGACCCTCTATAGAGGTTCAAAATACGGGTCAAGGTCATAGAGGTCACCTATAGGTCACTGAGTGCATTTTTCAGAATTGCTGGAAATCACATTTTTTTACCCCCGAAGCATTCCCGAAGTCCATAGATACATTTTTACGTAAAAAAGTGGGCGTGGCCAAAATTCAAATCTCAAGCATTGTATGACGAATGGACCTGGGTCCAACACCAAATGAGTCGACATTCGATGGCGGTTTAAAATATGGGCCAAGGTCACGGAAGTCACCTAGGGGTCATTGAGTGTTTTTTTCAAAATTGATGGGAATCACATTTTTGAACCCCCTTAATGCATTCCCAAAATCCTTTCATGCATTTTTGCGTAAAAAAATTGGGTGTGGCTTAACATAGCAATACGAATAATTGCTATCATCTACAAATACAGCAGATCCGGAGTTGTTGGAGCCAATTTTTTTTAAAAGTTTTTTATGCTCATACTTCAGGCTTGGCTTGGTATGGTTTATAGACATGGAACCTACACTAAATGAGTTGAAACTTGCTGGAGGTTCAAAATGTGGTCAACTTCAATATGGTCATCGGAGGTGATTAAGTGCATATTTTTCAGAACCTTTGGGAATTGCATTTTATAACAACTAATGCAATTCTGAAGATTATGCATGTATCTCTTCATTTAAATAAGTGGCAGAGCCAGTAATGTCGATTTCTGATTCCTTGATCGACCCCTTTAAACGGTGTACAGATATGCCTTTTCTGATTTCTTAGAAACATTGTTCTGATTCCTTTATGAATACCTGTAAATACTGTTAACCAAAATCCATTTGTGATTTGTTTAAAAAAAATTTACTCCTGAAAATAAGCCTCCATAAACTCTCTTTCTATATAGTGTTTACCTGATGCTTTAACCCTTTTCACACAGACTTGAATTTACTGGTGGAAGTCAGTTTTGTTTCTCTAGTTATTTATTGTTTTTGTTGGATGTGCAATTTTTGTAATTAGGTGTTTTTTTTTCTTGGATGTACTGTGATTTGTTTGGTACAGCTTGGTCGTTTTTATAAAAAAAATAAAAAATGTGTTACTCTTTTCTTTTCATGAACATGGTTGTTTTAACCCTTTGTTGCCTTATTAGTCTGTGTGAAACACACAGACTATTGTTTTTGTACGGTTTCTTTTTCTTTCTTTTTTTCTTTTATTAATCGTCTTCTTCTTCTTCTTCTTCTTCTTCTCCAATCTTCTGCCTTCTAACCACTTTTTGTTGTCCGCAAGATAACTCGAAAACGAATTGCCCGATCTTGTTGATTTTTGGCATACCGAGAGAGAGTCACAAATTCTCGGCACCTAATATTTTCCAGATTCTTGTGGCATTAGGGGCCTCCGTGGGGGTGTTTTGAAAGTGGGTCACGCCCATATCTCAGTCGTGGTAAGACATATGGACCTGGGACCAACGCCAAATGAGTCGACACTCGATGGAGATTCAAAATATGGGTGGAAATCACGGAGATCACCTAGGGGTAATTAAGTGCATTTTTCATAATTGCTGGAAATCACATTTTTTACCCCCTAAAGTATTCCTGACGTACACACATGCATTTTGACGTTAAAAAAGTGGGTGTGGCCAACATTTTTGAAAGTGGGTCACGCTCATATCTCAAGCATGGCATGATGAATGGACCTAGGACTAACCCCAAATGAGTCGACACTTGATGGAGATTCAAAATATGGGTCAAGGTCACAGAGGTCACCTAGGGGTCATTGAGTGCATTTTTCATAACTAATGGAAATCACATTTTTTGACCCCCCGAAGCATTCCTGACGAACACACATGCATTTTTATGTTAAAAAAGTGAGCGTGGCCAAAATTGTTGAAAGTGGGTCATGATCACATCTCAAGCATGGTATGATGAATGGACTTGGGACTTACCCACTAATATCAAAGGAGTCGACACTTAATGGAGATTCCAAATACGGGTCAAGGTCACGCAGGTCACCTAGGGGTCCGCCTAAAAGAGGTCACCAAAGTCATCAAGTGCATATTATTCAGAAATACTGGGAAATGCATTTTATTATACCTTAATGCATTTCTAAAGTTATGAACGTATTTCATCACTCAAATTAGTGGGCAGAGTCAAAAATGCCAATTTCTGATTCGTGTATCGAACCCTTTGAATGCTGGTCACATACATGTATTTTCTGGTTTCTTATGAAAAATTGTTCTGATTCCAGTATGAATATCTGTAAATTCTATTAACGAAAATCCATTTCTGATTTGTTTAAAAATATTTTACTCCTAAAAATAAGCCTCCATAAATTCTCTTTCTGTATAGTTTATTCCTGATACTTTAACCCTTTTCACACAGACTTTAATTTACTGGGTGCAATTCTGTTTCTCTAGTTTCAACTGCTTTTGAATATGTGTTGAATTCTTTTTTGGCCCATAGGAAATTTATTTTCATTGAGTTGGTGTTCCTTGATGTTTTTCCTGAGTTGTTTGAAATATCGGTCGGTGCCTTTGTTTTGAACAATCGGGTGATTCCTGAAAGGGTGTTAAAGAGTTCAATATTTTGAATTTTGTTTAATATTGAGTTGTTGCTCAATATATATTTAGTCTGTGTGAAACACACAGACTTTTGTTTTTGTACGGTTTCTATTTCTTTTTTTTTTCATCTTCGAATGGCCCGATCTTCTTGATTTTTGCCATACTGACAGAGAATCACAAGTTCTCGGCACTGAATATTTTTCAGATTCCTAGGGCATTAGGGGGTCTCCGTGGGGGTGTTTTGAAAGTGGGTCACGCCCATATCTCTGGCGTGGTATGACCTATGGACCTGGGGCCAACACCAAATGAGTCGACATTCGACGGAGGTTCAAAACATAGGTCAAGGTCATGGAGATCATCTAGGGGTCATAAAAAGTGGGCGTGGTCAAACTTTTCGAAAGTGGGTCACGCTCATATCTCAGGCATGGTATGATGCATAGACCTGGGACTGGGCCCCACATCAAATGTGTCGGCACTCGATAGAGGTTCAAAATATAGGTCAAGGTCACGGAGGTCACCCAGGGGTCATAGGGTGCATTTTTCAGAATTGCTGAAAATCACATTTTTGGACCCCCTAAAGCATTCCCAAAGTCCATACATGCATTTGTACGTTAAAAAAGTGGGCATGGCCATTTTTTTTTAAAGTGGATCACGCTCATATCTCAAGCATGGTACGATGAATGGACCTAGGTCTAACAACAAATGAGTCGACCCTCAGCGCGTGTGTGTGTGGGGGGGGGGGGGGGGGGCAAAATATAGATCAAGCCCGCTGAGGTCACCTAGAGATCATTCAGTGCATTTTCAGAATTGTAGGAAGTCACACTTTTCGACCCACTAATGCCTTCCCGATGTTAATTTATGTGTGTCATCAAATGTTTTAAAAGTGTGTCAAGCTCCTACCTAAAACATGGTATGAATGATGTATAGACCTGGGACCAACACCAAATGAGTCGAAACTCGATAGAGGCTTCCAATATGGGGCATGGTCACTGAGGTCAAAGGGGATCGTCGAGTGAATTTTTAGAAATGCTTGAAATCACATTGTTGGAGCCTTGATGCATTCACTTGACTGAACCCTTTGAATGCTGTGTACATATATGCCTTTCTCGTTTCTTGGAAACATTTACCCGATTCCTGAATTAATATCTTTAAATACTGTTAATGAAAACCTATTTCTGAATTCTTTAAAACTATTTATCCTCAAAAATAAGCCTCCAAAGTATTCCAGTTGCGTACACAGAAGAGGAGTCGTGTCGCAGTAGGTAGACCTGAAGGCTGCAAACAGCGAGGTCCTCGGTTCGAATCCCAGCAGCTGCAACTGAGTTGTGTCCTTGGGCAATACACTTTACCCCCATTGCCCACGAGGGGGCATGTTGGCATTGTGCACTAACGCATACTGACGGAATACTTGTCTTCAACCAATGCTAGCCATGCATGTGTGGAGTCAGTCTATTGGAGAGCCTGGTAGTTGCCAACCTTTGATTGATGGTTCTCTCAGGGTACTCTGGCTTCCTCCACCAGTAAAACTGTCCGACACAAGGTGACAGTGACTGTCAAAAAGTGTGATTAAACTCAATAAATAAATGAATAACATTCATAGAAGGCATGGCTTGATGGTTTGGTTGTGATATGTCTGCCTTCTATTCTCTGTTTGTGAACACTGATAATGATAACCTCAATACAATCAATCCTATCTTAATGTTTTTGTTATACTGATGGACTGACCTATTAAATGAGCCCACTGAAACAAATAACCATTATTTAAAGATATCAGAGAGAAAGCTGTAACATAGAATAGCATTGTATGTTTATTTAATATCATGTTACATATTTGAATGGTCTGTTTTTAACCATCTTTATACTTCAATGTGAGTACAAGCACATTTCATATAACTCATGGCTTCAGAATGTTTTTAGGCTTTCCTTTCTTTAATAATCAATTCCATATGGAATCGGACAACTTTTCAGATGTACCTTCCAAAGTAAGGCATTCTTAACCCTTTACCCAAGATAACGTCTAAAACAGCCAGCGTCATTCATGGAAATTTCCATTCAATTTTCATTATTTTTTCATTCTTGCTTGAAAAAACATTGCTTGGGGAGCGCGGTGGCTCAGTAGGTAGAGGTGCAGGCTGCAAACCGAGAGGTCCTCGGTTCGAATCCCACCTGCGGCAACCGCGTTGTGTCCTTGGGCAAGACACTTCATCTCCATTGTCCGCGTGGGGGCACGATGACGCCGTGTACTAAGGCGTACTGCACGTCGATGGTGCGCATGTCTCCAACCAATCTAACGCGAGTTACGATGTTGGGGAGATGACAGCTGCTCGTCGTTGCTCGATGGTTCTCTCCGGGTACTCCGGCTTCCTCCACCCGTAAAACTGTCACGGTCATGATTAGCCACTGTGCATAAATATGTGACCCTAACCATCAATAAATAAATAAATAATTAAAACATTGCTTATGACCTCTCTCTGGAATGAGCTGGTTTTCAAAGGGTCAAAACGGAGTATTTAAAAGGATTACGTTAACCCTCTCTATATCTTAATATCGGTCCCCAAGCTTTTACTTTTGCAATACAGAATTAATGACAACACCTTCTGTTTTCACAATGTTGCTCTAAACACGCATGGGTATCGATGGGACCTCATTTTAAGGAGTCTTTGTTGGTCTATTAGCTGAAATATATTTTAACCCTCAGTGACCAAGTCCAATTTCAAAGCTGAGTATTGTCCGTTAATTTTACCCATTGACATCACTTGAGAATCGGTCCTGATTAACCCCTTCTGGTCACTGCCAAACACTTAGGATCTTCTGTGCTCTGTTACATTATTTATTCTCAATCATAATTCAAGATCAATGGGGTTCAAGAAGCATTGGTGAGTGGCTTTCTCAAAACACGATCACAATTATAATTAGAAACTGTTTTAGCACACTAAAACATATGTCTCCCCTCCCTTTCTATTTAATGCACTGCAAATTATATATACTTGAATAATATTGACAATCATACCAAATATCTAAGGTCTAGCTCAAATGAGAGAAAAAAAGCACATAAATCTGACCTTCAGGTCAAAGGCCAAGGCCACATGAAGGTCACTATGGTACGCGACACCCCGGCTCGTGGTGATACATCCACATGCCAAATGTCTAAGGTCTATTCATTATCAAGGAGCAACAGGGAACTCTATGCCCCCAGGTCCTCTGTTCAAAATGAATGTGTAGTAATTCCACAAGAGGGTGCCTTTGGCCACCAACTGCGTCCTTGAGTACATAGTAATACAATCGGACATCACCAAGTTCCTATCGGAAATAATTGGCAAACTCAAAAGAATTATGATTCTAATCAAGCAGGGATCTATGGCAACCCATCCCCTTAACAGATACAGTTCACCTAACCGAAGTTTGCCATTGGCATCAATAAATTATAAGGCTTCTCAGGCTAACCAGATACTAAATATCAGTTTTCAAACTCTAAGAAGCCAGGATCAATTGCCTAGACAGTCTGATGTCCAATTGTTTGCTCAAGTACAAATTAGAGCAATCAGTCGTCTATGCCTGGGCTTGCGTTGGCATCACGACAGGGCGAGTTGATGTGTTGCCGAGATAGTCAAATGAATTCGCAACCCACACAGTTCCCATTGAACAATCAGGTTTCACACTCATATCCACCACCACATCCTTTATCATCTACAATACAAGGTATGCAGTTTCCATTAAATCAGATACACATGGAGCCATCACAGTCCCGACCAGTACGGAACGGATTGAGTCGACCAGTGAGATTGGAATTGCAATACCCGACCGAACGGGAGGGGGTGAAAATGACCCAATCTCAGCAGCACGGCAGTACTGTTCCACGAAAATTAATTGTGCCTCAAGGCTTGAAATTTGAAGGCACGTAATCGTGGGCAGCTTTCAAAATTAAATTTAAGCGTTATGCTGTTATGGAACAATGGACTCCTGAGGAACAAAAACATATTTTATGTTTCTGTCTCGGTGGTAATGCTAGTAAAGTGTACAGTTAAAACTAGAAGTCCTGTCACGAATAGTGCGCTTATCTAGGCTTAATTGCGCGTTGGAATCGCGCGCAGTTACCATATCGAATGGCATCCACACCACGGCAGGTTCTCATGGTTACTCATAGCACACACAAGCAATGTTTCTGCCAATGGACCTCCGGGTTACACGGAGGTCAATTGGCAGAAACAATGCTTGTGCACAGGCCATATATACAGAATTTGATAGTTTTACTTGGGCCATAACGCGAACATTAACGCGCATATCAACGTGCTATTTGAGCGCATTTCATGACAGGACTTCTTGTTTTAACTGTACTCGTTATGGTGTGAAAGAAATCAAAATATCGCCATAGAGGAGCAATTGGCACGGCTAGAGGCCCGTTTCGGTGAACATAGTACACAAGAGACTGCCCAGTTGAAATTCCAAAATGTTAAACAATCACAAGGTCAATCTTTGGAAGACTGGGACGAAACGGTCCTCTTTTTAGCGGCACATGCTTTTAAAGATTGTCCAGAGCAATTTGTTAACCAACTGGCTTTATTTAGATTCTGCCACGGGTGTACCGACACAGTTGCAGCTGAATATGTCATAAACAGTCGCCTGACCAGCATGGAAGAGACGATTAAACTGTTAAAATGGCATCAGTATAATACAGATTGGCAATACACAGAGACGCTTCACCGGGTACTAGTAGTGGTAAAAGTCCTCGAAAAATTAGGGAAGTGCGAAATGATAATCGTGGTGGTTCTGGCTATCGTTCCAAAAATAAATGTACAAAAAATAGAAATAAGGGAGGTAAGTCATCTCTTAGAGGTGATTCACCGAAAGGATCAGGGAATGATTATCAAAATTTGAAATCAAAGACATTTGCTTCAGAGGCAAAGACAGAAAATTCTGATTTAAAATTACAACAGTTGCTGGATAAACTAAATTCCTTGATTCAAAACAAAACTTCCTCTGACCTGACAGATATTGGAGGGGCAAAGGGAGTAACACGATCTAATTCGACTTCGCCTAATACGAAAAATGTGCATTGCTTTCTGTGTCAAGGTTATGGTCACTTTAAGTCACAGTGCCCCTCGAAAAATGCAAAAAAATATGAAGAATAAGGGGCGCAGTGTGCACATTGGAGACCAAACAAACTGAAAGGGGGCGAATCACGAGGTTTGATTTTGTCCTCAACACCCTCATTCAATGACCTCAATAAGAATGCTGATAGTTTACTGATTGAGGAGGAAAATTTAGTCGTCCGTAGAGTGAAATCCACATCTGCAATTCACACAGAAGTTGCAATTGCAGGTTTGACAACACATGCCGTAGTTGATACCGCAGCAGATATCACTGTGTTGTCACACAGTTTTTTTAAACGCATAGAACAAGCACCGCCAATTCTGAAATCTGTTCGCTTTAATACACAGCTGGCAGAGACGGACAGATGTTAGGGAAGTATATTGGTCCCATACCGGTACGGATTGGTGATCGTACATACAACGAGTGCCTATATGTGGCACCAATTGAAGACGAAATTTTACTCGGTATTGATTTCTTGAGAAAACATAAAGTTGTAATACAGAAAAAAAGACTTGATTACTATTGACCATGTTGTGATGCCAACTATAACCAAAAATAGTAAATCTATGAAAATAGCAAAAATTAGTTTATTCGATGACACTGTGATTCCGACAAATTCAGCAGCATCATTAAAGTGTAATTTAGATCACTTTCTCACGGATTTTCTTGCAGAACCATCTGAAAATTTACCTCTTTAAGCTCTACGTTTGGTGTATACCGACAAGCGGAATCCACATATTTGTCTGGTTAATGCTAATAATCATCAGGTATTTTACCGAGAAATCAATTGATTGGCCATGCGTATGAGATTGACTCAGTTTTAGAAAGTTTTCCTCATCAATCTGATCAAGTATCCTTGAAAATCTATTAGTTGATAATTCAAGTACAAGCATTTGAGGTCAGCTTAGGTGCGACCCCTGAGGAGCACCCAAGGGGATCCACCCAAGGAGTGATAAACTTGACAGTGGTGCAGGACGAGCACCTGAATGTGTCCCGTCAAGTCCATACTGCTGACACCCCCAAGAGTACACTGAAGGGTTGTTTGAATGCAGGTAAGGAGACTCCTCTCCCAAGCATTTCTTGGAAGGAAGCCATTGATTTAGAGAACTTCTGGAGCTTGCATCAAAAAATAGGCCCTTGGTTTTGCACATTCGTGGGTCTAAAGGCGACCAGATGTCCTACTATATTTTAAACACAGCGTTGATGTAAGTTCTCATGACAAAACACAGTGGACAGGCGATCCATATACACTGTTTTACAGGTCGGTCTTAAAAGGGATGTTGCGGCCTGGCTGCATCATCGCCCAAAAACATATTTTGCGTTAACAGAGATGTGCCGTGGTTTTAGCGGGGAACTGAAGAATTTAGTCAATTACAGTAACTATCCGCTTGGTTGCCTGAGTATAAGCAAGGGTGGCCTGAGGATTCAAAATTCAGTTAATTACGGTAATTATCCATTTGGTTGCCTGTGCACATACACGCAAGGGTGGCCTGTGGATTAAACTTTTTAAAAACAACTCAGTTTGGCACATTTCCTGAGGTGTAACGGCATGCAGTTTTTTTTATCGTGTGAAATTAGGGTTTACACCTGGTGCGAACGCATTGGGGGGTATTAACAAATTATTTATTGAAACTGATACCCTAATTTATGGATTTTAATTGAAATGAATTCGGCTTTGCCCGCTATCTTAATTGTAAATCAAAATGATTTTTATCAAATGGGGCTTCTTGAGAAGGCAAAGGTTCTTTGCGTGATCAGTGGTGCCCAAGTATTTTGGCTGAGATGTTTTATAATGAATCGAATATATCTGTTTAAGGCGAGTTGCTGATTCGGCCCTGGCAGGATCTACATATCTTCGGTTCTACTCTTCCCTATAATAAAAAGTTCAATCAAAATGGAGAAGAGTGTTGTGAAATTGAGTATTGAGATTACGCCCGATTTGTGTTGCCGTTGTCTTGTCGGGCGAAAAGAACCAATGTTGGCCGAATCCATCTGATTGGATGATTTACAAGATCTCGCCAGATCTCAGCCATTGAAGTCTGCAGAACTTAAGAAGTGAAGCAACAGAGCAGACGTTTCTCGAGAAACAAAAGCTAAAGAAAAGTAATATTCAGCTATCAACAAAAACCTCGTAAACAATAGCAAAGAAGTGAGTTGACATTATCGTATTGAAAGATAACTGCTGTTATCATTTTTCAATACGGCGAACTCAAACGTTGGTAGAAATAAGTTTACTGATAAGCAGACAATTTGTAATATTCCAACAGTGCTCACTTATTTATTGGAAGGATCCACTCTAATAATTATATTATTACAGCAAAAGTTGTTAAAGTATATGTATGTTATATTAAGTTCCGCAACATAATCTTATAATTGTTCATTTATTCTTTGAAGAACGACACCGGAGCTTCACAAAGAATAATCGCAAAATTATTAGCAAATGTATTATAAGAATTAATTATATTAAGAAACGCATCAAAACTTGTTATAATTATATTAAGGAACGCATCAAAACTTGTTATATCAAGTTCCGTAACACATAATCTTATAGTTTTGCAATTATTCATGGAAAAATATTTGCAATGCTATACTGATTATTTTCTTGTGAATCCTGTGTACTGAATGAATATCAAATTTCGTTTGATACTGAATAATAATATCATTAATTTTATTTTCCATGTTTTTTTAATGATATTCAAACACTTGGCGGACGAATTGGGTAAAACTGAGGGGGGGGGGGGGGCGAATTGGGCAAAATTGCTAGCAGACGATTCGGTGCGAAGCGTAAACGAATATTTCGAAATCGTCCATGTTTTTGTATAAATATAAAACAGTAATAACAGCTGCGCCACGAGCGCATGATACGCCCGTTATTAATTACAAGAGGGAAGCACACAATAAGAGTATACATGTGTACTTGTCAGGTTTATGAAAATTGCTCAAAGTCCGACATGTGGAAAATTGCCTATATTTTGACGAATAAAGTCCCATAACTCTGGAATAACAAATCGGACAGCGACACAAATCGAAAGGGAGCTTTCTGTCATCAACATATACTCCCCCCCCCCCCCCCCAAAAAAAAAAATCATAAAAACTGTTCACAGCATTTTCGAGTTATTGTACGACGTATGGATGGACGGACACACGACGGACGGACAGCCTGCGGTATACCATAATACGACCCGTGTTTTTTTTTCAAAACGGGCGTATAAAAACAATAACCCGGTAATAGCTCCGAAACGAATAGACCTTTTTATCGATGCGGAATCAGAAATTCGATCGCATTTGCGCAGAGGGGGTTGATAAACTGTTCTGTGCGAATACGATCGAGATTGGTAACCTCCTCTGCGCAATTAGATCGACATTCCGATTCCGCATCGATGAAAAGGTCTATTCGTTTCGGTGCCATTATCGGGTTATTGTTTTTACTGTTTTATATTTAAAGAAAAACACGGACGAATTCGAAATATTCGTTGACGCTTCGCGAGTATTCTAATGAAAATAATTAAAGGATAAAACATAGTTTGGATCACAAAACACTGTCCAAATGTAAGGAAATGCGTGTACTATCGATTGTTGTCGGTAATAAGGGCGAAATCCTGGTATATATATTCCTGTTTTCGAGTTTAGAGTTCCCATAAAAACTTGATGGGAACTTTTTCTATAGGACTGAATGGGAAGAATCTGGACGTAGAGGGAAGCCACTACGTTGAGATCGCTGAACTAGGAAAATACATACAAAATTGGTCAATTCCGTAAGGCAGTTTATGCGTAGGCGTTGAAGCTGCGGAACTTCCGAAGGTGTTCAGTAAAGCTGCCACTGAGCTTCCCTCAGGTGAACTAAAACGTTTCACGCACAGCACGCGCCAGGCGTTTTGTAAAAGTAATAATATATTTTTTTTTTCAGACTCTACATGTAGGTCCATAGAAAGAGTGAACATAAATATGAAATATTAATATAAACTATGTATAAACCATATATAAAGTATGCGTCGACTTGTATAAACAAGAGGCCCCAGGGGGCCTGAGGGCGCTCACCTGACATGGTAGCCTAAATATCAACCCAGAGAATTGATTTCCACAAGTTGCATCTGCTCCTCCTAAGAAAAGCTGAAACCAAATATCCAAATATTCTGACCAGTGGATCTAAAAAAAGATTTTTAAAGAATATTCCTCATACTGAACTAAGTCATAATTCGGGCTCCCACAGGGAGCCCATATATGAACCCCGGGACTTGGATTTAACAAACCTGAATCTCACACCCCTAAGGATTCTGCACACCAAATATCAAAACATTCCGACTGCTGGATCTGAAGAAGATTTTTAAAGAAAATTCCTCATTTTGAACCAAGTTACAATTCGAGCTCCCACAATCAGTCCAAATATGGACCTAGGGACATGGCTTGAACAAACTTGAATCTTACCCCCCTAAGGATGCTGCATAAAAAATATCAAAAGCATTCATCTGCTGGATCTGAAGATTTTTAAAGAAAATTCCTCATTTTGAACTAAGTTGTCATTCAGGCTCCCATAGTGAGCCCCAAATATGAACCAAGGGACTTGGCTTGAACAAACTTGAATCTCAGCCCCTAAGGTTGCTCCATGCCAAATATCAAAACATTCCAACTGCTGAATCTGAAGAAGATTTTTTAAAGAAAAATTCCTCATATTGACTAAGTTATAAATTTGGGCTCCCACAGGGAGCCCAAATATGGACCAATGGACTTGGCTTTAACACACTTGAATCCCCCCCTCACCCCCAAGGATGCTACTCACCACATATCAAACCATTCCGACAGCTGGATCTGAAGAAGAAGATTTTTTAAGAAAATTCCTCATTTGAACAAAGTTACAATTCAAGCTCCCACAGTGAGCCCAAATATGGACCTAGGGACATGGCTTGAACAAACTTGAATCTCACCCCCCTAAGGATGCTGCATACCAAATATCACAAGATTCTGCCTGCTGGATCTTGAGAAGAAGATTTTCAAAGAAATTTGCCTGAAATGCACTAAGTTCGAATTTGGGCTTCTATAGTGAGCCCAAATATGAATCCAGTGGGCCGATTTGAACAAACTGGAATCAGATCCACCCCACAATGTTGCCTACCAAATATCAAAAGATTCTGCCTGCAGGATCTGGAGAAGAAGATTTTGAAGAAATTTGCCTGAAATGCACGAAGTTCAAATTCGAGCTTCTATAGTGAGCCCAAATATGAATCTAGGGAGCCGATTTGAACAAAATAGAATCAGATCCAGCCCACAATGTTGCATATCAAATATCAAAGATTCTGCCTGCTGGATCTGGAGAAGAAGATTTTTTAAGAAATTTGCCTGAAAAGCACTAAGTTCAAATTTGGGCTCCTATACTGAGCCCAAATATAAACCCAGGGAGCCGATTTGAACAAACTTGAATCAGATCCACCCCACAATGTTGCATACCCAATATCAAAAGATTCTGCCTGCTGGATCTTGAGAAGATTTTCAAAGAAATTTGCCTGAAATGCACTAAGTTCAAATTTAGGCTCCTATACTGAGCCCAAATATAAACCCAAGGGGCCGATTTGAACAAACTTGAATCAGATCCACCCCCACAATGTTGCATACCAAATATCAAAAGATTCTGCCTGCTGGATCTGGAGAAGAAGATTTTCAAAGAAATTTGCCCGAAATGCAGTAATTTGGGCTCCTATACTGAGCCCAAATATAAACCCAGGGGGCCGATTTGAACAAACTTGAATCAGATCCACCCCACAATGTTGCATACCAAATATCAAAAGATTCTGCCTGCAGGATCTGGAGAAGATTTTTTTTGAAGAAATTTGCCTGAAATGCACTAAGTTCAAATTCGAGCTTCTATAGTGAGCCCAAATATGAATCTAGGGAGCCAATTTGAACAAAATAGAATCAGATCCAGCCCACAATGTTGCATACCAAATATCAAAAGATTCTGCCTGCTGGATCTGGAGAAGAAGATTTTTTAAGAAATTTGCCTGAAAAGCACTAAGTTCAAATTTGGGCTCCTATACTGAGCCCAAATATAAACCCAGGGAGCCGATTTGAACAAACTTGAATCAGAGCCCAAATATGGACCTAGGGACATGGCTTGAACAAACTTGAATCTCACCCCCCTAAGGATGCTGCATACCAAATATCACAAGATTCTGCCTGCTGGATCTTGAGAAGAAGATTTTCGAAGAAATTTGCCTGAAATGCACTAAGTTCGAATTTGGGCTTCTATAGTGAGCCCAAATATAAACCAAGGGAGCCGATTTGAACAAACTTGAATCAGATCCACCCCACAATGTTGCATACCCAATATCAAAAGATTCTGCCTGCTGGATCTTGAGAAGATTTTCAAAGAAATTTGCCTGAAATGCACTAAGTTCAAATTTGGGCTCCTATACTGAGCCCAAATATAAACCCAGGGGGCCGATTTGAACAAACTTGAATCAGATCCACCCCACAATGTTGCATACCAAATATCAAAAGATTCTGCCTGCCGGATCTGGAGAAGATTTTTTAATGTTTTTCCCATTGCCTACAGTGTTAAAAAGTGCTGACTCAGCACTTTTTCAATGTCCCGAAACTGTCCCCTATGATAAAACCGATGGCAATTTTTTTTTACCAATTCTTTCTGTTGGTCCTAAGGAAGCTTCACACCAAATAAAAATTCTCGGTGCCGTGGAGTTTTGGAGATATGGGCGTTTTAATTTTTTTCTATTTTTAGCTCCTGCAGTTCCCATGGGGCTACGGAGAAAAAAAAAATCAGCATAAATTAGGTAATTATGACCCAATAAGCCCTCACATAAAATTTGGTTCAAATCAGCCTCTCGGTTTGGAAAATAGAAATTTTGGGCAGGGCCAAAAATTTTGCCTCTCCCATGACGACGCCAAGTATAGCCCCACAAACTTCTCTTGAACAAATCTGAGTCTACACCTCAAAAGGAAGCTGCACACCAAATATCAAGTCTCTGCTACTGCTGGTTCATGAGAAGAAGATTTTTTAAGATTTCAGCACACTTTTTGGGTGTGGCCCTACACACGGGCGGGGCAACTTGATTTGAACAAAATCAAATTGCGATGTCATAAACTATTATCTCAAATATCAATTAAATTGTTTCAGCGGTTTGGGAGGAGAAGACGCAAACACCATGTTCACGGACGGCGGACGACGGACGGTGAGTGATCACTATAGCTCTCCTGACTGAAAGTCAGGTGAGCTAATAAATACCACAAGTTGCCTGGGGTGCCATGTTTATCAAAATTAGCCTCGACAATCGGCAATATCGTGGTAGAACCCATGCTAGATTGCCGCATGTTTAACAACTACATTGCCTATTGCCGTGCCTAATTCCTGGGGAAGCCATGTTTACCAAAATTAGGTGTGAGGATCCGGGTCTTTTGGGTCTTTTAAAAAGTCATTTGACCACATGTTTTTGAACATAAGAGAAGTCGTCCCAAACAAAGTCGATCCCCGAGAGAAGTCAGCACAAAACAAATTGGCCCACAAGACGCATGTATGAGGTTTCCAGGCTGGTTGAGCATATACTGCAATCGAAACTGGCGAGCAGGAGTTAGCGTGAAAAGATCACTGCAGGGGTTACAATATAAAGAACTTTGAAAAGTACCTAGATGGCACCTTTGGGGGTCACTACTGTTCAAACTGAGATCAAGATCACTGGAGCTTAGGGGGGAAATTGGGAGAGATGGGGAAAAGGGATGCCAAATGTGGCACTCTGGAGTAGTGAAGACCCTGGGATGCCCATAGTAGTATAACCTCATAGATTAAAATTTACTGAAAGAATAATAAAGAAATGGGCTGGAGAAACAAAGGATAGATGGCTGAGGGGGGGGGGGGGGGGGTAGATACGAGGGACAGGGGTAGGAGTGCTGATTCTGATTGAGAGAAGTTTGAAAAAGGGGAAGTGAGGGACACTATTAAACACTTTATATCTGAATGCTGGAGGAGAGAGGAGGGGGTGGTGAGGGGCAGAGGGCATGATGGCCTTCTCTTATGAGAACAGCCACAAATCAGTGGATGGCCAAAGAGTTATTATTATTAAGAGAAGTCGGCCCCATACAAAGTCATCCCACGAGAGAAGTCGGGCCCAAAACAAAGACAACCCGAAAAAGAAGTTGGCCCAAGGGAGAGGTTGGCCCCAAACAAAGTTGGCCCATGGGAGGAGTCGAAAAATGACATGGGTGGGTCCCGAAAGCATGCAATGTTGCGTAGACTTTTAAAAGTGCAGTTTCTACATGGCTTTTTATTATGCTATAGTCTCACCATTTATGGATTGATCAGTATACAATTTGACATCCAGGCGTAATTTGACAAGGATATTGACATGGCTTGGGTCCCAACTGCATTCAATGTTGTGTTAATCCCTTTACCAGTGCAGTTTCGAAAGTGTCAATGACACTGTAGCTTATCTTGATCTTATGGTATATTTCTAAGAGTAATGTTATAATTACTTAACTTACGTAACATTTAAGTAAATTGCGCCATAATTATTGACTTTTTTTTGGTAATTCCATTAAAATTGGAGTGAAAAATATATGTCTGAAGCAGCAATGCTACATTGGTTGACTCTTAGTTTTCGACCCCATTCAAGGCTAATCTACCAGTGAAACTACCCATCTCAGACCAAGTTGGTCAAAATTGGAAGAAAAATGACACAGCTGCAGCAGCCATGCTACCATTGGCTGATTTGAAGCCAACCATTATGAAAAGTACTGATAAAACTAAACCTGCATATGAAATTTCGTTGAAATTGGGAGAAAAAAAAATCATGGCTGAAGCAGCCATGCTACCCATTGGCGGATTTGAAGTCAAACTTTAGGAAAAGTAGTCATGGTTGAAACAAAAAAAAAAACAACTTGCATATCAAATTTCATCAAGTGGGCAAAATATATACACATTTAAAATGTACTTGCTGATCTAAACACTCGCAGTCATAACAGTGTCCTACATGCCTGAAATATCATATTACATTCACCACACAAAGACAATTTCTTTCAGCGTATTATTGTCTTTTTCATCCAAATGTGGTATAACAAAAATAAGATAAAACAACTTCACCCCTCAATTCACCCACCCTGGGGGCAGCCACGATCAAAATAGGAAGGTCTCATCTACTCATCAATCTAAGACAACCTGCCAAATTTCAAGAAATTTGCGTAAGATAACAATTTTTAAAATCAACCCACACTGCGGCTGCTGCAGCAGCCACTGTGTGCAGCCAACTGAGACCAAAATAGGACGTTCTCATCTGGACATCAACCCGAATATGCAGATGAAATTTCGTGATGATCAGATGAGAACTACGGCCTGTAGGCTGCGCCATACAAAATTCACGATGGCTGCTGCAGCAGCCAATGTAAGCAGCCAGTCATAACCAAAATATGACGATCTCATCTAGACACCAACGCGAACATGCATCTCAAATTTGGTGATGATAGATAAGAACTATGGCCTATAGCCTGTGCCGAACAAATTGTGGACAGACAGACTCAAAGACTTCCGCATGCCCCATGACAATAGCATAGCTTGACTTTGTCAAGAAAAGCTAAAAATTGAACTAATAAAAAACAACACAAAGTCTTTTCAAGATACTGTACTTTTAGATTGTCATTACCGCAAAGTAGTCATGTATAATTTAAACAAGGGATTCTGCCTTGTTATCAGTTTTTCAACATAAAATTGTTTACCCTACTTAGTAACCCAAAGTGTTCATATGTTAGATACCCATATTGGGTACTCAATAATTTATCTATTTATTTATTGGAATTTAAGGTCACTTTCAGCATCTAAGGCTACATCTTACAGAGGCGTAATTATAATATCAAGTTTGGTCAATCGTTTATGCCTATCACTGCCCACTTTACAGGGCTTTCAATGCAGGAATTGGTTACTACTGGGCCCAATTTTATCAATAAAGCAGAACTTGAACAAACTTCAATTTGCCACTTCTAAGAAAATCAAAAATCAAATATCAAAAGATTCTGACAGGAGTAACAGAAAAAAAAAGATTTTTTAAGAATATTTCTCATACTGAACTAAGTTATACATGGGCTCCCATAGGGAGCCCAAAAATAAAAGCTTCTGAAGCAGTGGTTTTGGGAGAAGAAGATTCTTCAACGTTATTCCCATTAGCTACACTGTTAAAAAATGATGACTCGGCACTTTTAGTCCTAGAGAAAAGAACCTTATGATAAAATTTTTACCATTTTTTTCTTCCGGTCCTAAGGAAGCTTCACACCATATAAAAATTCTCAGTGCCATGTAGTTCTGGAGATATGGGCATTTAAAAAGAAAAAAATTTTTTAGCTCCTGCAGTTCCCGTGGGGGACAGGAAAAACAATTTTCGGCATAAATTAGGTACTTATGACCCAATAAGCCCTCATATCAAATTTGGTTCAAATCGACTTTTTGGTTTGGAAAATAAAAATTTTGGTATAATTTGGGCTCCCACAGTGAGCCCAAATATGAACCCAGGTACTTGGCTTTACCAAACTTCACTCTCAGCCCCTAAGAATGCTGTACATCAAATATCAAAACATTTTGACTGGTGGATCTGAAAAAAAATTTTTTTTTAAAGAATATTCCTCATATTGAACTAAGTTATAATTTGGGCTCCCACAGGGAGACCAAATATGAGCCGAAGGACTTGACTTGAACAAACTTGAATCTCACCTCCCTAAGCATACTGTATACCAAATATCAAAAGATTCTGACCGGTGGATGCGAAGAAGAAGATTTTAAAAGAATATACCTCGTATTGCACTAAGTTACAATTTGGGTTCCCAAAGGGAGTCCAAATATGAACTCAGGGACTTGGCTTGAACAAACATCAATCTCACCCCCCTAAGGATGATGCATAGCAAATATCAAAAGATTCTGATTTGTGGATCCGAAGAAGAAGATTTTTAAAATATATCCCTCATATTGCACTAATTTGAACATTTGGGTTCCCATAGGGAACCCAAATATGGACCGAGGAATTTGATTTCTACAAATATGTGAATCAATGTTCCAAAGATGTTATATGTAAAATATGAAAGCTTTTAGAGCAGTGGTTTGGAAGAAAACAATTCTTTATTTTTTTCCCATTGCCTACTGTGTTAAAAAATACTGACTCAGCACTTTTTCAGAGTCCCGAAAAAGTACCCTATGATAAAACCGATAGCAATTTTTTTTTACCAATCCTTTCTGTTGGTCCCAAGAAAGCTTCACACCAAATAAAAATTCTCACTGCCGTGCAGTTTTTGAGATATAGGCGTTTTAATTTTTTTCTATTTTTAGCTCCTGTGGTTCCCACGGGGCTACAGGAAAAAAAATTCTGCATAAATTAGGTACTTATGACCCAATAAGCCCTCACATAAAATTTGGTTCAAATTGGCCTCTCGGTTTAAAAAATAGAAATTTGGGGGTGGGGCCAAAATTTTTGCTCCTCCCATAACATCGCCAAGTATAGACCTACAAACTTCTCTTGAACAAACTTGAGTCTACACCTCAAAAGGAAGCTGCATACCAAATATCAAGTCTCTGCTATTGCTGGTTCTTGAGAAGAAGATTTTTTAAGAATTGGAGCATTTTTGCCCCACCCCTCTGCTCAATATGAGCCGAAACCTAATTTGCCCAAAAATCAAAATGCCGCTATATAACCCCTACTCACATGAAATTTCATTAACATGCGGCCAGTGGTTTGGAAGAAAAAGACCCAAACACCACCTTCACGCCGGACGACGGACGACGGACGACGGACGCCGGACGACGGACGACGGACGAAAAGTGATCAGAAAAGCTCACCCTGACTTTCAGTCAGGTGAGCTAATTATGCAAGGCTACTGGGCTATTTATCAAGAATTACTATGTTGAAGGTCACTGTGACCTTGATCTTTCACTTAGCGAGACCAAAATAAATAGGGTTCTTCCTCTCACTGATGTCAACCTAACTATGAAGTTTCACGAACAAGGGTCGAACCATGATCAACCAATTGTTTACAACCCGCCCGCCCGCCCGCCCGCCCGCCCGCCATTCATCAAACTATAAGTCGAGTTTGACTTCGTCACAACCCAACTAAAAATTGAAATTTTGTCTTCAAAATCTTTCAATGTCTCTCTCGATGAAATAATGAAATTTAATATGTCTGTCTTGTTAGTTAATTACGTAGCTGACCTAATTAATTAGCTAAAGAAAGGTGTGCAAAAGATTACAGACCCAATAACTCAAACAACGAAACACCGGTTTTCACACATATCAAATTTACAACAGGAATGGAATGGAAAATGAGTCTTGTGATTGCGAACAAAACACGAGGATTACGATTATATTGTTCTGGAGCTGAAACGGTTGGGGGTTCTTGGTCGATTAATCACGTGGTTGACCGATTAATCACTTGTCCTAATAGATATCTGAATAATAGCCATACCGTTCATGATGTACAGCATGAACCCTTTACCCAACGTAACAAAAACAAAACCGACTAGGCATATATACAAAAATCTCCATTCAAATTTATTGTTTCCAATTTTTGTCTCAAAAACATAGCTTATGACCCCGCATAGGAACGGGCTCGTTGCGCTCGTTCCAACGAGGGATTATAAGCTATGTTTTTGAGACAAAAATTGAAAATTTTTAGTAATTCATTAATTTATACGCAAGTATTGTCTGCTACCCGCACTGGGTAAAGGGTTAAGAATAATCATTTCCAGCTTCTGATACAGAATGCTGATCATTAATTCAAGTGAACAGGTTTGTCAGCAAGTAACTTGCATGCTTCATTCTGTCTCAAATAATTGATGTGAGTCAGTGTGACAATGTTTTTTTGATCATTGATTAATCCGTTACCCGTTTCGGCTCTACATATTTCATTGCATAATTTCAACAATTAACCCACTAAGAAATAAATTCAACCTTTCTTTTAAGGTTCAACTTCTAAATAAAAATTTGAAAGGTTAACTTGGACATGTATAAACTGGTCGGATACGAGGATGGAGGGGGGATAGGGGGATGGGTGGGGGTGGGGGGTCACGATTTTAAGTTTAGGTTGTGAAAGGTGTTTTCTATTTTAAGCCTTGAGTCTCCGACCCTCGTTAATATTTGGCACAATCCGATCTTTCCAAACATTAAGGTCTCTGAGGTTGGGCGAAATACAAGACATGCCGTCTATAATGGGTTTCCTGGACGAATCCAGATCCACCCCATAATTACAATAATTGAGTCTCAAATTGGAAGACCCAAAATAATGTTTTTGTGCGTTTTTTATTAACCTCCCCCTCCTCCTACCGATGCACTCCCACTCACACACCTACCTGTTTGTTTTGGCCCGAGTTTCGGTTAAAACTGAACATGATATAGCACCAGAGAAATAATATAGACTGTGGGCCTATATATGTAACAAAATTGATCATAGGCGAACAGATCAACTCCCGCCCCCAACGAATCGCTATTCAAATTTAGTTGTTTTTCTACTCCTTGCCTAAAAATACGGGTTGTTACTCTTCGCTGGACAAGCTCGTTCCAATGACGAGGGTCTGTAATCTATGTTTTCGTGGCAAATAAATGAACTGATTTTTTTTCGGTTCTGCAGAAATTTATTTACAGGCGAGTGTCGTCTTCCATTTATGTAAGGCAAGAGTTAATCGTTAAATAGTAATTAAATATTGATAAAAAACCCCATCATATTCAAACGTGTGTGTGTGTGGGGGGGGGGGGGGGGGGTATATAGGAGCCGATAAAAGTGGTGCCCCATTCATTCCCCATTCCAATGCCACTGTCTGGGATCTGTAAAAATGATTGATGTTGGTCGAAACTAATTTATCGGTGTTTAAGGTCAAATGCTTAAGGACAATGACAAATCGTGACCGTGACAGTTTCACGGGTAGAGGAAGAAGAACCCGGAGAGATCCGCCGATCATCGACGAGCAGCTGCCAGCTCCCCAACATTCTCTGTTCAAGCTCCGCTCAAGCAGGGTTACAGTGATTGAAGACATGTGCACCATCGACGTGCAGTACGCAGTAGTACACGGTGTCACATCGTGCCCCCCCCCCCCATCCCACCCCCCTCTCCCCCCATGTAGGCAACTGGGATAAAGTGCCTTGCCCAAGGACACAACGCGGTACTGCGTTAAATGATTAAAGTGTATTCAGATAACATAAACAATGAAAGTGTGTTTCAACAATTTATTCAACAATTACGTTTGATAGAACACACCGGGAAGCGTGCGTGTTTTTCACGTGGTCAAGTTTTTCACAAATTTCAAACAACTCGTGCTTGAGACAGACATATTTTATCATGAAGTTTTGCTCCAATGTAAATCGACCCATTCTAATAAATTAAACCAAGCCAAGTCAAGCAATCTATATTTTGCTTGAGGTTCTTCATAAGCCTGGCACAAACCAACAAACAGTACATGAATATTGGGCGGTTTGGAAACACCCACCTTGTGTAAATTCCACTTAGATAATAACTCAAGTTCAGTGAAACTGAGCAAAATACACTAAAACATAACCAAGTGGCAGAGATGGGTTGTGGGGGGGGGGGGGGCACTGAAAGTTTGAAGTTTGATCAATAGGCGATGGATTGGAGCATCCATGCAAAACAGAGTTGGGATGGAGGTCGTGCGTCACAAGAGGGTTTGGGATTCCACCCACCCAACCCCCCCCCCCCCCCCCCACACACACTCACGCGTTTTCTTCGCCACTGGGCTCTGGCCGTGGGAAGGATTTCACACCCTACGTATTCTACTGCTGATTCCTTAAGCTTGTAAAGAATTGTTGGGTAAAAAAAACCCTCAGTGGTTAAGTGGTCATCTGCCTTTCCCGTAATATGAATTCCAACATGTGAATTCAAGTCACACGCATCGGCACGGGTCAGTGATATGAATGTTCTTCACGCTTACACGACCCTTGTGTGGGTCGAACTGAATGGGGCTTAAATGTCTTCCAATACAAAATGACGCGATGAACAACGCCCTTGTTACGATCGGTCGACGTTGGTTTTGTAGGCTGTGTTTTGACTTTAAATAACAATTTTAAATTGTCGTATTTAACAATATTATGGCAAATAAATAATCCTAAAACTCATTCTGAATTGTTGCCTGTCATTTGAACATAAACTACAAACTGGGGTCCATACAATGAGGGAGTCCAAAACCTGGGTTATTAAATTTAAGCCTCTACTCGGTGATTCCTCAACAGGTGATCACTGGTTGGGTGGAGAGTCGTTGTCCGTGGCTCAAATGGTGAATGACACGTCACACCTGACGTAAAAAGTGTGAAAATGCAGGCGTTTTAATGTGATTAAACAGCAGGTAGAGAATTGCACGTTTTAAAGTTGTGATGCGAATAAACAGCAGGATTTTTTTTACATTGTAAAAACCTGTTTCGGAATGATCCCATGTCAATTTGTTCCAGTCAGATTGATCATTTTTTCCGTCTTGCACGGAAACGTGGAACAATTTATCCCAATCAGTACGAAATTGCTCATCGCTTACTGAATTCAAAAAACTCATATCGCCCCCCGCATTGTCCCAGAAAACACAATATCATTCACAGTAGAATTAGAACCGGTTGTAGTGATCTGAGAAGTGATAAATTCCTCAATTACATCTCTGAATGTCCATATTGTCCACATTGTATAATTGTTGTTGAGGACGCAGAACATTATTTCCTTGTCTGTCCACCTTATTCAAACGCTCGTAACGCTCTTATTGGTAATTTATCAAATCTTAATATTACTCTGAATTCGGTGAATAATCTATTGTACAGTGATCCGGTGTTAGAAACCAAAACTAACACTTTGATTTTTAAATTTGTGCAACAATTTATTTGTAGCACTGGGAGGTTCGACAACGAGTTTCCCCATCTAGTAATATTTGTAAAACAATGCTGACTCAAGGTATCCACTTCAATATAGAATACGCATGGAGGGGTCACGGAATGCACGCGTCAATAGTATGTCATGTACCCGGACACCTCCAGTTTGGGGGACCTCGTTGTGGGACCCCGGAAATGACGTCATGTCATGTGAACTAGTGGCGTCATGTTGTGTTGTCATGGTAACCCGCGTGAGCGGCCATCTTGTGACGTCATTCCCATGGTGATACGTGGTGTTAGTGCGCATGTGCCACATTGTACGTTTTCACATAAGCACATGACAGAAAAGGGATTCCATAGCCACAGGTGTTTTGCAAGAAATGGGATTCCATTGGATATGGCCATTGGATATAGCTTTCATTATACAGAAGGGAGATAACTATGCATACATGTTATGGGAAATCAAGCAATCTGATTGATTAGTTATAATCTAGATAAATGAAACAATAAGCGTACTTGGAATAGGGTCAGAACTAACAAGAATTGACCAGAAATTGCTAAATATAGTAATAATAAGGTAAACTGTTCGAACTAATAGGCTCTTCTACGCTACTGGAGTATACTCTAGAACAAAGGAACATGGCCAGATAGACGAAAACTATTGCATATATAGATAGAAGCAGAGAATTCTGAAAGAATTCGAAGTAGTAAAAAGTTGGGGTGGATTTTGGTGATTTGGAGGGATTGTCGGGTTGTTTGTGGCAATTAGATTTAGTCTTCTACAATCGAACATACACTCAGAACATACCCCGTCCTATTTCAGAAAAATTGGGTAACATAGCAACCACGTGCTACCATAGAAACCAAAATGGCGGCCTCCAGTATACAAAATGGACGACGAAAACACGTATCACCCTAACAACACGTGCTGCGCATGCGCACTAACACCGCGTATCACTATGGGGATGACGTCACAAGATGGTCGCTCACGCGGGTTACCATGACAACACAGCATGGCGCCACTAGGTCACGTGACATGACGTCATTTCCGGTGTCCCCCACCGGGGTCCCCCAAACTAGAGGTGTCCGGATACATGACATACTACTCGCGTCATCGGGGTGAAGTTGAGCCAGCGCATCGGTACACAGATTGTGCAGTCACGATGATAGTCACGGTTGCGCTGTTTGTGGCCTGAGTCGCTGACGTGGCGTTTTCCCTACCTTTTTGTGAATCAGCATGGATCTAATGAGACACGTCCCTAAGCTGTAGTACAGAAGGTGAAGAAATTATGATGATGATGATGATGATGATTATTATTATTATTATTATTATTATTTTAACATCCTAATCAGAACAGCGCCCAAGCGGCCTTTGGCTTTGAATATTAATTGATTCAAATCGAGAGAGATACAGAATGCAAAAGGGACATCAACAGTTTTTCTTTCTTTCTTTCTTCCTCTTTTCTGTCTTTGTTTAGTGCTACATATTCATATTTATTTATACACATACACACACATATATATAAACCCATTCAAATAGTTTATTTTACATTGATGAATTTCAAAATCTTGTTTGTTTCGCCATTGTAACATTTTCCATGTCTGGAGATAGAACAGAATGGAACTCAGGTCACTACCTGTTTAAGAAAGTCTTCTTTCTTCATATACATGTAGTAAGTGTAAGAATAACTTAATTAACTTTCGATAACAAGATTGACCAATAAACACATTGATCTATCCCCAGCAATATTTCTAGAGAGATGTGAAGAGCATCTTAAAGCAGAATTGTACTTTCCCCAACTATGTTCAAATGTTATTCTATAATTTTATTCTACAACCAACTGGTGACATTACCAGGGAGTCACGCACCACCAGTACCGTGCATGTGATAGAATGTTTGAACATGAGGACCAGCGCTGCCGTTTAGTTTTATTTGTGAGCAAATTATATATTCCTGTTTTGTCATATGGATAAAGTGAGTCGTAGAAACTGTGCACACAAATTAGAAGAGAGGGAGCTAATAGAGAAATGCTTATCGGATATCCCGGATCTAGACGTAGGGGCAAACCAGGGTAAAAAAAAATCGCCAGAGAAAGGGTCATGGAGGATGGTAAAATTAATTGGCGAGTGGGGGGGGGGGGGGGGGGGGGGGGGTCAAATCAAAGAAGCCTTCGGGTGGAGAAGAAAGCTGGTTTTGAAGAGTACCTCGATGCCACCTTTCGGGGGCGGGGGAGGGGGGCGGGGGGACTATTGTTCAAGCTGAGGTCGCGGTCCCTTGAGCTGATGGGAAACATTGTAAACAAATCAGCGGTCAGTTAAAGTGTTATTATTACTATTGAAACAAGTGGTAGACCCATGCACCCACATCTTCCCAAAATACAAAATATTCATTGGATTTTAAGATAATAAGATTGGTTTTATTATTTTTTGTTAGACGTATGCCGAACAGTTCCAGTCAAAATAAAGTAACAAGAAAATGATTTTCTCACACGAAGGATAAATGCGTGCACACAGTATGTTATTACATGTACGATAATAACATGTTTACTACAATCGAAAGAAACAGTTCTTTCTTCGAGTGACGTATTTATTGGCATTAATTGAAAGCCCAATCCCTCGTCGTCACAGCGGATCCATTGTACAGAAGAATTTTCCATTCATTAAAATTCGACAATTTCCAGAAAAAGCCCAAATCCTCAAGACTTGCGTTTACAGTGATAGAGTATTAGTTTGAGTGACCCGCCGCGGATTTTAATCCTCTCCACCCATTGTCGCTGCCGCGCCGATGGGCGTTTTCGTGATAACACCCCTGCCACGTGCATGTGTATATATGTACAGGTAACGTTGGTCAGAAGGCAGCATCCAGTAGAGACTTACACACATTCAACAATCAAAAAACGTTAAACAAGAGGCCCCACGACCGGGGCTCACGGGGCCTGAAGCGATCACCTTGAACAGAACCCGGTGCATGTAACAGAGTTTAAAAATGAATCTACATTAAGCAATAAATCTCCATGGGATACATTGTCAATCCTTGACCTTGAACCCTCAGGATTGACTAAAATACCCCAAGCACCATGCCTTTTCGTCAGTTGATCATACTGTAAAACGTGGAGCTCCGCGATGGAAGCCATCGAAACAACCTATATGTGGATTAATTTTAGTTACACACCCCTTGAGGTTAATACATAAAAAAAATGTCTAATTCTTCATCTTCTTGACCAATTCCGGCTCACAAATGGAGACCAAATAATAACCCCTGCACTTAATTTGTACAAACTGGAATCTCAACCGAACAGAGGTGTTATATACCAAATATGAAAACATTCTGACTGGGGGATCTGCAGAAGATTTTTAAAGAAATTCCCTCATATTGCACACAGTAAAAATTCGGTCTAACATAGAGAGCCCAAATATCAACCTAGAGACCCGATTTGAGTAAAATTGAATCTGACTCACCAAGAAATATTGTTAAACAAATATGAAAGGGTTCTGACTAGTGAATCTGAAGAAGTGCTTTGAAGACATTTTCTCATATTTCTCTCCTTTTAATTTCTGGTTCCCGGAGATATTTATTTATTTATTGGTGTTTTAAGGTCACAAATTTCTGCACCTTGGCTAATCATGACCAACAGTGTTACGGGTGGAGGCCAGCCGGAGTACCCGGGGAGAAGCACCGAGTAACGGCGAGCAGCTGTCAGCTCCCCATCATACTAGCTCCACACAAGCGGGATTAGCATTGGTTGAAGACAGGTACGCCATCGACGTGCAGTACTCCTTAGTTCACAGTGTCACCGTGCCTGCACATGGGCAATGGGGTTAAGTGTCTTGCCCAAGGACACAACGCGGTTGCCGCAGGTGGGATTCGAACCGAGGACCCCTCTGCTAGCAGCCTGCACCTCTACCTACTGAGTCACCACGCCCCTGGTTCCCAGAGATGGCCTATATATTTAACAAATTTGAATCTGCCACCTCAAGAGATGTTGCATACGAAATATGAAAGCATTCCGACTGGTGGAACTGAGAAAGAATATTTTTGAAGAAAAATTTCCTCATATTGCACTAAGTTAAAATTCGGGTTCCCACAGGATGACCAAATATGAACCCAGACACTTGATTTGAACAAAGTTGAATCTGACCCCCTAGAGATCCTGTATACCAAAATGAAAGCTTTCTGACACGTGAATCTGAAGAAGAAAATGTTTAAAGAAATTTCCTCATATTATATGCCAATTTAAAATTTAGGCTACCATATTGCACTAAGTTAAAATTTGGGCTTCCATAGGGACTTGGTTTCAACAATCTTGAATCTGACCCGCATAATAATGATGTATACCAAACATTAGAAGAGTCGGACTGGTGGGTCTGAAGAAGATTTCTAAACACTATTCTTCATAATGCCATAAGTTAAAAATCGGCCGATGAAATCGTCAGATGTGTACCCATACGCGCAACTAGTAGAAAGCTGTATGACGGAGGGCCACCACGGATGCCGACATTATGTACACCATACAAGGTGTGGGTACATATAGAAATGGATTGGAGGAGAGTCTAATTTGATGGATAAAGGGTTAATATCTCAAGATCAAATTATCAGATTTACATCAAAAACTATACAGCACAGCACACCAGTAACCTGAATAAATATATAAAGTAACATGACAATCGGATTGATATTTTTTGAGTTATCTCATGCCAAAGGGATTGGAGGAATTTTCAATTTGAAGGATAAAGGGTTAATATCTCGGGATCAAATTATCAGATTAACACCAAAAACTATACAGCTCAGCACATCAGTAACCTGAACGCAATTATAAAGTAACTTGACAATCCAAGCAATATTGTTCAAGTTATCAAATGCCAAAGGGATTGGAGGAATTTTCAATTTGAAGGATAAAGGGTTAATATCTCAGGATTAAATTATCAGATTTACACCAAACACTATACAGCTAGGCACATCAGTAACCTGAACACAAATATAAAGTAACTTGACAATCCAAGCAATATTTTTCAAGTTATCGAATGCCAAAGGGATTGGAGGAATTTTCAATTTGAAGAATAAAGGGTTAATATCTCAGGATTAAATTATCAGATTTACACCAAAAACTATACAGCTCGGCACATCAGTAACCTGATCACAAATATAAAGTATTGACAATCCAAGCAATATTTTTCAAGTTATCGAATGCCAAAGGGATTGGAGGAATTTTCAATTTGAATGATAAAGGGTTAATATCTCAGGATCAAAATAACAGATTTACACCAAAAACTATGCAGCTCGGCACATCAGTAACCTGAACACAACTGTAAAGTAACCTGACAATCCAAGTAATATTTTTCAAGTTATCAAATGCCAAAGGGATTGGAGAAATTTTCAATTTGAAGGATAAAGGGTTAATATCTCGGGATCAAATCATCAGATTGACACTAAAAACTATACAGCTCGGCACCTCAGTAACCTGAACACAAATGTAAAGTAACAAGACAATCCGAGCAATATATTTCAAGTTATCGAATGCCAAAGGGATTGGAGGAATTTTCAATTTGAAGGTTAAAGGGTTAATATCTCAGGATCAAATGATCCGATTTACACCAAAACCTATACAGCTCGGCACATCGGTAACCTGAATACAAATATAAAGTAACTTGACAATCCAAGCAATATTTTTCAAGTTATTGAATGCCAAAGGTATTGGAGAAATTTTCAGTTTGAAGGATAAAGGGTTAATATCTCAGGATTAAATTATCAGATTTACACCAAAAACTATACAGCTCGGCACATCAGTAACCTGAACACAAATATAAAGTAACTTTACAATCCAAGCCATATTTTTCAAGTTCTCGAATGCCAAGGGATTGGAGAAATTTTCAATTTGAAGAATAAAGGGTTAATATCTCAGGATCAAATTATCAGATTTACACCAAAAACTATACAGCTCGGCAAATCAGTAACCTGAACACAAATGTAAAGTAACTAGACTATCCATGCAATAATTTTCAAGTTATCGAATGCCAAAGGGATTGGTGGAATTTTCAATTTGAAGGATAAAGGGTTAATATCTCAGGATCAAATTCTCCGATTCACACCAAAAACTATACAACTCGGCACATCAGTAACCTGAACACAAATATAATGTAACTTGACAATCCAAGTAATATTTTTCAAGTTATCGAATGCCAAAGGGATTGGAGGAATTTTCAATTTGAAGGATAAAGGGTTAATATCTCAGAATCAAATTATCCGATTTACACCAAAAACTATACAGCTCGGCACATCAGTAACCTGAACACAAATATAAAGTAACTTGACAATCCAAGCAATAAAGTTATCGAATGCCAAAGAAATGGATACGGACGCCGGACGGACAGACGGACGGACAGACGGACGGACGGACAGATGGACGGACAGACGGACGGACAAATGATGGACGAACGACGGGTGGTCACCCCGGATGCCGGCATTATGTGTACCATACATAGTATGGGTACACATAAAAATTCAGGCTCCTGTATTGAGCCCAAATATGAACCAAGGGACTTCATTTTAACAAACTTGTATCTGATCCCCATATGGATGGTGTATACCAAATATCAAAAGGTTCGGACCATTGGTTCTAGCGAAAATATGTAATTTTTTTAATTTTTGCAAATATGCTGACTCAGCATTTTTTCGACCCCCCCCCCCCCACACCTCCCCCCCGCCCCCCAGAACACCCTAACATAACTGACGACAATTTTTTAGCATTCACTTCTACTGGACCTAAGGATGATTCATACCAAATAACAGGATTCTGTCCCGTGTGGTTTGGGAAATATAGGCGTTTGAAAATATTTCTCTATCCAGCTCTTGGGGTTCCCACAGGGAGACAGGAATTTTTTTTTTTTTTTTGGCATGATTCAAGTACTTATGACCAAATAATACCACGCACCAAACTTGGACCATCTGTTCAGAAAGTAGAAATTTTAAGTGTGGGGGGGGGGGGGGGGGGGGGAGGGGGGCGGGCAAAAATTGTGTCCCTCCCAAAGGCAAATATTTGTTCATGAACTTCGTTAAAAGAACGTTAAATTATCAATTCATTGTACTCCCTGGTTCCAGAATACTTTTTAAAAAATATTTTGGAACATTTCCCCCGCCCCTCTCCCTATGGGCTGGGCATGTGGAGTTGAACAAAAAATGCAATGCCCCTTCGGGACTATCTCTCACACAATCTTTCACTTGAATTGACCTTGCGGTTTTGAAGGAGAAGGTCTCAGAGTCGATGTCTTGGGGAGGTCACACTAACTCCCAAAAATGGGAGGGGGATACCCCTCTCCTGCTTGGCTAGCCGCTGTTCAGGCTTTGATATGCCTGGTCGACCATCGTACCATGATGCCCTCCCTTCCATATACTGCCAAGCAAGCCCCACCACCCCCCTCCCACATTTTGTAAAATCGTGACAACATGCCTGTTTTAACTAAGCACCGAAGCAGAAAGTGACGTTTTAGTTCGGGAGGTTTTGACTAGTGCTCGCACTCGGATTGCGCTGAGCTGCTGGAAGTTTTCGCATGATTACTCACCTGTGTCGCCTGTTTTAGGCACAGATACCATGTTATATAATGAATATCCAAATGGAGCACGCTGAAAACTTCCATCAATATGCCACCCTGTCCTCCCTACATTCGTACACCCTTCATTTTCGTCATTCGACACCCTGAATACATCCGGATGTGGGGAACGGTGATGTTTATAAAATGTTGATTCCAGTTCGCCGAACCATTTACTTATCTCTACTTGCCGATTTCCACTTATGCCACCTTGTTTCTGGAATATTAGTAGTCTGTGTTCGTGAACCAAATCTTTGATTTTCCCAACTGTATCTTCATTAACTGCGACAGACAAATCAATTCCCCGAATTTTTATCCCAAGTGCAGCCGGTGAAATCTCCATTATCAGTTGGCAAAAATTTCGCATTATTGTATTGATTCATAATGCAGAACAAGCGACGGAAAGAACACGCGGGCGCCAATCCGGAAAGTAATAAACAAACACCACATCTCTGAACAATTTTCTGTTCAGAAACTAACGCTAACGAGTGCGTGGAAAAGCCACACTATGTTTACTCAGCAGCATACTATACATATAACGAAGATTTAATTTTTCTTCAAAGCGGTTATGGGACCTTCCGTCCCCAAACCAGATTTTCTCAGACGATTCGTCCCGGATGCATCGCCCCAAAATCAAATCTAATTAAGACGACTCGTGCCACATTTCGTGATGGTTCGTTCCACATGATTTGGTTTTACTCTTATATATACAGTTGTTGTAAATGTCTGTTCCCCCTCTCTGCTGCACCAGGCAGCATATAACAAAAATATAACACAATGTGGATGACCACGGGCACCGCCAATACAGCACCAACAAATTATTTATTTGATAAATGACAATACTATACACAGCAGGGACAACACAGGTCTACCTCTTATATAACAACGTCAACCCAATGCGTGTACAAGATACCGCAAAATCGACGTATCAAGCAGCAAAGTGATGCATGTCTCCGACTATTGCAGCAATAGTCTTAAAACAAATACCAAAATTAACGTGTTCACTACTTAGCGGTCCGTGCAGAATGAACAAATCGTTCACCAGGCCTACAAACGACGCCCTCTACATGCTGCAGCGACACAGCTGACAAGGGGAAACAAATTTCTGGCTAATTCACTCTGTTCAAACGTCAGAAATTATATTTCCCCCTCTCTGCTGCACCAGGCAGCATATAACAAAAATATAACACAATGTGGATGACCACGGGCACCGCCAATACAGATGTCGCAAACAAAGCCTAAAGTAGGCAGTGAAAATTATACGTATAAACATGCTCATATACCGAGATTGAGAGAAACCGACAAGCGCTTTTCTAACATATCTTTAACGTAACCATCCTTTGCATTCTCCGATTTCCACCTACCATGACGCTTAAATAAACGGTCGGAAATCCCTGCATTGGCTGAGGCCGTAGCACCGCCAGACCTCAAACTATGCAGACAAAACTTAGAAATATCGGGAACTATCTTCTCAAATGCAAATTTAAAGAGCTCTCGGAAACGAGAATAAGAGAGTGGTTTGCTATCAGAACGCAACACATAATCATTTTTGCGTTTTGTTAAATTGCGGAAGATAAATTCATTGGAGAGGTCTGGAATGTGAGCCAATTGCAAATATGCGGCTAGATTTTTAACAGGACAGACCCTGGTCCCTGTTCGAGCGATCAGAGACCAATGACCGTCGCGATAAATATCCGTTTTACTCTTTTCAACGAATACAGAAACGTGAGTGTCATGGAATATTATGTCCGATCTACAAATATTAAGCAATTCGGAGCTTCTGAAAGAACCAGCATACGCTAAAAGACAAGCGCAAATCGTCCGTTGATTCATCAAATTCAGGGGATCATATACACTGTCAAACATGCTCCCTAAATGTTCAGCAGTAAGAGGTTCTTTCTTATTGACAGGCCGAGCTAAACGCCTCTTACCGGCTTCCAATACATTTTGCACCAATAACGAGTCTGTGGGTGAAGAATGTCCCACAACAGAATGCGCCCACTTAACAGCACAAACAGTCTGAATTAAAGAGCTCGGCGAAGAGCTAGTCTGAATCAAACTCGATAAGTAAATAGCAAGCTCTAAGGGCTTGGCAGGTAAAGTATCAGTCTCTAAAATGCCATGAGATAAAGCCCATGCTTTCCAGCGCCTGAAACTGCGAGTGTAGCATTTTGTAGTAGAGTCTGCTTTACAACTTCCCAACAAATCTGGAATACGCATCGCTTCAGCCTGCAGAGAACTAGGAAGTGCCGAAATATCACCCTGATACACCTGGAAGAAGAAATGTAATAAAAAACAAAAAGGTCATTGATGTATGTTTACTCATATGCGCAGTCAAGTTTTAAAGCTAACATTCCAAAAGTCAAATCGCTATTTCCAAATACACAGGTATCGCTGCCATTACTGGTATAATAACACTTGGAACTCGGTAAATCAATCACGTCGGAAACGAAAGATGCAAACGTTACTCCATCCGAACATGGCAATGGCCAATAAGGGCTGGATGGCCAACGGGGAACTACTATAGTGCCATAAGCTTTGCAAAGTTTCATATAAGCCAAAACCCTACCAATTAAGTAAATAGGCGGAACAAACCACCCATTTTGGCCATTCCAGTCTTCCGTAAAAGCATCTACGCCTGCGGACAGAACATTCCAGTATCGGGAATAAAAAGGTGTCATTTTGTAATTGGAATCGCTTGCGAACCAATCTACTTCAAATGGGCCCCAAATGTCATTAAGTCTCGTAAAGAGAACCGGAGCCACCCCCAGCCATCGGAATCGGAGAGTCGACTCAAGAAATCGGCGCGCTCATTTTCGGAACGTGGAATCCAGTCCATCTCTAAATGAATACAGTTAGTGAAACAATAATTAAAAATTTTCATAGCAAGATTTTGTAACTCACTTTTCATGCTGCCTTTTGACACAACACTTACCACATTTTGATTGTCTGTGAACCATTTAATACGTTTCCCATGCAAAAATTTGAGAGATTGTAACACCCGTTCGACCGCACAAAGCTCCTTCCAAGTTGAACTTGTTTCTCTCTCTGACGCACTCCAACTGCCAACCGCAACCGAATTAAAATGCTCCACACTGTACCCCCCGTACCCAACACCACTAGCATCAGAAAATACAATTTTGTTGCATTTAGGTTCAAAATTTAAAATTCGATAATTAACATTTGTTAAATTGGTAGACCAGAAGATAAGACTTTGCCTGCTTTCAGGTGATAGGTGGATTAAATCATGCCATGATTTAGCCGTCACAATATCACATGATAACGATTTGGTCAATAACTGTGCAATACTACCGATAACTGGGGCCATGGAAATAATTTGCCCTACAAAACTAGCCAACTTTCTCACATGAACGACATGGTGTCGCTTCAATTGTAAGTCAAGCTCGGAAATTGCGTGCAATGCTTTGTCTAACCTGCACTGTGGAATGCTCAGAATACTCTGTACGGTATTTATTGTATACCCTAACCAGGTCAACGACTGGGTCGGCGACCAAATGGATTTCTCGTGATTAGGCACAAAACCACTCTTAATAAGATCTGCACGAATAGTATTCAACATATCCAAAGTACTGTCGTAATCACATCCGACACCAAAACCATCATCCAGATACATCACAACTTTTTTACCCTCACCACGCCATTTCTTAATTAGTGGCCTAGTAAGTTTAGAATACAAATAAGGAGCTATATTCAAACCAAATGGAAGAACGAGAAATTTGAACTACTTGACATGACCGTCAAACTTCCAGGAAAAACCTAAAAATTCCGTATGAGAGGGGTAAATTTCGATGTGGTGATATGCCGAATGAATATCGAATTTAAACATCCAATGATGTGATTTGGTATACAGAAGAGCTATTCTAATATCCTCATACTTAACAGAGTGTTTTAATATATGACCATTAACCTCCCTTAAATCCAAAATTAACCTTTTTTTGCCATTATTTTGTACCGAAACGGTCAGAGGGTTAACTACATGAGGAATATGCTCACATTCAACAATCAAGCGGCCTTGAAGTAGCTCGGAAATGGCAGTACTGACAAATCCGGAGTGTCTCAATGAAGACTGATTATTGAGAGAAATCTTTCTTTTTGGACACGATTCGAATGGAATTTTGTACCCCTCACGAATAACAGACAAAATATTGTCGTAACAATCAATAGACTCCCAAAATGCATAATGTTCTCTGAGTCTCCCCTTAACACTGATTGAACCGCTCGGGTGGGGGCTCTCAAAGTCATAATTATCGGAAAAGTCATTGTCTGTGGAAATTAACTGTTCAGAATACTTATCTTGAATAAAGTCCTCAGCCGGATTCGGAACTTTGTCTGACCCCTTGGGTACTGGCATCTCTTCCGAGAAATGGACAATTGCGCTTGAAGTGATTGAAGTCTCCACATTGGAAGCAGGCTCCACGTCCGATGCCCCGAAAACGAAAAGGCAATTCTGGAGTTTTGTTTCCGAAATTTGCTCTACTGGAGCCACTAAACACTGAAACTGGCTCACGCACATTAACACTATCACCAACATTAGGAGAAACAACTGTGGAAGATTTGTTGAAGGGGAATCCTTTTCCTTTTCCAGATTGAAATTTCTTTTTCCGTAACGCTCGATTCTCTGCCTTGATAATTTTGCTCTCATCATCGGAATCACTGGCGAGTGGGTTAGCTTCATATTGTCGAACGGTTTCCCAACTATCCGCGAGTTTAATAAACTTGTTCCGCTGTTTCAGCTTCTCGATGCTATCCTTAATCAGTTCTCGTGAATATTCTGGCTTATTATTGTCAATACCCCAGAGACATTGTTTCAAAGTGTCACTCAGATCGGAATTAAAATTGTACTGAATCTTATGACCTAGTTGCTTCCACTTAAAATTTGACTCAATTTTCAGCTTCTTAACTTTCGATGCGACTGCTGAAGTAGACCCGTGAATTTCTGCTTTCAACGTGTCAATTTTGTCTTGAACCAAAGTTTCGAAATCTCCCCTTTTGACTTTGAACAGCTTCCAAAATTTGAGTCAAAGACGGTTCAGACATATTACTAATATTTTATACAGGTGCATAAAATGAGGTTAACAAGAATGTGAAGAGTGAAAATTAACGTATTCACTACTTAGCGGTCCGTGCAGAATGAACAAATCGTTCACCAGGCCTACAAACGACGCCTTCTACATGCTGCAGCGACACAGCTGACACGGGGAAACAAATTTCTGGCTAATTCACTCTGTTCAAACGTCAGAAATTATATTTCTCTTTATCTGGTAAACTGTGATGGCTGATATATAGGACAATGTAATTATTTATTTTATTCTGCACAATGGCTAATCATGACCTCGACAGTTTTACGGGTGGAGGAAGCCGGAGGACCCGGAGAGAACCACCGAACAACGGTGAGCAACTGTCAGCTCCCCGACGTACTAACTCCACACAAGCAGTGTTAGCATTGGTTGAAGACAAGTGTACCATCGACGTGCAGTACGCCTTAGTACACAACGTCACGGTGCCCCCGGGTGGGCAATGGTGGTGAAGTATCTTGCACATGGACACAACGCGGTTGGCGCAGGTGGGTTTCGAACCGGGGTCCTCTCGTTTTGCAGCCTAAACCTCTACCTGCTGAACCACCGCGCCCCCGATTTAGAACAAAGGAGATTTATTTTTCATCTGGTAGAAAATAATGTGATAAAAAATGCCGTAAACGTCCTAAATCAGCCACCGCAGGTAAACAAATGATTTTTGTTTTTTTTTTATTGCAATATTCCGGACGGCCTACTATATAAATGGTCTGATAACAATTTTCGGTTTGTTCATTTTTTGAATGGGATTTCTGAACCTGAACGTGACTAAGTACGGTGGAGACCGCGCTATTTAACACAGGTAGAAAGGATGGTGGGAGAATGGGGCATGGTCTGCGATTGACGATTATTGACAATGCATCGTCCATATCAGGCTCATGTCTACCTGAAAAAATTATAATAGTACTATTCTACTCAACGTGTCACATGGCACATTTCAAGACAGCAATCTACAAGACAAATGGTGTCAAGAAAGGTCTGGGTACTGGTGTTCGAGTCCACTGTCAAGCCTCAGAAGAAATAGTTCTGGAAATCATCCGTAAATGTTATATATGCAGCTTCATGTTGTTACCCCTTTTGTGAAATTAACCCTTTGGAATATACAGTTTTTTTTCGAGATTAGACCCGAAGCCACCGCCACCAGCTAACGTACCCCCCACCCCCCCCGCCCCCCGCCACGCTTCTTGCAGCTGCTAATTTATTCAATCCGGCTGTCATTAAATGCGTCAGCTGTGAAAATACCCATCGCGCTAGCCGTGAGAATGTTTTAGACTTGAACACACTGAAAGCGAGTATCTACATAACTTAACCTTTTGAACCTTCGCGCCTCGCGGTCGTTTTTCCGGCCAGCTACATGATACGTCAGTAGTATAGCACGTATGAATCATGCCTCATTACTCGGACTCTTGAGGGTGCAGCTAGTGTTAAATTCCCATAGGAACCGGACTTTTGGGAGTGCAACTTTTCGGGGAGCAAAAGTACGGCTCCTTGCAGCTAGATCCGCCAAGCAGTGCAGTACTGCATATATAGTATGCTATGGTATGTATAGCGATATATGTACGCATGGGGCTATAGGTATATATTATGGGTAAGTGATGGAAAAATGATGGGAAAATTGGGTTTTCTTGAAAGTTTTTTTCCGCGAAACGGTTGACGTTGCTATTGACGTCGTGACGTCATGATACGCGCGCGACGTCATAGAGATGCTGACCGCTGCTATTGTCCAGTATACAATCTGACATAACGTAATTCGGGTCAGGGGATGTCGAGCTTCTCGTATGGGGTGGGGTGATATGGTAGTGGTGGTATATATCCATGCTGGTATACTATTAGCCCCTGGGTCTTCATATTATCCTATGCCAGCTATAGCTAGATCAAGCAGTATTATGGGGATGGGGGTAATGCATTATCACCCAGTGTAGTATTGCGAGATAGTCATTGGTGGTTTAAATTGGACAGTATAGGATGAATGATCTGTTGGTCTATTACCCCCTTATTACTATTAACCTACCGAATCCTTTGTATTATCTTATGGCTGGTATTGGCAGTTTAGTGTTAGGTCGAGCAGTATTATAATCGTCTGTTTAGAACGGGTGGCATAGGATGCAATGTGTATACCGCTGTAGGTGCCCTGTTAGTCCTCGGTATTATTAACAAACCCATTGCTTTGTATTAATCTATGGCTGGTATAGGCAGTACGTTATGGCAGGTCAAGTGGTATTTTGGAGTGTGTGTGTGTATGTGGGGTGGGGGGGGGGGGGGTAATGCGTGGCAGAGTAGAACAGCAGTATAGTATGTACGATATATACCTCTGTGGGCCCCTGCAGGTCCCATAGCCCTTAGTACTATTAATCCACTTGATGCTTCATGTTATCCTATGACCGGTAGAGGTAGTATGCAATGCTAGGCATAGGGGTATTGTGAGTAGGGGTATTGCCTGGTAGTTTAGAACGGTACTATAGTATGGCGGTATATACACCTATAGGCCCCTGTTAGTGCTTGGTACTATTAACCAACCGATTGCTTTGTTTTATTATATGACTGGTATATGTAGTACGTTATGGTAGACCTAGTGATTTTGTGGGGGTGGGGGTAATGCTTGGTAGTTTAGAACGGTAGTATAGCATAGGCTGTGCATATCCCTGTAGGTCTCTTGCTGGCCCTTGGTACTACTGATCCACCAGGTGCTTCATATTATTGAGCGGTATTCTGGGGTGGGGTCAATGCCTGGTAATACAGAACGGCAGCAGAGTATGGTTGGTATATTCCCCTGTAGGGCCCATCCTAACCGTTGATAGTATTAACCTACCAAATGCTTTGTATCATCCTGTTACTGGTTAGGTGGTACGTAATACAAGTAGTTCCTACCCTATTCCGAGTACTCTTGTTGTTTCATTTATCTAGATCATTTATATAAATTATAATTAACCAATTAGATTGCTTGATTTCCCATAATCTGTATGCAGAGTTATCTCCCTTCTGTATAATAAAAGCCTATATCCAATGGCAATATTTCTGGGCACCCCAATTTCGGCACCCCTTTTTGGAAAACATATGGCCTTCGGCACCCCTTTTTTCTGAAATTAGGATACGAGTCGTAGTAAATTATACCTCATTGAGGGATTTTTCTAATTAACATCGCTATCCCACCTGAGCCCATAGGAGCTGCTGTATGAGTATCAGACCTGTTATTATCTATAAATAAATAATTTGGCATGTCGGTACTCTCCCCTAATTTCAGATGGGATTTAGACACACACATAATCCACCGCAATCGATGGCATTTATCAGTTAATAGCTGGTGACCAGCCATTAATATTCAAGTGGCCAATTTTAGTGGTCTCTCTTGGGTATACATAGCTTGTCCTATTGTTGAACACCTCGCTGGTGACCCGATTTCCTGACAATCTATCCACTGCCAGAAATGAAAAATATATGTCCATTTGGGATTTGCTAAGGTATGGTGCTAGCATTAGTCTCGATCAATCTATCAACGTGGTGTTTACTGCTACGAATGTAACAATCTTTGAACTTTTCATCATTGCGTAACTTCCGTTTATTTTGTAGAACAAGTACTTTCCGTTCTGCGGTTTCAAACATGACTTTCAATAAAGCCGGCTTATTGAAATCTATTTTATTCAATCTGCTTGTCGTTATTATTTTAATACCTGTATCGTATATTCCTATTATAGCAAGCATTTCATTCACCATTTCAATAGTATCTTCACCCTGTTCTTCTGGGATCATTCTGATAAAAACAGAATGTCCAATATCATCCATTGTACTTATAAAGTCAGTTTCCACCGTACTGGCGTAAAGCAATAATAATTCCCATTCGAAAGCGTGATAAGGTCACATCAACCCAAGTACATACAGGCGTATCTTCTGAAGACGTTTTATGTGTAAAACCATGGAAACACTGAACAATGATCGACTTGTCTGGTTTCTCGTATCTAACAATCTATTTACGCATGTTCAGTGTGGTTTCAGGAGCCAGAGAAGTAATGTGGATCCTTTGGTTAGAATAGAAACGTTTATAACAAATGCCTTTGCCAGAAAAGAACGTGTGGTCGCCATCTTCTAAACCTGAAAAACGTATGATACGGCGTGGACGTATGGAATTTTAAAATATCTTTTAACATCGGGTTAAGAGGGCGTACACCTCTGTTTATAGAATTTTTTAAAGGACTGCCAATGTCAGCTTCGTGTTAGGTCAACGTTATCTGATCCTCACGAGCAGTAGTTGGGGATTCCTCAAGGTAGTATTTTATCTGTTATCCTTTTCTCAGTAAATCCCAGTAGCATTATTGATGTAATTGAGAATATGGTGGATTCGTCATTGTACGTAAACTTTATCTGTGCTTAAATAAGATTCAAAAATGGGCCACAGAAAATGGTTTTAAGTTCTCAAAGACAAAAAGAAGTTATGTACATTTTTGTAAACTTCGGAAACATCACCACGATCCGGAGTTCAAAATAGATGGGAATACCATTAAAGTTATTAAAGAAGTGAAGTTCCTAGGTTTATTGTTTGACAATAAACTGAATTTCACTTCTCTCACATAAAACAATTCAAGGTAAAATGTAAAAGAGCACAGAACCTTCTGAAGGTAGATGGTTGCAGTAATTGGAGTGCTGACAAAAAGCATTACTCCATCTATATAGATCGCTCATTAGATCAAAATTAAATTAAAATTGTGAGGTTTACGTTTCTGCAAGTAAGTTATATCTCAAACCACTTGATAAAATCCATAATAAAGGTATGAGAATTCGCCTTGGTGTCATTCAAACATTACTAATAGATTCAATGCTAGTTAAAGCAGAGGAGCATTCTCTTGAGAAACGCAGAATTAAACTCTCACTCCAGTATGTTTCTAAAGTGGTTGGTAATCATACTAACTCTGCTTATAACTCGTCGCCTGAGTGCTAGAATGTTCTATGTCCCCTGTGGGGCATAGAACATTCTAGCACTCAGGCGACGAACTGTGTCTCGGACCGTCAAACTGTTGAATTTATTAACCCTCACCAGAAACATATTCACCCATTGTGAATTAGAATTAAACTACACATGGAGCCGGCCATGCTTGAATTGGATTCTATAAAGGAGAACCGTGAGCCACACATTCCTCCTTGGCATCTAAGGAAACCAACTGTCATTCTTGACCTAGCTTCCTCCGAAAATATCTGAAATAAATCCCATGCAATTAAGCCAAAAGTATGCAAAAACAAAATCCCAAATATATTTCATGGTAAGATCAGTCGAAAAGTGACTCGTTTTTTACCAAGGGGTTCCTGTTTGGCGTCGCTATTTTCTGTAGATGACCCAACTTGTATGTCCGCAAATAAGCAACCACCGATGCATATACACTCTTCGGAAGTCATTAGACATTCCACCAATCAGGTTGTAGAATATTGCCCTACTAGTTTCCGAGCTTCATAGACATTACACACTCATATTTATAAAGGAAAAGATATTTCACGCTATTCTTGTACAATCCAGTCAAAGATAAAAAATCAAGTGTGCTGTACTGATAGCACTATGCGAAGGGTATTAAGGTGCATGGGCACTATCCAAATCAAGAGCTACTTTTACACAAACTTATTGATTACCTAGGAATCATGACCTGCACGTTTTCTTGTTGGTATGCAAAGACTTTTATTGAACGAGCAGGTAAGCGCGTATACGCACCCAGAGAACTGTCAAGGACTCAATTATCTGGAGCGTACGTAAATAAAAATAGTCAATATATGACTTGCTATGATGTGCCGATCTTATTCCAACATTTAGTGAACATAACTTTTAGGGAGATGATCACATAGAAATGGGGGATGTGGTCTACAAACTTTTATCCCAACCGAGTCCGTCAAATCATATAACTTATCTTTTAAATTTATAGGTTTGACAGTAAGGAAACTATTCCAGAAATTTGGTCTAGGAGTCTGTATGGTAGCTGGTGGAATTTTAAGCTGTTAGCTTGTCTTGGAGCTGCTTTCTCTTCCACTGTTGCATTGTTTATTGCATTCACTTGAGGTGGCACAGGTTTGTCACTATAAAACATTTTTACTGAATGTTTGAGTATTTTTTTGTTGTTTATTTAAAACAAAACTCTTTAATAACAATGTAAATCCCACAGATATTTGGTTTAAAACCACAGACAGGGAGACAAGGGACGTCCTTTCGACTATACGTCTGTTTTCAACTGAATGCCCTTTCCAGGCGCCTGTATCAGTGAACAACGGTAGATAGCGTACTGCACATGGTTTGTTAAAGGGATGTGACAGTAGACAGGCAAACGTTATAAGTTACGGATGTTTAGGTGACGGGTGCGCTGCCACGTGAGGCGAAATCAGAACAATATTATGCGAGGCTATAATGTGACACTATACAGCCAAATCAACAACAGCCCGTGACATACATATTATGGCAGACAGTTTTCTGAGATATTTCATAAGTGACGTTCGCAAACCGTTTTATGTTTTCGTTAAATTTTCTTACCGGTATTCATTTGTTTACAGACGCAGACAAGTACAGTACAGTCGGCGTGTGGACTGGTCGAAACCCTCGCGTTGGTAGTTGATGTCCACCCATGCGTTTACTTGGCAATAACAATCATCAGCAGCAACATTTTAATTAATGAAGCACCAGGTTGTACCCGGTGATTCATCAATTGATGTTTTGATGATTATTCCGGTAATCAGTGTTTGGAGTCTAATATTATTGCGTCCGTGGAAATATTGCCCACCCGTGGAAAGTGACCTGTTCACGGCGGCCGTACTGTTGTGATGCGGTGCAAGAGGGGCAATCCACCATGGTATTCAACGCAAAGAACGTTATTGATATATCATCTCCAACATTGTGGAATGAATTTATAATTCTACGTACTTCCAAACGCTTTGAACTGATAACAAACGTTCCAAAGTGCAGTTTGGTCAAATTCCGACTTTGAATTTTATGATAAAAACAAAATGGCGAACAGTGACAACTAATATAACTACAGTGTCGGTATATTGACTTAATATGCAGGTCACTATTACCCATTCTCGTGGTTGTTTTCCCACGTACTCGATAACGAGTTATGATCGTTCATTGGTTAATTCCCAATCAGGGGCATTTCACCATCACCGCTCTTGGAATGTTTTCTTTTATTGGAAAACGTTCTGTAAAACACATCTCCGGGGAACTGATGATGTTTTTCTTCTTTTGTTTTTTCATTTCATCTATTATTTTAAATTCGTATTATAAATTTATTTATTCTTTGTTCTTTTTTATATATTACGAAGAAAATAAGAACAAAATAAGAAACAAATATATATTACGAAAAAATGAGAATAAAATATAAATTGAAAAATATATGAGAAGAAGGAACTTTTTTTTATTTTTCATTTCTGGAACATTTGTTTTCAGTCTAAAAAAAACCAAAACAAATAATATTGAAAACATCTTTGCAAGGTTCAATAGCGTCCGTCAATTCTTATTTCTCGCCCGGGTGTCTAGTGCAGTAAATGTTGGACCTTGAACAAATTGTAACAAAAGGTTGTTTCGTTATAACTCGCTCCATATACATAAATAATTACTATAATATAAGTACAGAAAATTACTTATTGTTTTTCTTGTATTTTGGAGGGGTTTTAATCTTGCGACTTCACAAGTACTTTTTTTACGTTACGCGCCTACTGTAGATTTTTTACGCGATGCGTTATGTGTATAATAGTATATTTACCGCAAATTTGGTAAACCTACTCTACTGACATTCTTGTTGCTGCTGTACAACTGCAGGTGAGTAGAATAATTAATACTGGAATGATTAGTAAAGTTAGGGTAGACATACATGTTGTTTGAGTTCGTTATAGGCGATTTTCTTGCTCGAAATCCGATCGATGTTTGTTCCTCGAACATAACACTCACATTCCTCAATTTCCTGGTTTATGTCAGCTTTTAATCCCACAAAAACATCGTAAACTGAACGACAGATGATCTCATTGTGGTTATAATATGCTAATCAAAGTGCAATATTTTGTCATTCATAGAAAAAAATAACGTTATAACTGCTTCTCACTCCGAATCGTGCCCCAATAAACGGTTCACATTTGTTTGTATGTCATCAAAAAAATACGGAATGCCGTTTCGGTATGAAATTATACATAACTGTTGCATTGATCAGTACTTTCATAAAACGTATTGAGAATAGTTTCCACATATTATCAGTTTTTTAAATTATTTTCTTAATAGTTACACATATACATTATCATGACCATACCTACGCATTGTTTCTGTTCAAACATATAATTCTGGGTAAATGAAAGAAGTATTTATAATTTATTTTTCAGGAGCAGATTGTGCAATTTGTCAATAAACGCTATCCAGTGGTTGGCCCACTGTTCAGCTCAGACAGAATGGCACAGACACCACCATTAACACTAGTATCAAGAGAAGTTTGGCGTAAGTCACCACTGAAGTTGGTCAGATTATCCATGTTAATTGCCGACGAACTCATATAAATCCCCGCTATATATTGGCAGCTTCAAAGTCGCCAGGTAATAAAAACTCGAAGAACTCTGAGAGAAAGCACAAGCTCAGGTCCACAAGTTCTAAATTCAATTTCGGAAGATACTGTCTGTTCTGTACAAACACATGTCGGCGAAAGAATGACACACTTGATGATGGGGTACGCTGTGTCCAAACCGATGAATTCCGCGATTCCACATGAACTGCTTCGTAAATGCAGTGTGAACTTCAGAACTGGTCGACAGATTCCTAACGAATTGTCGAATTTCGACTCATATAATGGAGACACACCACGAATGCCCATGAGGACTGGCCGATCCGAAGATCTGTTCGTTCTGATGCAGTTTCTGAAGTAGTTACGCTCTTGTTGGAAAATGATGACGAGCAAATTACTGTCAGCGATCTCGTTTCACGGGTGAAAGGGGTTCTGTTGAATTCAGATTTCGAGCCACATTCGAATCTTTACATGAAAAAGAAGCTTATTGGCCACTTTGATGACGGCACCGTAATTGCAGAGTTTACTGGGCTGTCTAATGTAGTGGCATTTAGGGAAACAGCTGCCGAAATTCTAAATGAGTATTATCGTTATCCAATGGACGTTCGCGACGATAAACTAAAACTTATTAAAACAATGATGTTCGCGACGATAAACTAAAACTTATCAAAACAGCCGCGAAACTACGGAATGCTGATATAAAAGCAGTTCAAACTTCGAAAGACACTTATCCATCTGTGAGTGGTATTTTGTCTATTGAAAAGAATTCGGAATTCTTGCCTGACAGTTTTCGACTACCTCTACAGGAATTATTCACCGAGAAAGACAGTCCAAAAGTTAATTATCTCGGTCAATGTGGAACGCAAGCGACACGCCGAAGAGTTCTGCTTGGACCACTGCATGCCAGCATGACAACACAGTTACTTCAACATTTTGACTCAAGGTTCCTAATTGACACGTGAAACACACTCAGTCTCCGTGCATATTAGAATGAGGTAAAATGTTCGAAGCCAACGCGACCGTTCACTAAGGGCTTGTAATTCGCGGCGTGACTGACGACAGTGCAATGCAGTATGTAGCGGATGACGTCGATCACAATTTTGTGCACGCTAGACAGATTGGGAACATTTCATTGGAATTGTAGATACGATAACTCCGGGAACTGAAAATGTCAAGCCAATAACGAGGACGCCAGTTTCTGCTCATGGTATTATCAACACAGTTGGTAGAATTACATATATTGCAAACCTCCGTGGACACAAATTGAATACGCAGAGACGTTCCCTGAGGACAGTAACTTATCTCGGGTTAAATGTGACGTTGCCTCATATCAGGATCTGATCTGGAAACTTTCATGGTCTACCACAACCCGAAAGCCTTTGCTGTCTGGTAGCATACAAGTAATGAATAGTGATGGCGATCATCCTGGAAAGACTTCTGCGATTTGTCTTCCTCTGATTGACATGGACCAAATGAATATGTCGTGTATCTATTCGACATTGAAGTTCCTGTCGAGTCTTGCTACACGATTTTCCAAGATACCCAAATTCACGTTCGATCAGCCACTGTGGTGGAAATCTATAATTATTCAAACTGTCCTGTAGACTGATACCGACATTCAATGTATTGTTTTACACCTTGGCGGATTTCACAAAGAAATGAGCTTGTTGGATGCATGGGACACATATTATGGCAGGTTCTAGACTCTCGGATGTAATGGGGACTATATACGCGACAAATCTTGTTCCACACATGCTATCTGGGGAGGCCGATCAATGTTACTACTAAGCACGATGGTGTTTTTAGACGAGTGAACCATGAAGTTAACACACTGCAAAATGCTCTTAAACAGGCACGCACTTCCAAGCTATGGTTCATCTATATGGACATGGTGATTACATTGACAAACATCATCAGAGTAGGTAGACTCGGTGATTGGAATCTCAAGACAATCAACGATATGCTTCATTATTGTGCTGCTTGTGAACAGAACCTGTAGTCCAAGTCGGCGAGGTTTTATTTACATGATTGGGCTATCAGATAAAATCAAGCTGTCTGGAAGTCTTTCTTGGAAGGCGGGCATGTAGCCAGATGCAGCGACCGATCGATAGCGACTGAGCAGGTTTTAATGCATAGTTTGAAGTCGTTTGGTAACTTAACTAATGATATAGGGATGACAGAACGCGAGCGACTGACCAGGGTGCTTTACATGCCTACCTGTGCCGCTGTCAATAATACATTGCCGATTACATTCCGGGCAAATACAAATAGGCTTCAGGTCAAACCAATTTTATACCGAAGCAAATACAATTTTAATGTACCACACTGAAATCAGCTCTTTTATCCCGAGCTCAAAGCTAAAAAAGCTCAGAAAGTACGAAATGTATAGTAGCTCAGTGACTTTCAGTTCGGGGATAATATGACCTTGATCGGTGACAGTTATTTACTTAGACAATGATATGGACCTAATGATTAGAATGTGCATACCTCTAACAATGCAGCTAGCACTTACTGATATGTCTTTTAGAACGGCCACATTTCATGCTGATACATGTACGATTCTATATGCAAAACATTGTTCCGATCAAATATTAGGGCAGCATCCATCTATTGAAATCAATAATAGCCCGGGCGGCATGTTATTTAGAACAAACAGTAAAGCACATACATTCAACATATTAGCATACATGCACAGATTGGCCCTAGAACGAGGGCTAGGGGTAGATGGAGAAAATGGATAGCTAAGCCATTCACCCTTAGTCTTCCACCAGTGCCATCGACTATTACTCATGCCAGATATGATGCGATGTTACAAACAAAACATACTACACGCCATTATTATTAGGGCGGAGTTCAGTTAGAGAAAAACACACGCGCCCATGCAGTGGTTACTCGAAATCCACCAGCCACACATCGTATCAGTCGCGTAAGATGTGCTTATTTTATCCAGTGCAGATCATAGGCGCCCTCAATGCCTACACCACTCATGGAGCAAAGGCCGGGTATTTCAAAAATAAGATTCTACTTCCATACAATTGTGGGCTCACTGCTTTCACAGTGGGTGTAACAGTACCGTGTTGATCCTAGCCAGGGCGATAGAAGGCCCTTGTAAGGACTATTGTCCTTAAACACACTGTGAACAGGACCGTATGGGACACTGGACGGAGGGTCATCCCTCCCTAATCACCACGTAATAAAGCCACATTTGATTAGTGGGAGCTTACGGTGATCACCAGGACTTGGGCAAGATTTCAGCAGTATGACATACCAGTAAGACGGCATTTTGGTGGCAGAGACAGGACAACATCTGCAGCTGAAGACCAGTTTTTGATCATTCAGGCCCATAGGAAACACTTTGCCATCTCAACCCAGCTTCGCAGTGACCTTCAGAATGCATCCGCGTTAAATGTTTCGAAGCAGACTATCCGGGCGAGGTTGCACGAAGGTGGTCTCCGATCGAGAAGACCATGTATTCGCATTCCGCTTTCCCAGAACCACCGCCAGGCACGATATGAATGGGCAATGGAACATGTTGGATGGACCAGAGCAGATTGGCGACCTGTCCTTTTTACAGACGAATCAATGTACAGCCTAGTCCACACAGATAGGCGTTCTAGGGTATGGAGAAGACCAGACATCAACTGGGATGGACATACAGAGCTCTGTGAGCTTGAACGTGGTATATTGACTGCATAACGTTACATTGATGAGATCCTGGATGTCCACGTCAGATTGTATACAGGTGCAGTGGGTGATAGATTCATTGTGATGGACGATAATGCCAGTCCCCATGTTGCCCATGCTGTCGGGGAGCACCGCCAGAGGGAGGGGATTGAGCGTATAGACTGGCCAGCAAGATCCCCTGACCTCAATCCAATCGAACATTTCTGGAGTGAGTTGCAGCTTTCAATTTCAGCTAGTCCAGTCCAGCCAAGAAGTGTACAGGAGCTTGGTACCATGCTGGTCTAAGAATAAACCAACATCCTACAAAGGACCAACACCAACCTGACTTGGAGCTTGAGAAGGCGTTGTCAAGCTGCACTTAACAGTAATGAGTCTCATACTCGATACTGAACCCGTACCAGTTTGCTCCGTCAACTTTTTGGCAAATTAAAAAAATTCCTCTTTTACCAATAACATACATTTTCCATGGTTATGGTATTCAAAAGCTAAAAAATAATGTCAAACACAAACAAAATCTTAAGCTCTGTACTTAAATCATTAAAGATATAATTAAATAAAAAATATATACACTTTTCATTACAATATTTCAACTAAAACGTAAAACAGGAAGTTGGATGTACTTGGTGCTTAGCAAACTTTGAGTAGTATTACATTACGGAACACTATCATTTTGAAGCAAATATCTGATTCATCCTCTTTGGAAAACAGGCCTTTATATTACCCCAAATTCAAGGCTGTAAAGGCTGTGTCTAAATTAGGACGTGAGTACCAACACCTAGTAACATTCTAACATAAAGATTTGTTATGAAATGCTTTTGCATGATGCAAAATAGGTCTTAGAGAACCATGTACTATATTCTAGTTGTATGTATATTGACTAATAATACATTTTATCATATAACTCGTCCGTTTTGTTCACTTTAAAACATTTGATATTTTGTTTTCATATTAATCAGTGATAAATAAAGCCTTCCGCCAATTTCATTGGTCAATTTCAAAACTGGACAATTTGATTGGCTAAACAAAATACAAATGGGCCACATTTGCATAATTCCAGTATGGAGGATTTACGTTATCTCTCCTATTTTGGGTGGGTTATATTGTATTACTTTTTTACTTACAAGAAAAACGCCATTCATTTTTTTTATATTTTCACTTTTTGCTTCCAAAACATAGGTTATGATCTCTCATTGGAACGAGCTCGACGAGCTCATTCCAAGGAGGTGTCATAACCCATGTTTTGGAAGCAAAAAAAATGAACATTCTTAGTTACTCGAGGATGTTTTTTCCAAGTGCCGTCTGTAACTCAAGTTAGGTGATGAGTTAAACAGTCATACTAAGTGACTAATTTGTGCGTGTGTGTGTCATATGATAAATAGAATATGAAATGAGTGTTTTTCTCATATAATATTTATGAAACTCGTCCGAATTTTCCGTTAGGGCTCGCCCGAGGCTGGCCAAAACGGATAATTCGGACGAGTTTCATAAATATTATATGAGAAAAAACACTCATTCCATATTCTCTATTTCTCATATTTTGGACACATTTTTCACTTGAATCAGATGTGCCCAACTTAGGCTTGAACACCACTCTTTCTCTTGCCGATGGTTAAATTTGGAGACAGATTTTTCACCTGAGTATTGGGTGCTGATGCAGATTTTAGTTTTATATTGAGATTCGGGTAGTTTTCAAAGAAAGCAGTGAATTCTTGAATTCTCATGCAGAAATGACTCTTTTGTCAAATAAAAGAGGTAAAATGTCCCTTTGGAAGGATTAGAATGTAGGTTAAAATCCCCCACTACAAAAATCTCCCCCACCATCATTTTTACACTCTTAGCAACAATCCCCTCCCCCACAGTTTTTGAAGGTATTACCAGAATCTCCCACAATATTTAAAGAGCAGTACAAAAATCCACCCTCCCGGCCCTTTACACCAAAAGTTTAAAAAAAAGGTAGTCCAATAGGATTTAAAACTTGTGTACTTAATTTGTAAATTACAAAAACACTCATCACTATTTACAAGAAAACATGCATCAATAACTGTTTATCAAGACAGTTTATTTATTTATTTATTTATTTATTTATTTATTTATTTATTTATTTATTTATTTATTTATTTAATTATTTATTTATTTATTTATTTACCGGAGTTTAAGGACACTTTCAACAGCCAGTGTCACCTTGTGTCGGAAAGTTTTAAGGGTGGAGGAAGCTGGAGTGCAATGAGAGAACCACTGAGCAACAGTGAGCAACTGTCCAATGTACTAACTCCACACATGCAAGGTTAGTGTTGATTGAGCCGACAAGTGCCCTGCATCGAGTGGTAAAATGTTTCTTGTATGGCCTTACATATACTTCTAACAAATTATGGGGTGGGGGGAGGAGGGGTGGGGGTGGTGTTCACCAGAAATTACGGAGGGAGGAATTTTCTGTTCACCTGAGAAAAACATAGGCGAGGGAGGTGTGGATTATTGCACATTGTATGAATATGATTGGGGGGTTGGGGGAGGGGGAAGGGTTGTCAGGGAAAATATTTGTAGGTTATCCTTTGGAAGGGTTGGGATTGGATATAGGAAATACATAAATGCACATGTATTTTGGCTTCCAAAACTGATTTAATTATTATTTTTGGATATTACATGTATTTCACATTTAAATGTGCATTCGGAACCACAGACCGAACAATACAGTTTTATTTTTTTAAAAGTTATATTTTTGTCACAGTCAGCAATAAAGGTCACATATTGCCAAACCTAATGCAGTTACATGTAAATGCATCTTGAGCAAGTGTAGCATCCAGAACTGAGAAGCACACTATAACCTCTGGTAAATGCCAAAGGGACATGAAACAGCCTATTTTTCACTAGTGACATATTCAATTAAACCATGGTTTCCCTTCATAGTACTTGTGAAGTACATGTGATAGAGGGGATTCCAATTATATTCCAATCCTGTCCCAAATCATCATTCAAAAACTCGGTCCGAAAACCTATATTCCACTTGTATTCACTGGTATAATAGAAGTTTTCTCCATATCATGATAAACCTTTACCTTATATGAAAAGAAGATACCACTTTTGAATAACTAATTTCGTTTCATTTTTTTTTTTAAAACATAGCTATGACCCCCTCAATGGAACGAGCTGTGCAAGCTCATTCCCATGAGGGGTCATAAGCTATGTTTTTGACGCAAAAAATACAAAAGTCAATTTCGGTGATGTGGAGGGATTGTCGGATTGTTTTTGGTAATTCTACGAAACGGCAAATTACTCCTATTCAATCGAACACATCCTCCGAACATATCCCTGTCCTATAAGAAGGTTTTAGGTCACATAGCAACCACGTGCCACTATAGAAACCAAGATGGCGGCCTCCAGTATATTGAACCTGGGGATAAAACAGTTGGACAAACGGCCACCCGACTGTTACAATAAATACGTTCCACAATGTTGGAGATGATATATCAATAACGTTCTTTGCGTTGAATACCATGGTGGATTGCCCCTCTTGCACCGCATCACAACAGTACGGCCGCCGTGAACAGGTCATTGTCCACGGGTGGGCAATATTTCCACTGAGACAATAATATCAGGTTCCAAACACTGATTACCGGAATAATCATCAAAACATCAAATGATGAATCACCGGGTACAACACGATGCTTCATTAATTAAATTTTTGCTGATGATGATTTTTATTACCAAGTAAACGCATGAGTGGACATCAACTACCAACGCGAGGGTTTCGACCAATCCACACGCCGACTGTCCTGTACTTGTCAGCGTTTGTAAACAAATGAATACCGGTAGGAAAATTTAACGAAAACATAAAATTGTTTGCGAACGTCACTTATGAAATTTCTCATAAAAAGGTCTGGCATAATAAATATGTCACGGGCTGTTGATGATTTGGCTGTATAGTGTCACATGAAAGCCTCGCATAATATTGTTCTGACTTCGCCTCACGTGGCAGCGCACCCGTCACCTAAACATCCGTGACTTATAACGTTTGCCTGTCTACTGTCACATCCCTTTAACAAACCATGTGCAGTACGCTATCTACCGTTGTTCACTGATACAGGCGCCTGGAAAGGGTATTCAGTTGAAAACAGACGTAATAGTCGAAAGGGCGTCCCTTGTCTCCCTGTCTGTGGTTTTAAACCAAATATCTGTGGGATTTACATTGCTATTAAAGAGTTTTTTTTTATTAAATAAACAACAAAAAAATACTCAAACATTCAGTAAAAATGTTTTATAGTGACAAACCTGCGCCACCTCCAATGAATGCAATAAACAATGCAATAGTGGAAGAGAAAGCGGCTCCAAGACAAGCTAAACAGCTTAAAATTCCACCAGCTACCACACAGACTCCTAGACCAAATGTCTGGAATAGTTTTCTGACTGTGAAACCTATAAATTTAAAAAAAATCTATATCATTTGACTGACTCGGTTGGGATGAAAGTTTGTAGACCACATCCCCCTAACAACACGCGCCGCGCATGCGCATTAACACCACTTATCACTATGGCGATGACGTCACAACATGGCCGCTCGGGTGGGCTACCATGATAAAATAACATCGCGCCACTGGGTCACGCGACATGACGTCATTTCCGGGATCCTGCCCGTGGTCCTGCCAATAGTTGCTCAAACATACGAGACATAGTACTCAGAATCAATATTTGATAGTTTTAGGCACTTTAACAGTGCTATGAGATACCATAGGGGCAGCGCTCGGCTGGTCATACTGTTGGAAAAAGTCAGTATTTAATGTTTTATTAGTGCCATACCAATTATTCTAGGTGCCTTAACTGAGAAAGTGAGGTTTTTTTCACAAGAATGGCAAAATATTCATCAAACACTGTGTAAAATATCTTCAGTAGTTCCGAAGCCAGAATATGATTTAAAAACTATCACAAATGGGAAATTTAATATCACAAGAGGTTTGTTGTATGTCAACATCAATTAATTTATGAATTTTATCATAGTTTTTTTTTATAAAAAGGGGCATACTGGAGGGACACTTTCAGGGCTATATTTTGCCACATCCGTTTGTAGAAGAAAATTTGACATCAGTTGTTAGAATAAAATGGTTCTGTCTATTTATACTGGTGAATTATATAACTGCAACTCTAATTTTGGAATCAAAATTGACATTCATTTTGTTTCGTGGGGTTGGAATACCACTTTTTGTCTTGCTGCATGATTAAATGAGACAGATTTTTCCCCAAAGTATTCCATGCTGATGCTGATGCTGATTTTAGTTTCATTTTGGGATTACGTTAGTTTTCAAAGAAAGCTCTGAATTCTTACCTCTCAGCTTTTTCATTAAGTAACAGGGTAGAAAAATCTATTGGAGGCAACAGCAGTTTTTAAGTCATTTGACATAGTTTGGACACTTTTCTTTAAAATAACACATTTCCCATGTTTTTAACTCAGTAGAAGCCAAAAATTGAAATTCCATGCATAAATGACTATTTTGTAACATGAAGGAGGTAAAATGTATTTTTGATAGGATTGGGGTTGACTAAGGAATTACATAATTTGGCTTCTGAACCTGATTTAATTATTATTTTTACAGATTATTTCACATTTAAAAATTCATTGGGGTACCACACACCTTACAATACTTTCTTATTGTTTTGAAAAGTATGATTCTGTCATCGTCAGCAATAAGGGCTATATATTGCAAGCAAATTCACATCTTGAGCAATTGTAACCTCCAGTGGCCCACTACAGCCTCCAGCAAATGCCAAATAACAAACTATTTTACCACACATGTATTAACACATGCAATTAAACCATCGTTCCCCATCATAGTACTAGGGGCAGAGGAGGGTTCCAATCTTTCAACACAGTTCCAACCCACAGCCAGAACATCCACTTTGCACTTATATTTACTGGTATTTAGATGTTTGTCCATATTATGGTGTTAACCCTTTACTAAACATGAAAAGCTGATGACACTTGCCCACAAACCTATTGAATTACCATTTTTTGTGTCAAAAACATGACTTTTCACCCCCCATCGGAATGGCCTCATTCCACTGAGGGGTCATAATCTATGTTTTTGACACAAAAACGAGAAAATAGTGAACATGGAATGGCAATATTTGTGTGTTGCGCAAACAGCTGTTGGCCATTATATTTGGTAAAGGGTTAAAAAATGTTAGAAAATAATTTCTTCATTGAAAGAGTATTTTGAAACACAATGTTGTGGGTGGGATACATTGGAAAAACTAACATAATAAAATTGGAAATGTGAATGAATGGCATTTGTGCACAGCTATCAATAAAGTAGTCTAGTACTACTAAAGTAGACTAGTACTAATTTTTATCTCTTATTTGATGCACGGACCCTGTTGTTAGGTCGGAAAAGGTTCTCTGAAGGGTTATACTTGACAAAGATGTTTGAATACCAAAATTAAAGTTATACAATCATTTTTTTTTTAACTCGTGCGTTGTTGTCACGGTTCCCATGTTACAGCACACAGCTACAGTAACAACTGTGAAATATTGTTCTCTCCTTGAATCACGTCCCCAACCCACCCACCCGCCCATAATGAAGCTTCAGTTGATGAGGAACAATTGGAAAGACTGTACATTATGTTTTTGAAAACTAAAGTCAATCTCACACACTCTCAGTTTCCTATGATTTGCTTTGGTACTGCAGCACTCCGGGTCCATTGAAGTTGTTTTTTTTCTGTTTGACAATCTTGTTCTGCCTCTTCTTTCACAATTTTTCATTGTATGTCAGTCTTTATTTCTTTGTAGACTTTCAGTGTGTGCGACTGCATGTCTGTCTGTCTGTCCATCAGACAAAGTGTTTCTTTGGTTTTCATTTGCATGGTTCTACATTTTCAATATCTGGCAGCTGACATTTTTTCACACTATACCCCCACCCCATTGACGCACACATTTATTAAACACTAGGAAAAACAACATATTCGTGGAGCAAATATCTGATTCACCCTCTTGGAGACATATTTTTCACAATTTCACTATGTTTATCAGAATGAGTGTTTGTGGGAATTAAATCCAAGGTTATGAAAAGCATCCCTCAACATGGATGCCACAAGTGGGTCCGATTAAGGGATGCATTTTGGGCGTTTTTCATAGGCAACATTTTCCAAAATGAAAACTCCCCATAGAGCAGTCATTATAATTATTCTACTACTCCTTTATTGACTACACTGTACTTATGATACATATATCAAACAATAAAATCTACATTAGTAATTTACAGTGTAGTCCTAAAACACATACATTAGTTCTTATTAATTGCTCATTGCAAGTTTGATTTTCCAATCCATGATGGCTGAATAAAAAAGTATGGAAATGCATTCAATACAATGTCAGATTGAAGTGGGATCTGTGTTGTCTTTATTCCACTAACACTCGTTGTGAAATCACAACCTTCAATAACCCAAACAATAGACTACAGAAGCCAAAAAAAAAAACAGTCTTCATTGACTAAACATTTTCGGTTTTTGTCTCAAACCATAGCTTATGTACCCTCCTCGGAACGAGCTCGTTGTGCTTGTTCCAGTGAGTTGTCAACAGTTATATTTTGAAACAAAAGAAAAGATAATAAAATTTTAGTGGCGATCTATGTAAAACGTGCTGTCTTATATTACCGTTACGCTGGGAGAAGGGTTAACATAATTATGTTGCTGAGGATGGGAGGAGTTAAATTATACACATATTCAAATGGTAATTGTCATATCAGATTTATTACATGGTTGAGCTGTAGGTTTTTGTCATATCAGATTATTACATGGTAGAGCTGTAGGTTTTTAAATTTCTTGTTCCGTTTCGGTTGTGATTTTTCAGGTGGAATAAAACCTCGGTACGGTTCGGTTTTCGGTTTGTTCATGAGGCCAAATAAAATTCAATAAAACTCATGCTTATGTCCGGAGTCATAACTGAATGGCAATGAAATTGAGTGAAACTCAATGAATGCCCGAAATAAGCTATAGTACATGAATAATCAGGAAGGCCAATATAATAATTACCTAAATATACAGAACCTTTATTGTGCTTGGCCATTTTTCGAGGTCTGACACCTACACGCAACTTGAGGAAAGCTGCAAACACAACTCAACTGAAATGTCGGAAATTCACAGAATGTAGCCTTCCCAGAGTAGTGAGAGTACCCAGACACTGCCAATGGCAGGGGTGCCATTGGCAGTGTCTGGGTACTCTCACTACTCTGGGAAGGCTACATTCTGTGATTTTCTGCAGAAAGAGAGTATTTAATAAAAAACGAAAAACCTTAGATTACGGGATGTCGACGGTTTCGCTTTCGGTTTTTTTAAAAAAAACTAAAAACCTCGGTTCGGTTTCGGTTAACCTACAGCTCTATTACATGGGTTTTAAAAACTGAATTGACTAAAAAGTATCAGCCACTGAGATATTCACGATAACGAATAAACTTGTTGCCCTCCAGTGTGAGTAACTCTAAACGAACTCTTTCTTCTTAATTTCTGTAACATATAATATCCCGAGACTACAAGGGCTGATGTTCCACATAGCGGTAATGACGAAAAGAAGAAGGCGTTGTAATATCCAGTAGAGTCACGTATCCAACCTGAAATATCAAAATATAAACAACATATTTACATGCTGACAGACAGCTGTCGGATACACTTTCCTAACAACGAATAAATTACATCCGATTAATTAGCATAGTGAGGAGATAACTGAAACCATCAATGACAATATTTTTCAGAAAGTTCATGATTGCCTTTTGGCAGGAATCCGCGAGCGACTAGACTCAGTATTTTGCTTAATTTCTGCAAAGCAGGTAATCCAGGTGTGCAAACAACTCCGACAACTCTGACAGGTTGAGGTGGGTGGGAGGGGTGGGACGCCTGCCTCCAATATATTTTGCTGGCCCACCCCCCTCCCCTCCAAAAAAAAACCCCTTCAGCCCAATGCAAGTTTCACATAACATAGAGCCCAACAATTGTTCCAAATGTAGGCCTGTTCACGCTGCATATTCGTCGGATTAGCTCTTAAAACACTGAGATTTGCAATCTTTTTTGCGGGGGGGGGGGGGGGGGGGTAGGAGGGGCTGTCGTAAGTCGTAAGTCGTAACTAGGATCATTCGGTTGTTACTCCTGAGAACCTGGCTGGGTGAACCGATCCCCTTCATCCACAATGACATCAACATCTTACGTATGTACCCCTCTCCACCAAAACAAAACAAATTAGTAAGAACGGCCCGTTGCATTTAATGAATTATTTTTGACGCTGCAGTTAAAGAATTATAACCCTTCTTGTGTTGGGATTCTGCATTGGAGAGACCAAACGTGACACACCGTGGTTCTTACCGGTTACTTCGACTCCCATCACACGAACGTGTAAACTGAAAACATGCGAATAACGGATATGTTTATATGTCTGTCGCTCTGTGCACTTAAATGATCTGTTTGAGAGCATTTATTTCAGACTACGCATTGCAATACTTATACAATATCTAGAAGTGTTACTGTTTACCTAGAAAAGGTTTGATGGACATCCACATGTCACTCACTGTTGTGTCTCTGTCTATAAATTCCACGGGGGTGTATTTGATACACAGTCGTGTCTTGATCACACTAGATAGCTCATTATAAATCTCATAACACTTACTCTGGAAAGGAAGGTTTGATTCATCGACATTGAATATCCACGACTGGGCGGTAAGGCCGGGAGCAAATGTATGCCGTCTTCACAAGTCAGCGTGGTGAACAGAGTGTCGTGAGGACCTGAGTTTATCTGTTTCACACTACATGTATATCATCACCACTATTCATTAATCGAGTAATTTACAAAGCAAGCAGTTGAAAAAAATGTCAATAACTTTAAATAAAGACACATCATGTGACCACTCATGGGCACGAGCTCGTCGAGCTTGTGCCCGTGAGGGGTTAATTTATATGGTTCTGCTGATTTTTCATTAATTTTTCAAAAACTATAATTAAAATAAATTTTTCTAATGATATGGACTTGATGTGGACTTGAACAAAACAAGACTTCTCATAAATTGTCTGCCTTTGTGATCTCATTTACCCTTCTATCACACCACTGTTCAAATCTCATCGGACACAACTTCAGGCATAGTCAACAACCGCATTGCGACAACTTTATGTAAGTTTATAGATTAACACTAGTCCCTTTTCAGCCATTGGAAGGACATTATCAAAAACATTTTTCACAATCTCTCCATTGGAACCGAAAATGATTTTTGCCGACCCAGTGAACAAGGAAAATATTTTTAGTGATGTGATTCCTCGCCCAGTAAGTTACTTCGACGGGGGAGGTTGGGGTGATGCCTCTCAACGAATTGATGTATTATCATTATATAGCCCAGCATAGGCGGTTCCATTGAACACCATATTCGGATCTCTAGGGACTTACTTAGAACGATTCCGCCTTGTCAATGAAGACCCCCCCCCCCCCCCCCCCCCAGTTAATGCTCAAACGACTAATCCATTATTCGCAACATTCTCGTCCATGTCAACCTCAATTCATTGAGCTCTGATCTCTGTCAGTTATTTCTGTGGAGTTTCTGGATGTGAAACGAATCATGAGGCTTAGAATATGGTTCGTTTGCGGCACCACTGTTTGATAAAATACTGATTTATTTTTTTCCGAGACATCTGCAAAATGTTCGAATGTAGTTTATTTGGAGTTGTGTTTTTACGCCATGAACTGGTTGCGATGTCCACGCATGCGTTTGCAAGGTAATACATATAACTTTCAGCAAAGTTTTAATTAATGAAGTACCGGGTTGTAGCCAGTGCTTCATTAATCAAATTGTTAATGATTATACCTATAATTAGTGCTTGGAATCCACTATTAATGTGACCTTGTCAATATTGTCCACCCGTGGAAGTGACCAGTCCATGGTGGCCGAACTGTAGATTTAGGGTGTTAGCGAAACCAGCTACCCATTTCAGAAAAGGTGGAGATTGAACGTGGCTGTACCATTACTGAGCTTACCAATTACCTCTTCACTTTCCTCCATTAGCCAAGGACTTAATATTTCTTTTGACCTCAGATTAGTCAGAAGTGAGCGCGGTACCTCCTTTGATGTTGAAGTGACGAATGCTATTATTGTAATCAGAGAGCGGCTACCTTTGAATTTTGCAAACTGGGAGGATGGAAAGACACTTGAATTTTTTATTCACTTGTCAAGAAAAAATGTATTTTGGGTTATGTTTATTGGTTGTCTGATTGCACCCTTATGGTGTTCTTGGAAAGGTCATTGATTTATATGACTTGCTGTTTAATATAGATGGCTACATATATTTCCGTTTAATACTACTGGCAGTGGCGACGGAGGGCTCTGGCTAGAATTTGCAAGGGTCCACGGTATATTTAGCGCGTGGGGAAATATTTTGAAAAATAGTGTCAAAAGAAGTAAAATCCTCCACTCTTGGAGTCCATAGAGAGATATATATTACTGAAACGAATACCACATATTTCCCTTCTTGATAATCAGGGTTGCATCAGTTGCCTATATATTTATTGGCAAATGGAGAGTTAATTGGAGGGTGATGTAATAAATCAATACGAAGCATTTTATAAATATGTATTGACGGACAGATAAACCCTACACTCTCTACATGTCATCCGAATAGGGATCGTAACGCAAAATCACTGAATGAATGGGGTTCAATTGCCAATCCTCATCGGAGCGGATGCTTCTGGCGTTCGTTCATACTAGACCAATGGCCAATCCGCCATTGACTACTGGATACTTAAGTCGAAGTCGAGTTATAGCCTTCAACATAGGCGCCTTCTAGTTGCAGTCTTGAACGAAGGTCTGGAAGGAAGCTGATAAGTGGACGTGCAGTGCCATATAAACTCGCAGCCACGTTCTATCTTCTTGAATGGCACCTGGCTGTACACACTATCGCGCAATAGAGTACTGGTTTCGCAAACATATATATCTCAGTTGGGGGCATATTTTCAGCATAACAATATATTTTTGATGGGGGAGGGGAATAAACAATATCTTTACCTATCACGATTTAATTCTCCGCTCGCAAAGCAAATTCATGAAAAACTGATGTGTTTTTTGCCGCAAAGGTGTACCCGTTGAATCACCCATTGGAACGATCTGGTAGAGGCGTAATAAGATACGTTTTGCGATTTAGTGGATGGTTCTTAGAGTCCGGCGAATCACGGTCGTTCGTTTGATTCGAATCTCGATTTGAATCGAACCAGGCAAACGTTTCATAACCGAGTAAAATCTGAAATCGAATCTTCTTCTGAATTGTTACATGTACTATACTGCGGCTGTCTTACCAAAATATGCATATTTCTCCACCAGCAGTAGTCAATACTATACAATTTTTTACAATTATCCAGAACTGTATCATCTTCTTATTAATATAATTGACTAAAATTAATAATTAGCATATTAAAAGATATGTCATTTCGCCAACCGGCAAATTGCCACATTTTTGAAAGTGCTAATGGTTCATTTCAACCCATTTAAAGTCATTTAAGGAATGATCGTTTCTTTTTGTCTATTTCTTGAGTTATGAACCCCAAAAAACAAAGTCCAAACTGTGTAAATGGGCGTAGCACATTTACGCGGTGTTTGGACTTTGTTTTTTGGGGTTCATAATTCAAGAAATAGACAAAAAGAAACGATCATTCCTTGTAATTAAACGTTCGCGACCCAAACAAATGAATAGTGTTAGTCGTCCTCTACTTCAGCGAACAAAGACTTAAAAACTAAAACTGGTAGACATATTATTTTTCTGGCATAAAAGAGGGCGCATATTATTGAAATGCAGGTAGCAATTAACACACTTTCCAAGTCAAATGCACTTATGTCATTCAATTTTTTATTGACCAATGAATTACGTAATGCAAAGAAAACGTCATAAGCCACGTGGTAGGTGGAAGTAGGCCATCAGTATTACATTGTATTTTGGTTTTGACCGTTTCCGAGAACTGAAAAACACAGTTTTTAAAAGTGGAGTTAGATATAAAGCCAGATTACATAAAATTAGTTGAATTCAATGTCAAAATTGCCGTATTCGTCGTGACCAGCCATTGTTTACAATCGATTTGGGTAAAACGATGAATGCAGACGATCACCCAGTGTGCGTAAAAATTGAAACGTCAAATAAATACAGTTGTGAAGAAAAAGAAAAATTGACCCACCACGGCCATTTAAATATTTTATAAATAATTTCATGGTGATAAATTAGTAATATAAATTTATTTTTATTTTTCAGATTTAGAACCTGCCAGTGTTCTAACTTCTATTGATTTGACACCATGTTGCAACTCCGAAGACTGGTATTTTAGGGGCGTGGCTGGGGTCGGGCCTAATTGTGTTTTTTTTCGGTTCATTGAGTTATGAAAAGAAAAAAAACAGAATCGTGTGAGGCAATCGTTTTATCTGAAAACGCATGGACCGAAAAAAAGTTTAATTATAACTAAAATAAATAGAATTCTCGAAAATACAGTTGTAAAGTATTATAGTATTGGCCCATGTATCTGGTTACAATATGTGTATCGGTTAAACTCGTCCGTTCCATCGAACTGCGCGTACAAGTAGATGGACCTATCCAGTGCTTCTAAAAGGTTGAATAATTTCCAAATGTATTCCGGGTAGAAATAGTTGCAAGAGCATTGACCTGATGGGTAACATTGCTTCTTTGATTAGAACCGTACACGACGGAGTTCTGATGCAAAGAAATTCAAATTACTCGAACCTATCGCTTTAAATGTATCACCACCAAACAGAGTCAGGACATTTTCTATTCTTAATATTCCAGTGGGCATAACTCAAACGAAAATGCACCATGTATTAACAAAGGGGACAAATGTAGAGCAATATATTGTCTCTCGAGTGGTACAAGGGGGTATCTGGAATGCTGCTGATGGAACCTTGTTACACTCAAAGGGCGATATATTGTGTGTGCAAACTAGTCGTAACATAATCTCTGCAATCGCTTCAAATTAAATTGTTAGGAATTTTCCTGACTAATTTTGTGTTATCTGGTAAGTCTGGGTACGTTCAATCGCGTTTCTCAAAAAAAACGCAGGATGATTTTTAATCTTCTGAAAGTCGACTGTAAAGACATGAATAGACCACTAAACTATTCAGTATTCCATTTTTCCGAATCCAGGGGGCTTCGAATCGAATCTGATGGGTTCGAACATTCGAAAGTGAATAACAGAATCTCGAACATTCCCTGGACTCTATGCTGGCCGGATATTAAGTTTGGAGATGGACTTTTCTTTAAAAACAGTAGATAGGGCCATTAGTAGTTTAATTTTAAATGATATAACCAGGGCTCAAAATAAGCGGTGTAGCATCGCTTTTTGCTATGCAAAACTTGCAAAAAGCTACACAATGTTCAATTATATATAGCATTTTGCGATACAAGATAATCAACTGCAGCCTGTTAGGCTGCAGTTGATTATATTATATCGCAAAATGTAAATACAAATTTGCGTCAAATTTGAAAACTGCTTCACTGATGCTTTACTTCTGATTGTGGAACATTCCAGGCATTCCTCAGATGAACTCTCCATCAAGCATCATTAGCAACTTCATATGTAAGATGAATTCTATTGGTTTAAATTCTTCCTGTTTTTACAACATTTTGCATAAAATGTCCATTAAAAATAACTTCAAGCCTATCAAATTAAAAATCCCAACTTCCATTTTGTGACCTCTATTAAACAACCAAGACACCATTTGAAAATATCCAAGTCCATGCAACCCTTAAAGGCAGTTCATTTAAAAAAAAATTGTAAATGTTTCATGTGTTGCAGATCGTTTGGAAATGCCCAGAAATGGATGGAAACTATTCTATCTACTTAGAAGAATTCAATACAAAACAGGATGGTATACAAAAATAGCTATGCAATTTTTACAAAATGCTATTCATTTTTTTGAAATGTGTAGCATTTTGCTACGCAAAGAAAAAAAAGTTATTTTGAGCACTGGGTGTAACACTCTATAGTAGAGTCAAAATAGCACTTTACTCCTCCCCCAAAAATGCAAGAAAAGGTTTTAGGGATGTTGCTTGTACTATTCCATCTCAAGTATAATGTATCAAAAGTACAGTTAAAACTAGAAGTCCTGTCACGAACTGTGCGCTTATCTACGCCCAATTGCGCGTAGGAATTGCACGCAATTGCCATATCGAATGGCATTCAAAGCACAGCAGGTTCTCCTGGTTACTCATAGCAAACACAGGCAATGTTTCTGCCAATGGACCTCCGGGTTACCCGGAGGTCCATTGGATGAAACATTGCTTGTGCACAGGCTACATGTACATAATTTGATAACCTTACTATGGACATAACTCGCATAATAGCGCGCAGATCGAAGTGCTATTTGTGCGCATTTCATGACAGGACTTCTAGTTTTAACTGTAGGCCAATGTCGGACCATGGGAAAGTGTACATGCCATAACACTGATTAATAGACTCACAATAACACGTTACTCCTCCCAAAATAATGCAAGTAAAGGTTTTATGTATGTTGTTTGTACTATTCCAACTCAAGAATAAGGTATCAAAAGTAGGCCAATGTTAGACCACAGGAAAGTGTAGATATGTCAAACAAAGATTTCCACCAACATGTAAACAGAATTTTATTCTATATATTGTACAGGTTTTGTTGGCAATTATGAGTAAAAAAAAATACTGTCATTAATATCTGCGTACAAATATATTTCTGGCCACTCAAAATATAATACCATGTGGTGTTCATGATGTTGTTGAGTAATTTATCGGTTCTCAATCTACTTTCCATTATCAATAAAGAAAAGACCAAACCCTATTGAAAGAGATTATTTTTGCCGCCTCGATCTGAATGATCGAATGTGAACAAGCTTTTGACGATAATGGTGAGCATGCATATTATAAATACAAATGTAAGGGTTGTACACAATGTTAGTGATATGTTTACGACCAAATCGTTCACTGAATTCCATTTTAACTCTCGTCACACTGACGTTGCGAATCACTCATTTTCGATTCAAGTCGAATCTCGAATCGAATCACGTATATTATTAGTAGTTTAATTTTACATGACACAACACTGTATATTACACTCGCAATAGCACCTTACTCGTACACAAAATTAAAATAAAAGAAAATAATGGTTTTATGGATGTTGATTGTACTATTCCACCTCAAGAATAACGTATCAAGAGTTTACCAATGTCGGACCATGGGGAAGTATAGAGATGTCAAACAAAGATTTCCACCAACATGTAAACTGAACTTTATTAGGGATCTGCGAATCACAAATTTCTTTTCGAATCGAATCTCGAATCGAATCGTGTCTCTGATATCGACATCTAATCGAATCCCGAATCGAATCTTAAAAGACAAGTTATTTCATATTGCATCAAACGGAAGTTACGGAACACTGTGGTGACCCTTACGCGACGGAGTGAACACCTTAAACACCAATAACTAAATATGCTCTGTAGCACCGTCGATGAAAAAGCTAGGCCTATTGTCCATAGTTTTAGTTTTTGAAGGCCTAACTTGTTACTATTCACGTTCTTAAGAACGTGAATAGTAACAAATTAAGCCTTCAAAAACCAAAACTATGGATAATGTTCTGGGCCAAATTCACACCTTACCTAACAATTAAACATTGTCAATTACTCAAATAAATAGGAATTGAGCATACATGAATGAATTTTCTAATGACAGTTTTATCCTATTTTTGTTGCAAATGTAACAAATTGAAGTTAGTACGAGAGATTCGAAAAAATCGAATCCTGAGACTGATTCGGGATCGATCTCGAAGCATACGTATGGTATCGATATCGAATCGAATCTCGAATATTCGCAGGACCCTAAACTATTCAGGATTCATGTTTTTCGAAACCAGGGGCCTTCGAATCGAATCAAATGCATTCAAACATTCGAAACTTAATAACAGAATCTCGAACATTCCCTGTACTCTATGCTGGCCGGATATTTTGTAAGGTAAACAATCAAGTATATAACAGATATAACAGATAGTAAGTTTTGAGACGGATATATTGTACTTGTAGACAGGGCCGTTAGTAGTTTAATTTTACATGACATAACACTGTATATTAGACTCGCAACAGCACCTTACTCCTACAACAAATTAAAATGAAAGAAAAAAATGGTTTTATGGATGTTGCTTGTACTATTCCACCTCAAGAATAACGTATCAAAAGTTTACCAATGTCGGACCATGGGGAAGTGTAGAGATGTCAAACAAAGATTTCCACCAACATATAAATTGAACTTCATTATGTACAGTTAAAACTAGAAGTCCTGTCATGAAATGCGCACAAATAGCACGTTGACATGCGCGTTAATGAGCGTGTTATGACCCAACTAAAGCTATCATATTCTGTACATATGGCCTATGTACAGGCAATGTTTCAGCCAATGGACCCCCGGGTAACCCGGAGGTCCATTGGCAGAAACATTGCATGTGTTTGCTATGAGTAACCAGGAGAACCTGCCGTGCTTTGGATGCCATTCGATATGGCAATTGCGCGCAATTCCAACGCGCAATTAAGCCTAGATAAGCGCACTATTCGTGACAGGACTTCTAGTTTTAACTGTATATTGGCGATTATGAGCATAACAAGTACTATCATCAGTATCTCCGAACATGAATATTTATAGGCACTCAAAACATTATCCCATGTGGTGCGGTAATTTAATGCATGATGTTGTCGTAATTTATTGATTCTCAATCTACTTTCCAAAAATGACAAAGAAATGACCAAACCCATATTCAAAGAGATTGTTTTCTCGCCTAAATCTCAATGATCTAATGTGAATAAGTGACTTTTGATGAAAATGGGGACCATGTACATCATAAATACAAATGTAAGGATTGTACACAGTGTCAGTGACACATTTACGCCCAAATCGTTCAATGGATTACATAGTAACATCGTCACACTGGTCACTTACTGGATTACATAGTAACGTCGTCACACTGTTCACTCATTGGATTACGTAGTAACATCGTCACACTGGTCACTCACTGGATTACATACTAACATCGTCACACTGGTCACTCACTGGATTACATAGTAACATTGTCACACTGGTCACTCACTGGATTACATAGTAACATCGTCACACTGGTCACTTACTGGATTACATAGTAACGTCGTCACACTGTTCACTCATTGGATTACGTAGTAACATCGTCACACTGGTCACTCACTGGATTACATACTAACATCGTCACACTGGTCACTCACTGGATTACATAGTAACATTGTCACACTGGTCACTCACTGGATTACATAGTAACATCGTCACACTGGTCACTTACTGGATTACATACTAACATCGTCACACTGGTCACTCATTGGATTACTTAGTAACATCATCACACTGGTCACTCACTGGATTACATAGTAACATCGTCACACTGGTCACTCACTGGATTACATACTAACATCGTCACACTGGTCACTCATTGGATTACGTAGTAACATCGTCACACTGGTCACTTACTGGATTACATACTAACATCGTCACACTGGTCACTCACTGGATTACATAGTAACATCGTCACACTGGTCACTCACTGGATTACATACTAACATCGTCACACTGGTCACTCACTGGATTACATAGTAACATTGCCACACTGGTCAGTCACTGGATTACATAGTAACATCGTCACACTGGTCACTTACTGGATTACATAGTAACATCATCACACTGGTCACTCACTGGATTACATAGTAACATCGTCACACTGGTCACTCACTGGATTACATACTAACATCGTCACACTGGTCACTCATTGGATTACGTAGTAACATCGTCACACTGGTCACTCACTGGATTACATACTAACATCGTCACACTGGTCACTTACTGGATTACATAGTAACATCGTCACACTGGTCACTCATTGGATTACATAATAACATCGTCACACTGGTCACTCACTGGATTACATACTAACATCGTCACATTGGTCACTCATTGGATTACGTAGTAACATCGTCACACTGGTCACTCATTGGATCACATAGTAACATCGTCACACTGGTCACTCACTGGATTACATAGTAACATCGTCACACTGGTCACTCACTGGATTACATACTAACATCGTCACACTGGTCACTCATTGGATTACGTAGTAACATCGTCACACTGGTCACTCATTGGATTACATAGTAACATCGTCACACTGGTCACTCACTGGATTACATAGTAACATCGTCACACTGGTCACTCACTGGATTACATAGTAACATCATCACACTGGTCACTCACTGGATTACATAGTAACATCGTCACACTGGCCACTCACTGGATGACATACTAACATCGTCACACTGGTCACTTACTGGATTACGTAGTAACATCGTCACACTGGTCACTCACTGGATTACGTAGTAACATCGTCACTCTGGTCACTCACTGGATTACATAGTAATATCGTCACACTGGTCACTCACTGGATTACATAGTAACATCGTCACACTGGTCACTCATTGGATTACATAGTAACATCGTCACACTGGTCACTCACTTGATTACATAGTAACATCGTCACACTGGTCACTCACTGGATTACATAGTAACATCATCACACTGGTCACTCACTGGATTACATAGTAACATCGTCACACTGGTCAATCACTGGATTACATAGTAACATCGTCACACTGGTCACTCACTGGATTACGTAGTAACATCGTCACACTGGTCACTCACTGGATTACGTAGTAACATCGTCACACTGGTCTCTCACTGGATTACATAGTAACATCGTCACACTGGCCACTCACTGGATTACATACTAACATCGTCACACTGGTCACTTACTGGATTACGTAGTAACATCGTCACACTGGTCACTCACTGGATTACGTAGTAACATCGTCACACTGGTCACTCACTGGATTACATAGTAACATCGTCACACTGGTCACTCATTGGATTACATAGTAACATCGACACACTGGTCACTCATTGGATTACATACTAACATCGTCACACTGGTCACTTACTGGATTACATACTAACATCGTCACACTGGTCACTCACTGGATTACATACTAACATCGTCACACTGGTCACTTACTGGATTACATACTAACATTGTCACACTGGTCACTCACTGGATTACATACTAACATCGTCACACTGGTCACTTACTGGATTACATACTAACATCGTCACACTGGTCACTTACTGGATTACATACTAACATCGTCACACTGGTCACTCACTGGATTACATAGTAACATCGTCACACTGGTCACTCACTGGATTACATAGTAACATCGTCACACTGGTCACTCACTGGATTACATAGTAACATCGTCACACTGGTCACTCACTGGATTACATACTAACATCGTCACACTGGTCACTCACTGGATTACATACTAACATCGTCACACTGGTCACTCACTGGATTACATAGTAAAATCGTCACACTGGTCACTAACGGGATTACATACTAACATCGTCACACTGGTCACTCACTGGATTACATACTAACATCGTCACACTGGTCACTCACTGGATTACATACTAACATCGTCACACTGGTCACTTACTGGATTACATACTAACATCGTCACACTGGTCACTCACTGGATTACATAGTAACATCGTCACACTGGTCACTCACTGGATTACATAGTAACATCGTCACACTGGTCACTCACTGGATTACATACTAACATCGTCACACTGGTCACTCACTGGATTACATACTAACATCGTCACACTGGTCACTCATTGGATTACATAGTAACATCGTCACACTGGTCACTCACTGGATTACATACTAACATCGTCACACTGGTCACTCATTGGATTACGTAGTAACATCGTCACACTGGTCACTCATTGGATTACGTAGTAACATCGTCACACTGGTCACTTACTGGATTACATACTAACATTGTCACACTGGTCACTCACTGGATTACATAGTAACATCGTCACACTGGCCACTCACTGGATTACATACTAACATCGTCACACTGGTCACTCATTGGATTACATAGTAACATTGCCACACTGGTCACTCACTGGATTACATACTAACATCGTCACACTGGTCACTCACTGGATTACATACTAACATCGTCACACTGGTCACTCACTGGATTACATTCTAACATCGTCACACTGGACACTTACTGGATTACATACTAACATCATCACACTGGTCACTTACTGGATTACATACTAACATCGTCACACTGGTCACTCACTGGATTACATAGTAACATCGTCACACTGGTCACTCACTGGATTACATAGTAACATCGTCACACTGGTCACTCACTGGATTATATACTAACATCGTCACACTGGTCACTCACAGGATTACATAGTAACATCCTCACACTGGTCACTCACTGGATTACATAGTAACATCGTCACACTGGTCACTCACTGGATTACAAACTAACATCGTCACACTGGTCACTCACTGGATTACATAGTAACATCGTCACACTGGTCACTCACTGGATTACATAGTAACATCGTCACACTGGTCACTCACTGGATTACATAGTAACATCGTCACACTGGTCACTCACTGGATTACATAGTAACATTGTCATACTGGTCACTCACTGGATTACATACTAACATCGTCACACTGGTCACTCACTGGATTACATAGTAACATCGTAACACTGGTCACTCACTGGATTACATACTAACATCGTCACACTGGTCACTCACTGGATTACATACTAACATCGTCACACTGGTCACTCACTGGATTACATAGTAACATCGTCACACTGGTCACTCACTGGATTACATAGTAACATCGTCACACTGGTCACTCATTGGATTACATACTAACATCGTCACACTGGTCACTCACTGGATTACATACTAACATCGTCACACTGGTCACTCACTGGATTACATAGTAACATCGTCACATTGGTCACTCACTGGATTACATAGTAACATCATCACACTGGTCACTTACTGGATTACGTAGTAACATCGTCACACTGGTCACTCACTGGATTACATACTAACATCGTCACACTGGTCACTCACTGGATTACATAGTAACATCGTCACACTGGTCTCTCACTGGAGTACATACTAACATCGTCACACTGGTCACTCACTGGATTACATACTAACATCGTCACACTGGTCACTCACTGGATTACATACTAACATCGTCACACTGGTCACTCACTGGATTACATAGTAACATCGTCACACTGGTCACTCACTGGATTACATAGTAACATCGTCACACTGGTCACTCACTGGATTACATACTAACATCCTCACACTGGTCACTCACTGGATTACGTAGTAACATCGTCACACTGGTCACTCACTGGATTACATACTAACATCGTCACACTGGTCACTCACTGGATTACATAGTAACATCGTCACACTGGTCACTCACTGGATTACATAGTAACATCGTCACACTGGTTACTCACTGGATTACGTAGTAACATCGTCACACTGGTCACTTACTGGATTACATATTAACATCGTCACACTGGTCACTCACTGGATTACATAGTAACATCGTCACACTGGTCACTCACTGGATTACATAGTAGCATCGTCACACTGGTCACTCACTGGATTACATACTAACATCGTCACCCTGGTCACTCACTGGATTACATACTAACATCGTCACACTGGTCACTCACTGGATTACATAGTAACATCGTCACACTGGTCACTCACTGGATTACATAGTAACATCGTCACACTGGTCACTCACTGGATTACACAGTAACATCGTCACACTGGTCACTTACTGGATTACATAGTAACATCGTCACACTGGTCACTCACTGGATTACATACTAACATCGTCACACTGGTCACTCACTGGATTACATACTAACATCGTCATCCTGGTCACTCATTTTCGATTCGAATCGAATCACGTATATTATTCGAAATCGCACCGAACCTCGAATTAAATAAGTGGCGAATTGAAGATGGTCAACGGGAGTTGGAGTACTATAAACTTGGTTTGTTTCGAGTGTGATGGCCCAAGTCAATACTTTTGTAACACGTAAACGACGTCCACTGAAAGCCTGGACTTACTATCAGATTAGGGTGTCAATGGATATGGGTGAGGATATGGAACCGATTTTGTGGAGCTGGAGCCTTAAGAAGAAAATCTTTCTCAGATCATGATGGACATGAATCTCTTCCTGACCTCTTTCTAAACTGGTCAGTTGAAGCTGTTGCGTGAGTTATGACAACTGTTAAAATATAAAACTTAACCAATATCTGTTGATGTGAGTGATATAAGATCTCAAGTGAGAGTTGAATGGTTTGATAAAAAATTTAAATATTCATGTGAATTCCCAAACCCTTTGAGCTTTTTATCAAATCCTGCAAAGTTTGAACTGTCTTCTTTACGGATACTATCATTCTCCAATAATGCAACTGGGAATTTAACCCCTTTACTGCCACGCCCACTTTAGCCAAGGTAGATCTCTATGTACGCCTGTATGCAAGGACGTTTAATATACATTATGACATTCTTGAAACTCTATCATCTGATTAATTGTTGGAATGGGCTATGTAAGCCCTTTCCAACAATTAATCAGATGGTAGGTTTGATCTGCGCATATCAGAACGTACAAATAATCATCATAACATAGGTGACAATAGTCTCTCCCTGCAGCGTAAGTGTTAATATTGTTTTACTGAATTAATGGATAACACGATTGCTAGTTGCATTGTGGAAAACATATTCTGATTACAATTCTGATATGTCGACATCAGTGTGGAGGGTGTTAATGTGGAATCATGCAAAGGATTTGATCGTAAACATGTCATTGATACTGTGTATCAACCCTGAGTTATGTGACGTACATTCTCTCCCTAACCATCAAAAGTCACTCACCGAATGCCATTAGACTATTGCAAATAATATGGCAAAAATACTCTCTTTCAATATGGATTGCGTCCTTCTTCTAAAAGATATAGAAAGTAGTTCGATGATCTATAAATTACCTCACAACATCATACATTACGTTACTTTAACACATGGGATAATGTTTTGACTTTCAAGAAAAAATATTATTTTGACAGATATATTAGAGTAATAAATTTATGAAATCACAATTAAAAACCAAAACTGATTAATACATGTATACAAATTTATGATGATATTGGTCATTGTAATATGTTGTCAGCCGTCTTTGTTTGTACATCATATTTCAACACGTTCCCATAGTAAGACTTAGGCTAGATTTTTATATGTTGTTCTTGCTAGCATAAATAACAATCATATTTTGTTGACAGATTTTCGGAGGTAAAGAGCTATTTTAACTCTACAAATCAACCATTTTTTACCATGGCTGCCATTTTCATTTAACGCCATAGATTGACACTTTCCTTTAGTTCAATGTCGGACAATGTTTGATATTTTGTTTACCACACATGGTTGTAAAACAAAACATCCTTCCGCACTGGAACTCGTGCCATCTCGATTAACCCATTCACACACGTGTTTCGTTCTGTGTTTATTACACGCCTTCACGTCTATAAAAAAATATTAGGACACTCCGCAATTCATTTGACAACTATCAACAAAAAGAATACATTTTACCGTCAACCAAATTTGAGAGGCGAACCCGTGTTCCTATTTCGTCCCCTGAGTTACAAGGTGTTCTATGTACCCACTGGCAGCCTACAGGCGTGTCTACTGGAGTACCTACTGACACAGAGAACACATTGGAACGGTTTTCCGCTATCGCTAGCGGTTCGAATTGTAATTACTCTGCACGATTTATAGAAAATTCCAGTGAAATTTCGCTTCTATTTAAAAATAGTCCGTCAACGATTGTCCTTCCGCACATATGTGCGGAACACATTTTCGTTTTCCGTTTGGAATGTTTTCTAGTAGTTGTTTTTATAAGTCCAGGCCGTTTTATATATAATTTGCTTCTACTACAGTTAAAACTAGAAGTCCTGTCACGAATAGTGCGCTTATCTAGGCTTAATTGCGCGTTGGAATTGCGCGCAATTGCCATATCGAATGGCATCCAAAGCACGTCTGGCTCTCTTGGTTACTCATAGCAAACACATGCAATGTTTCTGCCAATGGACCTCCAGGTTACCCTGAGGTCCATTGGCTGAAACATTGCTTGTGCACATGCCATGTGTACAGAATTTGATAGCTTTACTTGGGCCATAACGCGTGCATTAACGCGCATATCAACGTGCTATTTGTGCGCATTTCATGACAGGACTTCGAGTTTCAACTGTAGTTGGATTGAATTACAACTGTATTCTTCACTAAAATAAACAGTTGCTGAGCTACCAGACATGTAATGTATACTTACCGGCAATTGGCGCCGTTGTTAGGACCGCAAACGCAAATACGAAATGTTGTAGGGTAACAGACATCGTGTAGACCTCCGGAGAAACAATTTCGTGCAGAAACAAGAAATGGAAGTCTATAAGTGCCCCAGCCAAAAGTCCTAGACCACAATTTATGGCAAGTAGTTCCTTATAAGACGTTATAAATGCAACCGCCAAAACACCTCCTCCGAAAAATATGACGAGAAGAGAAAACTGATAAATTCCATGCCATCTCTTTAATGTGAATAGCATACCATTGACTATCCGACCTCCAAACGCACCAGCTCCGTACACAAATGAAAAAAACGCTCCTGTTTGTATAGGAAATCCAACGGTGATTATACTGTCAACTTGAATATTCCGGAAAGTCATCACCACAGCAGTCTTAAGAAAATCTCCAAACATGTAAATTAAGAACAGTTTATTATTCACTGCAGAACGCATTTGCTGCCTCCATCCAGTATTGGAAATTCTATCAAACGCACTCTGTCTGTAAATAAATATGAACATAGCAATACGATTATAAGTGAATTACAACTAATGCCTGCAAATAAATTTGTTGAAATCAACATAGTTTTCTGAAACAATACCGATAACAATGTCTTCTCCAGAGGATAAAAAAACGAAATAATGCAAGTTTTTTGAAAGATAAATATGACTCTTTAGACCATTTAGAAATTCTTTATGATATTTTTCATTACATATTTATTTTTATCATATGACTCGTCCGTTTTGTTCACTTTAAAACATTTGATATTTTGTTTTCATATTGATCAGTGATAAATGAAGCCTTCCGTCAATTTCATTGGTCAATGTCAAAACTAGACAATTTGATTGGCTGAACAAAATACAACTGGGCCACATTTTCGTAATTTGCATAATTAGAGTTGGGAGCTTTCATTGGTCAGTTTCAAAACTGGACAATTTGATTGGCTAAACACAATACAACTGGGTCATATTTGCATAATTTCAGTAGGGAGAATTTACGTTATCTGTCCTATTTAGGATGGGTTATATTGTATTAATCTTTTACCTACAAGAAAAACGCCATTCATTTTTTTTCATATTTTCACTTTTTGCTTCCAAAACATAGGTTATGACCCCTCATTGGAACGAGCTCGACGAGCTCGTTCCAATGAGGGGTCATAACCCATGTTTTGGAAGCAAAAAATGAAAATGTTTAGTTATACAAGGATGTTTTTTCCAAGTGCCGTCTGCAACTCAAGTTAGGTGATGGGTTAAAAGACATACTAAGTGGCTAATTTGTGCGTGTGTGTGTCATATGATAAATAGAATATGAAATGAGCGTTTTTCTCGTATAATATTTATGAAACTCGTCCGAAAATTCTTAGACTCGTTTGATAAATATTATACGAGAAAAAACAGTCATTACATATCCTCCATTTCTGTTGCGTATTGTATATAGTACTGATCTGTCTCCCAAATGGATTGCATGAACGTTACTCGGTACACGCGTAGAACAGTTTATAACGAAATGTAAGTCAACGAGGTAGATTGTCAGCAAAAAACAAACAACTCAATTCTGACGTTAATGATATTTTACTATAGGAATTTCTATTGGAAAATCACGCCAGTCGATCATTTTGGGTATGGAAAATTATAGAGTAGAAACGTCCAGGAAATGAGGTCTATCTGTTTCCATACCTAGAGGTAAAGAGCTTACATCGTATCCCGTTAGCTGGTAACGCTAAATAAAGTGGTGGCATCCAATAGAAATAATGTGTTACGATGCCTATCCGTCTTCTGTGTTTTATCACGTCAGCCATGTTGTTTACGTCTCAACAGAATGTCAGCCAGAATAAATTGCAACAACTTCTCGTTGGTGAGATCGCGCGTTAGATGTTTTTTATCTATTCTGGTGGAAATTCTGTAAGACTTACATGGCATACTAAAATGTGGATTCAATGCGCAACTTATGAATAGAACTAATCCCGAGATAATGTCAGGTCTGACAGACAGAACATCGGATTAAGAATTTACCTCATGTTGTTTTATCTTGTTGTATTATACTGTCGTAACCTATAGTTCGTTCGCGCAGTTCACAATTGACCTAACCACCACGTAACCTAAATGGTCGTCCGCGGCTATTTCTAGGACTGCTTCATCTTACTATGACCACGGATTGGGTCCGTAATTATCTGAATGCAGCTTGTATCTAATACGAAATCCGTATCCTGTAACTGGATAATACCAGCGTGTTTTTGGTTACCATTTCGTCGCCTGAGTGCTAGAATGTTCTATGTCCCCTATAGCACTCAGCCGACGATTTGTTTACGTTGCTATTTATAGAACACTACAAGGTTTGGCAACGCGGGGGATCTCGTACGTTTCTAAACACAGAAGAGAGAAATAAAACCCACAGTTTTCGTGTACCGATTTGCGAGGGTTGATATCTTGTTACAAATATTTTTTTTAATTTTATTTTATTTTTTTTTTTGGGGGGGGGGGGGAGGAGGTGATGAAGAAACAGGTGTTACGCTATGACTACAGTCACAGCTAAACAACTTTAGATCCTATGACGTCATGGATGTGAGGAGTTAACGCGTTGATTGACTTGACGCCGTCATGAAGTTGGGAGGGGTGGTGGAGTTCTAGTAATCCGGTTGTATAGACCTTATAGATCAGTTGTGCACATCAGTCACAAGGGAGGGGTGGAGGAGTTCTAGTAATCCGGTTATATAGAACTTATGACGCCGTCATGAAGTTGGGATTGGTGTACATCAGTCACAATGGGGAGGGGGTGGGGGTGGGGGAGTTCTAGTAATCCGGTTGTATAGAACTTATAGATCAGTTGTGTACATCAGTCACAAGGGAGGGGGAGGGGTGTGGGGGTTCTAGTAATCCGGTTGTATAGACCTTATAGATCAGTTGTGTACATCAATCACAAGGGGGGGGGGGGGTTCTAGAAATCCGGCTGTATAGACCTTATGACGCCGTCATGAAGTTGGGAGGGGTGGGTGAGTTCTAGTAATCCTTTTGTATAGACCTTATGACGCCGTCATGAAGTAGGGAGGGGTGGGGGAGTTCTAGTAATCCGGTTGTATATACCTTATGACGCCGTCATGAAGTTGGGAGGGGTGGTGGAGTTCTAGTAATCCGGTTGTATAGACCTTATCACGCCGTCATGAAGTTGGGAGGGGTGGGGAGTTCTAGTAATCCGGTTGTATAGACCTTATGACGCCGTCATGAAGTTGGGAGGGGTTGGGGAGTTCTAGTAATCCGGTTGTATAGACATCATAGATCAGTTGTGTTCATCAGTGACAAAAGTGTATGTATTTTCCACGGCATACCTCTGTTGGTGACGTCGCTGATATGATGATGCCTTGAACGATTTCCTTGCTCGAAGCGAGTTCCCAAACTATAGGCAAATGACAAATAATCTGCTTGGCGTAGCATGTTGCGAAGTTGGCCACAGGGGTAAATCAAGCCCGGAAGAAGAGCTACAGCTCTTCCATGAAGTAAATAAGATAAACCATTTATTTTAGCTTAAATGGGACTCAGTTTATTATCAGTTTCTTTTAACCCTTTACCCAGCGTAACGGACAAAACCAGCCAGCGCTACTCTCAAAATAGACAATTAATTTTCATTATTTTTTCATTTTTTTGTCACAAAAACAAAGGCTATGACCCCTCGTTGGAAAGAACTGGTTGAGCTCGTTCCTACAAGGGGTCATAACCTATGTTTTTGAGACAAAAAAAAAATTAAAAATAGTTATTCAAGAATTATTTTTGCAAGTGTCCCCTGCTTTCCATGCTAGGTAAAGGGTTAACGTTGAACTGATATGAACATTATAGTAAACTAACAGTCAGAGTACAGAAGTACTGTGGTCTGCACTCGGTGAAGGCAGCGATGACAGATTGATTGATACGGACACTGTTTTCCAGGCAGTCATATTTGTCAACGGTTCCTAGATCACACCTGGAACACTCATGGGCATCACATGATGTTGAACATTGTAGAATCTACCACGCAATTCACCCAGTTAAGATAACCCTGTCGGAATGTGTTTGTGGAATCCCATAAGACTGAATGCAGTTTGTTCGACAATCTGCATGGCAGTAAAAGATTCTATAAATGGCGACCGCCACCTCAGGGAAATCAGGGGACTTTCCCTAAATATTTCGCGGACTGGTAGGTACGCAATCAGGTCTTGCGTCAGAAATCTGATGCATGTAAACGATGATTTCTGTATGTTTGGTCAAGTTGTCTCTGGGCTCCTGGCGAATACGAACCTACCTACAAGGAGAAAGATGGATGCCATCACTGAAGGTATGAACATTGATGGACATTTCTGATACATTCTAAATTTATGCCAGAGGCAACGGCAGATAGTCGCGTAATTGCAAATGATTTAAATGACTTGATTTAATAAAAGAGTAGATAATTTGAAACGGTTCTTCGTTCTGCTGAACACGACAAGTTCGTGAGGTTACCAAACGGAACCTAGAATCTGGAACCTGTGTCTGATATCTTCTGGTAAGGAACCACAAAACGCCACGGGCTGATGAGACTTCGCGGGGATTTCCCAGTAAACACAACGAACTTACGGTCATAGACCAATATACTTTCACTTAATTCTGCAACAAGGCTCGGCCTGGTTAAGGTTTCAAGCCATCAAACTAATTATATTCTAAATTCCACGCTGTTGTGAGATGGATTTTTACCCACCTTTCGTGGTTTATGCGATCAGGAGAAAGTCGACAGAATGTACTGCTCCTCTATTCACAAATATATAGAGAATATTTTCACTGCTTTACTGAAAATAAAATATATAGACTCTATTAGAATCCGTTGGACAGAATATTTCAGGGCTAAACTAGTTTCGGGTCATAATTGCCTCGAATTCCTCTCATAATTAGACTGGTGACCCAAGAGTTTGAAGGTATTTTTCAAAACCATTTTTTCCTGACCGACGCTCAAATGTAGTTCAGTTGTCCAATTCAAAAAAACTTTGAACATACATGGACGGGTTAAAAATCGTTTTCTACGGATTTAGAAGGTTTCATTAACGGTTGCATTTGTTTGACAGTGGCGACAAAGGCACTCTATTTGAATGAGAACCGTTTGAAATGGCTCCGAACTGATTAGCAGGGTGACACACACAAGTGTTACCACCCCCGCGATACCTACAACTAATGACTTAATAATGTTTTCATGATATTATGGTGTGTCATCGTATGTGGGAAACATGAAGGTGGCCAAAACTAAACCACTTTCTCTTGATTTTAAGGAAGGACGGATTCCAAAAGATCGTCCAGAAAAAATACAAAAATGTACAAAGCGTACTTCGTATTGTAGAGCGTTCGAACATCATTTGTGTGTTACTGATTTATCACAGATATTGCACATAAATTATTTCCACCCTGGCTGCTAATTTGTTTTCTGAAATTGTTGACATTTGCACAGCCTTTACCACAATGGTTGCTTTCAATGTTGGCAGTAATAGACAGTGATATTCTACCATTTCTTTGTTGAAATGAATCCAGAAAGTTATGAGAATAATTACACGCTGGATGTATTGGTTTTTTTCGGGACATGCAAATAACGTGAAATTCCTGGCAGAACAATAGACTAGGTGGTCAAGAGACGCCATCGGAATACCCCTAGTCCACCGTGTATACACGAATCCTTGCGTTTTTTTGATTGGACAAAGGACAGGGTGCATGTTAATTACCAATCTTTGCTCTCGGTATTACGGGAATTTGAACAATCTGCCCCGCGTTGTAACACCACGCCACTACGCGACTCAATGGCATTAAATGCACCGAATCAGGTCGTTAAAATTCATGAAATACAGCCAGCTCGATTTGTAACTATTACTTAACTGTCAACCAAACCTAATTCACGCATCGAAGTTGAACTTATAGCTTTTGCTATGTCATCCAATATTTTTTTTTAACTTGTCAGTTTTGTTTTTTTTTTTTTTTGGTTGGGTTTGTTTTGTTTCGTGATGGTTTCTTGGTTTCAGGAAAAATCTCGGTTTCGCTTCAGTTTATTCTACGGGTTAAGAACATAGAGAATACAACACTCCAGACATCAAAGCTTGGAAACAAACTACAATGGCTTGTACGACATCACTCCTCACAAAATCCCTGCCTGTTAGCATCACTATTGGGTTCAAACTACATCACGCACCACAAAATCCCTGTCTGTTAGCATCAATATTGGGTTCAAACTAACTCCTCACAAAATCCCTGTCTGTTAGCATCACTATTGGGTTCAAACTACATCACGCACCACAAAATCCCTGTCTGTTAGCATCACTATTGGGTTCAAACTAACTCCTCACAAAATCCCTGTCTGTTAGCATCACTATTGGGTTCAAACTAACTCCTCACAAAATCCCTGCCTGTTAGCATCACTATTGGGTTCAAGCTACATCACGCACCACAAAATCCCTGTCTGTTAGCATAACTATTGGGTTCAAACTAACTCCTCACAAAATCCCTGTCTGTTAGCATCACTATTGGGTTGAAACTAACTCCTCACAAAATCCCTGTCTGTTAGCATCACTATTGGGTTCAAACTAACTCCTCACAAAATCCCTGTCTGTTAGCATCACTATTGGGTTCAAACTGCATCACGCACCACAAAATCCCTGTCTGTTAGCATCACTATTGGGTTCAAACTAACTCCTCACAAAATCCCTGCCTGTTAGCATCACTATTGGGTTCAAACTACATCACGCGCCACAAAATTCCTGTCTGTTAGCATCACCATTGGGTTCAAACTACATCACGCACCACAAAATCCCTGTCTGTTAGCATCACTATTGGGTTCAAACTCACTCCTCACAAAATCCTTGTATGTTAGCATTACTATTGGCTTCAAACTCACTCCTCACAAAATCCCAGTCTGTTAGCATCACTATTGGGTTCAAACTCACTCCGCACAAAATCCCTGTCTGTTAGCATTACTATTGGTTTCAAACTCACTCCTCACAAAATCCCTGTCTGTTAGCATCACTATTGGCTTCAAACTCACTCCTCACAAAATCCCTGTCTGTTAGCATCACTATTGGGTTCAAACTACATCACGCGCCACAAAATCCCTGTCTGTTAGCATCACTATTGGGTTCAAACTACATCACGCACCACAAAATCCCTGTCTGTTAGCATCACTATTGGGTTCAAACTAACTCCTCACAAAATCCCTGCCTGTTAGCATCACTATTGGGTTCAAACTACATCACGCGCCACAAAATCCCTGTCTGTTAGCATCACTATTGGGTTCAAACTACTTCACGCACCACAAAATCCCTGTCTGTTAGCATCACTATTGGGTTCAAACTCACTCCTCACAAAATCCTTGTATGTTAGCATTACTATTGGCTTCAAACTCACTCCTCACAAAATCCCAGTCTGTTAGCATCACTATTGGGTTCAAACTCACTCCGCACAAACTCCCTGTCTGTTAGCATCACTATCGGCTTCAAACTCACTCCTCACAAAATCCCTGTCTGTTAGCATCACTATTGGCTTCAAACTCACTCCTCACAAAATCCCTGTCTGTTAGCATCACTATTGGGTTCAAACTAACTCCTCACAAAATCCATTTCTGTTAGCATCACTATTGGCTTCAAACTAACTCCTCACAAAATCCCTGTATGTTAGCATCACTATTGGCTTCAAACTCACTCCTCACAAAATCCCTGTCTGTTAGCATCACTATTGGGTTCAAACTAACTCCTCACAAAATCCCTGTCTGTTAGCATCACTATTGGGTTCAAACTACATCATGCACCACAAAATCCCTGTCTGTTAGCATCACTATTGGGTTCAAACTCACTCCTCACAAAATCCCTGTATGTTAGCATCACTATTGGCTTCAAACTCACTCCTCACAAAATCCCTGTCTGTTAGCATCACTATTGGGTTCAAACTCACTCCGCACAAAATCCCTGTCTGTTAGCATCACTATTGGCTTCAAACTCACTCCTCACAAAATCCCAGTCTGTTAGCATCACTATTGGGTTCAAACTAACTCCTCACAAAATCCATTTCTGTTAGCATCACTATTGGGTTCAAACTCACGCCTCACAAAATAAATCCCTGTCTGTTAGCATCACTATTGGCTTCAAACTCACTCCTCACAAAATCCCTGTCTGTTAGCATCACTGTTGGCTTCAAACTCACTCCTCACAAAATCCCTGTCTGTTACCATCACTCTTGGATTCAAACTAACTCCTCACAAAATCCCTGTCTGTTAGCATCACTATTGGGTTCAAACTAACTCCTCACAAAATCCCTGTCTGTTAGCATCAATATTGGGTTCAAACTAACTCCTCACAAAATCCCTGTATGTTAGCATCACTATTGGCTTCAAACTCACTCCTCACAAAATCCATGTCTGTTAGACTCACTATTGGGTTCAAACTAACTCATCACAAAATCCATGTCTGTTAGCATCACTATTGGCTTCAAACTCACTCCCCACAAAATCTCTGTCTGTTAGCATCACTATTGCGTTCAAACTCACTCCTCACAAAATCCCTGTCTGTTAGCAGCACTATTGAGTTCAAACTCACTCCTCACAAAATCCCTGTCTGTTAGCATCACTATTGGGTTCAAACTAACTCCTCACAAAATCCCTGTTTGTTAGCATCACTATTGGGTTCAAACTAACTCATCACAAAATCCTTGTCTGTTAGCATCACTATTGGGTTCAAACTCACATCTCACAAATCCCTGTCTGTTAGCATCAGTATTGGGTTCAAAGTAACTTATCACAAAATCCCTGTATGTTAGCATCACTATTGGGTTCAAACTCACTTCCCACAAAATCCCTGTCTGTTAGCATCACTATTGGGTTCAAACTAACTTATCACAAAATCCCTGTATGTTAGCATCACTATTGGGTTCAAACTAACTCATCACAAAATCCCCGTCTGTTAGCATCACTATTGGGTTCAAACTAACTCATCACAAAATCTCTGTCTGTTAGCATCACTATTGCGTTCATACTAACTCCCCTTCGATCATTTAATCCCAGACAAAAAACAATCGTCTATTCTCTAAATAAAAAAGAAAAAAAGGCGTGTGGAATATTGACAGCCATTATTCTTGGCTGTTTCTGCTATTTTTTTTAATCTACATGACCTGTTGCTTCATTGGTTGTCGGAAGAGGAAAGGATTGAATACAAAATACTCCTCCTAACATACAAAGCACGCAATGGTTTGGCTCCCGATTATCTCAGTTGCCTGATACACCCCTACACACCATCCCGTCCCCTACGCTCGTCGAGTTCGAATCTGCTGTCTTTCAAACCGGAAAGTCTTGTTAGTGCGGGTGACCTATCATTCTCTGTCGCAAGCCCATCTCTTTGGAATAGACTTATGGAACATCTGAAGGTGCCACTGACACCTGAATTATTTACTTTGGCGTGCGTGCGTGCGTGCGTGCGTTCGTGCGTGCGTGCGTGCGTGCGTGCGTGCGTGCGTGCGTGCGTGCGTGCGTGCGTGCGTGCGTGCGTGCGTGCGTGCGTGCGTGCGTGCGTGCGTGCGTGCGTGCGTGCGTGCGTGCGTGCGTGCGGTGATTTGATGCAGTTCGGAACCATATCATTATTCTGAAGACTTCGAATCCTGGAGAGTTTGGGAGTCCATACAGTTAAAACTAGAAGTCCTGTCACGAACTCTGTGCTTATGTAGGTTTAATTGCGCGTAGCAATTGCGCGCAGTTGCCATATCGAATGACATCCAAAGCACGACAGGTCCTCCTGGTTACTCACAGCAAACACAGGCAATATTTCCGGGTTACCCGGAGGTCCATTGGCTGAAACACTGCTTGTGCACAGGCCATATGTATATAATCTGATAGTCTTACTACGGTAATAACGCGTAAATTAACGCGCAGATCGACGAACTATTTGTACGCATTTCATGGCACGACTTCTAATTTTAACTGTACGTTTGCAGCGATACCGGAGATCGCATTATGTCTTGAATGCACAATATGTAATGGAAGATGGTTCCTTATTCAACTTAAGTGACGATGTAGGGCTTTTCCTCGCCCAGTTTAGTGATATCTGGTCATTTCTCGCTTAATAGTTGCTAAGACAACTGCTCGGTGAGTTGACACCACTAGGATATTAACAAAAAAATGTCCAAACTTTTTTTGGTAGTGATTAGTAGTATAGCATGTACTCGGAGGGTCCCGGGAAATTACTCAATCGAACATACCCTACGAACATACCACTGTCCTATAAGAAGCCATTGGGTAACATAGCAACCACGTACCATAGAAACCAAGATGGCGGCCTTCAGTATACAAAATGGACGACGGAAACACGTATCACCCATTTCAACATGTGCTGCGCATGCGCACTAGCACCACGTATCACTATGGTGATGACGTTACAACATGGCCGCTCACGCGGGCTACCATGACAACCAAACATGGCGCCACTAGATCGCGTGACATGACGTCACTCCTCCGGGTACCTGCTATACTACTGTGATACATTCACCGCAATAACTTCGAGTAATTAGAATGACAATTCGCCGCAACCCCGTTCTATTCGGTTCCGATAAATGAAAGTGCGTTGAACATTGGGGGCATGTACTGGTCCATGCAGACATTTTGAATAGCGGTGGTTGTCATATGGAGAAATTGCTCATACTCCCAGAAACAAACGATAGGTACATCTGCCTGTACATGAGGTTAGAATTCAACCCTTTGAACACCAGAGGCCGTTTTTCCTGCCGGGTCGTAAGCTCGCCAAAATGTCATAAAGGGGGATGGCTACAAGGTAAATGCGTGGTGTAGACCAATCAATATTTTCAACATGCAGCCCTAAGGCTGCACGTTGAAAATATTAATTGGTCTAACCCCAAATAATAAATCTGGACTCTTCCAGTTGCTGCCATTGGACTGACATGGTAGATACCACCAGGTTTCAAAGCTTTTCATTCGTCATAACCCCGTCCTCTTCGGTTTTAAATAATGAAAGTTCGTTGAACAGTTAGTGTATGCATTGGTCCATGCAGACATTTCGAATACATTTGGTTGTCTTAATGAATAAATTGCTCACACTTCCAGAAACAAGTGATAGGTCTTTCTACCTGTACTTGAGATTCGATGAATTGGTCTAACCATTACGCATACTGAAACTGGCTGTACATGGGAGACAGACAGCACCAGGAAAACAGTCGACTGAACCTGCCTGTACATGGGAGACAGACAGCGCCAGTAAGACAGTCTAACTATTACGCATACTGAAACTGGCTGTACATGGGAGACAGACAGCGCCAGGAAAACAGTCTAACCATTACGCATACTGAAACTGGCTGTACATGGGAGATAGACAGCGCCAGGAAAACAGTCTAACCATTACGCATACTGAAACTGGCTGTACATGGGAGATAGACAGCGCCATGAAAACAGTCTAACCATTACGCATCCTGAAACTGGCTGTACATGGGAGACAGACAGCGCCAGGAAAACAGTCTAACCATTACGCATACTGAAACTGGCTGTACATGGGAGATAGACAGCGTCAGGAAAACAGTCTAACCATTACGCATACTGAAACTGGCTGTACATGGGAGACAGACAGCACCAGGAAAACAGTCTAACCATTACGCATACTGAACATGGTTGTACATGGGAGATAGACAGCACCAGAAAAACAGTCTAACCATTACGCATACTGAACATGGCTGTACATGGGAGATAGACAGCGCCAGGAAAACAGTCTAACCATTACGCATACTGAAACTGGCTGTACATGGGAGATAGACAGCACCAGGAAAACAGTCTAACCATTACGTATACTGAAACTGTCTGTACATGGGAGATAGACAGCGCCAGGAAAACAGTCTAACCATTACGTATACTGAAACTGTCTGTACATGGGAGATAGACAGCACCAGGAAAACAGTCTAACCATTACGTATACTGAAACTGTCTGTACATGGGAGATAGACAGCGCCAGGAAAACAGTCTAACCATTACGCATACTGAAACTGGCTGCACATGGGATATAGACAGCGCCAGGAAAACAGTCTAACCATTACGCATACTGAACCTGCCTGTACATGAGAGAGAGACAGCACCAGGAAAACAGTCTAACCATTACGCATACTGAACATGGCTGTACATGGGAGATAGACAACGCCAGGAAGACAGACTAACCATTACGCATACTGAACCTGGCTGCACATGGGAGACAGACAGCGCCAGGAAAACAGTCGACGCATCGTAACTCGTGGAAAGCGGATTCAATTTCGAACATTTTGCCTGCTTTGGTTTGAGCGCCGGACCCAAATACCAAAACTTGATGCATTGTTCGCTAAATTAAGGCATTGCTAATGAGAAACGAATGTTGAACTAACTTACTTGGAATGCAAGAACGCCCAGAGAGCCATGTTACCAACACACGTTTGTAGATATGCTCCGGCAAACGCAATCATTGTGAGCTGGAATCCCAAATGCTCATATAAATACTCTACAACAATGCTACCGACTGTGTCAGCAATTCCAGAAGCCGTCATGTAAAATATAGTCACCATTGCCCTTTTTTTCTCCGACAATATTATGTTTGGAGGAGTTACCATGGTTCCTATGTAAAGCAGCGAAGTTGCGAAAGCTGGAAATACATTAATTTATAACACACATCAGCACTGTCAATTATAACAGGCCATTATTCGATTGTTAATATTTGTTAACAAAATTTCTAATGCAAGGCGATTGTGGTGTTATTCTAACACTCAAGTGCATTGTAATATGTTCAGAGTTCAGCTGTAACACAATCATCGAGCAACGGACAGTTGTTCTGAACCTTTCCATACGTACAATACGTGAAGAGTGGATTGTAAGTAAATCACCCGCGGAGTGGGGTTATCACCCAATCTATAACTTTAACATTTTGTCTATAACGACAAAAAAAAACACAAGCAATGTTTCAGCCAATGGACCTCCGGGTTTAACCCGGAGGTCCATTGGCTGAAACATTGCTGGTGCTGGTTGTGCTTTGCAAGAAATTCGCAATTATTGCTTGGGTGGAATCTCCACTCTGTGGGTGATTTAGTGATAATACACTCTCCACGCACTGTATATGCTAAAATACTAAAATCACTAGACTTATCATGGCGCTTTAATATTTAAAAAAATATAAAATCAAATTCCACTGTTGATGTCTTGTTATGATAATAATCATTTACGATTCCGTTTAAGATGTAGAAAAAGCCGAACGAATACGCTTTTTGTATTCCACAATGGGGCCATCTTATATATCAACTGTATTTAACTCCATTCTAATTCTATTCGGAATTCTACTGTGTAATGGGAAATATGTTTACTCACTTTTCATGGAGTTGGCAAGCAGACCGTCGTTCATTTAATATTCCGACGCTTTACACACTAAAAACTAAAATGTTAAAACTGACACTTTCAAGGTGTTAAACCCATTCTAACTCTTAGAGTTTGATTTTAACACTCAAAATACAATGCTTTAAGCACTTAGACATTACAATCGTCAGACATCTGAAACTTGAATGGATGGCACTTCCCATGTGTCTAGAATTGGTGATTCTTCCAGAATCGTCCATAATTTGATTTGCGCTTTGTGGGTACATAATTAAAAGGACACAACGCAGATGACGTGGATCAGGCTCGAGAGTTCGAGCCTGATCCGCGTCATCTGCGTTGTTTCCTTTCAAGCGTCGCGACATTACACTTCTCAAGTGGTATCATTGTAACACCTGTCAAGTTCTGGGATATCTACACTTGAACAAAGTGCTAGTTCAGCACTTAGTAAGTGTTAAATACAGCACTTCAAGTGTAGTTTTAACACTTTAGGTTTTAGCGTGTACTCACACAGATACACAAATATTTTTAGTGTTCCATATTTGCTGTTATATCTAAGACCATTGCATGTGTTGTGATCATGAAAAAAATGTTCACACATTTACTTACTTTCTGATTAACACTTTGAAGATCGCTGTGGTAAGTTTAGGGAGAAAAACGCATTTTTCGTGGATATTCTCGAAAAATGGAATTTTAGACCATGATCTACTTTAATCAAAAGAAGTGTATCACACACGCGCAACAAACAAAAGTGCATTGTGGGTATTTTGCCCGCTTGCTGATATTAGCTTCATATATCCGATACAAACGGCGTTGTCAGTTGTTTCGATTGTATACTGCACTAACCCGTATTTCGACTTATTATATACTACATTATGTGCTTAGTGCTGTACTTTTTTGTACGTCACTCCTTTTTCGAAATCTCCTTTGAAATCAGAGAAATTAGTGAAAACCAAAATATTCCCCTTTATACTTGCGTGTTGTACATAAAATGGTACACACAAATTAATCCTGTCTGATAGGGTCCTGCGAATATTCGAGATTCGATTCGATATCGATACCATACGTATGCTTCCAGATCGTTCCCGAATCAGTCTCAGGATTCGATTTTTTCGAATCTCTCGTACTAACTTCAATTTGTCACATTTCCAACAAAAATAGGATAAAACTGTCATTAGAAAATTCATTCATGTAGGCTCAATTCCTATTTATGTGAGTAATTGACAATGTTTAATTGTTAGGTAAGGTGTGAATTTGGCCCAGAACATTATCCATAGTTTTGTTTTTTGAAGGCTTAACTTGTTACTATTCACGTTCTTAAGAACGTGAATAGTAACAAGTTAGGCCTTCAAAAACTAAAACTATGGACAATAGGCCTAGCTGTTTCATCGAAGGTGGTACAGAGAATATTTAGTTATTGGTGTTTAAGGTGTTCACTCCGTCGCGTAAGGGTCATCACAGAGTTCCGTAACTTCCGTTTGATGCAATATGAAATAACTTGTCTTTTAAGATTCGATTCGATATCTATATCAGAGACACGATTCGATTCGAGATTCGCAGATCCCTACTGTCTGATGGCATTCGTATTGGTCTGACTAAACTTTTATAAACGGAGGTTTAGGGTGATGGTCACTTGTTATGTGTTTAAGTGTGAGCAAATTCCAATTTTCTCACATTTTTGCATTTCGAGGAACATTAAAACACTCATCGATTAAAGTGAATGTTTTTTAAGGATCAATGGAAATATCTGACTTTAATGTGCATGATACACAGATGCCATCCATTAGAGTGTGTGTTCAAAATTTCTAAAAGTAATTTTAGTGTTCCATGCATTTTCTCAGTCAACGTAATCTGAAATATCAGAGTATTGCAACTTTGAGTTTGTACAGACATTACCATCACAGTTCGCACACACCGTTGTACAATAAAGGCCGCTCTTCTTGGAACTGTATCGCAAGGATCCACAATCAGTTTTGCATTTACATCTTATGCACCACAGCAGTTCGGGGGAGCTGGTGAGTAGTACAGAAGTGTTCACACTTGTGTCTGGGTTTGGGACCAAGATGGCGATTTGAGAATAGGGGCTAAGATGGCGGCGTGAATTTAAAGATCATGATTAGGGATCACAACAACCCACATCAGCAAACCCAAGGGTTTGTTGGTCCCTTGGAAAGTGGTTTTCCCTGAAAGTAGCAGGAACAAGGCATTTTGTAGCTGGGCCAAGACGGCGCCGCACGTTTAGGGACCAAGATGGCGGCGGGAATTTAGGGATCACAAACCAACGCCGACAGCATCAAGCCAAGGTGTGTTGTCCCTTCGAGATGTTTGGTGTTTCCCTGAAAAGGGACAGGAAGCGCGCAGGTTGAGGGGGTTGTTTTCTCATATAAAATGTAAAATATTTTGAATGATCAGGAGATACGTTTTCAGATTGAACCCAAAACAATCGTGGACTTAAACTTTAGAACAATTTGTATATGAGAAAAAGGGGGCCACGAGCTAAAACAGGGGTTTTTAGATACCAGGTGCAGGTGATAGAATGGTTGTGTGAGGAGCAAAGGTGTTGTTCGACGGCCCTTTTTGTTAAGGATTAGCGCGCAATCCCACCAATACATACGAGTGTAGCACGTAAATGGATTTTCGGGTGGTGAAAACCAACACCGATGTCGCGGTGATAGTCGTTTAAGAAAAAATATTTTTAAAACTCTCGAAAAAAGCACGCGCGAGACATGTTCGCGTATACGAGAGAAGCTTACTTGGTGGAAATGCGAGTCTCTTTGCCACCGTCTTCATTCCACAGGTCGAATGTGCATTAAACTTGTACAGTTAACACTAGAAGTCCTGTCACGAATAATGCGCTTATCTAGGCTTAACTGCGCGTTGGAATTGCGCGCAATTGCTATATCGAATGGCATCCACAGTACGGCGGCTTCTCCTGGTTACTCATAGCAAACACAAGCAATGTTTCTGCCAATGGACCTCCGGGTTACCCGGAGGTCCATTGGCTGAAACATTGCTTGTGCACAGGCCATATGTACAGAATTTGAGAGCTTTACTTGGGCCATAACGCGTACATTAACGCGCACATCAACGTGATATTTGTGCGCATTTCATGACAGGACTTCTAGTTTTAACTGTAGGAGATTTACAAATGTTATAATACACAAAAAGTATGCGCAGTTACTTGCATAAGCGTATTGTGTTATCCAAGCCGGTGAATTGTTTGAAATACATTTACGGTACTTTATCATATTTAATGATACGTAAACTATTATGCTAAGAATCTTGTAAAAATAGATATTACTTTCCAAAGTGTGATTTACTGGGATTTCCGGGTTTGATTATAAACGATAACTTCACAAGTGAATTATGCAGTCAACAATTGTGTCATGTATCCGTGCGCACAATCGAAGACGCTTTGCCGTGGGTGTAATGGGGACTTCATTGCTTTTCGTTTTTTTAACCCTTTACCTAACATGAAAAGGAGACGACACTTGCAAAAAAAATTCTTGAATAGTTATTTTCATTGTTTGTCTCAAAAACATAGGTTGTGACCCCTCATTGGAACGACTTCGTCGAGGTCGTTCCAATGAGGGGTCACAACCTATGTTTTAGAGACAAAAAATGAAACAAATAATGAAAATTAATTCGCGAGTTTTGATAATAGCGGTTCCCGTTACTTTAGGTAAAGGGTTAAATAATATAATTATCGTTAATAATGAAAGGTAATAAACAGAGTAATCGCTTGACTGGGCTGGTTACATGAAATAATTCATTTGAGGCGAGGGACTATATTGTAAAACAACGTCCCTCACCTCTGATGAATTATTTCACGTAACCAGTCCAGTCAAGAGATTACTCTCTATTTAATGACATGTGCAGTTGACGAAGCACAGGACAAATTAATCTGTGTAAAATGAAAATTGATAAAATAAAAAGCCAGCAGTGATAAACGTCTTACTGTTCCTATTACAGTTCGAGTAATATATCAAGGTGACATGTTCGAGTAATATATCAAGGTGACATGTTCGTTCCTGTTACAATCTCAGTAATACATCAAGGTGACACGTTCGTTCCTATTACAATTCCGGTAATATATCAAGGTGAAACGTTCGTTCCTATTACAATTCCAGTAATATATCAAGGTGACACGTTCGTTCCTATTACAATTCCAGTAATATATCAAGGTGACACGTTCGTTCCTATTACAATTCCAGTGATATATCAAGGTGACACGTTCGTTCATATTACAATTCCAGTAATATATCAAGGTGACACGTTCGTTCCTATTACAATTCCAGTAATATATCAAGGTGACACGTTCGTTCCTATTACAATTCCGGTAATATATCAAGGTGACACGTTCGTTCCTATTACAATTCCGGTAATATATCAAGGTGAAACGTTCGAGTAATATATCAAGGTGACACGTACGTTCCTATTACAATTCCAGTAACATATCAAGGTGACACGTTCGTTCCTATTACAATTCCAGTAATATATCAAGGTGACACGTTCGTTCCTATTACAATTCCAGTAATATATGAAGGTGACACGTTCGTTACTATTACAATTCCCGTAATATATCAAGGTGAAAGGTTCGTTCCTATTACAATTCCAGTAATATATCAAGGTGACACGTTCGTTTCTATTACAATTCCAGTAATATATCAAGGTGACACGTACGTTCCTATAACAATTCCAGTAATATATCAAGGTGACACGTCCGTTCTTATTACAATTTCAGTAATATATCAAGGTGACACGTTCGTTCCTATTACAATTCCAGTAATATATCAAGGTGCCACGTTCGTTCCTATTGCAATTCCGGTAATATATCAAGGTGACACGTTCGTTCCTATTACAATTCCGGAAATATATCAAGGTGAAACGTTCGAGTAATATATCAAGGTGAACCGTTCGTTCCTATTACGATTCCAGTAATATATCAAGGTGAAACGTACGTTCCTATTACAATTCCAGTAATATATCAAGGTGACACGTTCGTTCCTATTACAATTCCAGTAATATATCAAGGTGACACGTTCGTTCCTATTACAATTCCAGTAATATATCAAGGTGACACGTTCGTTCCTATTACAATTCCAGTAATATATCAAGGTGACACGTTCGTTCCTATTACAATTCCAGTAATATATCAAGGTGACACGTACGTTCCTATTACAATTCCGGTAATATATCAAGGTGACACGTTCGTTCCTATTACAATTCCGGTAATATATCAAGGTGAAACGTTCGAGTAATATATCAAGGTGACACGTACGTTCCTATTACAATTCCAGTAATATATCAAGGTTACACGTTCGTTCTTATTGCAAATCCAGTAATATATCAAGGTGAAACGTTCGAGTAATTTATCAAGGTGACACGTACGTTCCTATTACAATTCCAGTAATATATCAAGGTGACACGTCCATTCTTATTACAATTTCAGTAATATATCAAGGTGACACGTTCGTTCCTATTACAATTCCAGTAATATATCAAGGTGACACGTTCGTTCCTATTGCAATTCCGGTAATATATCAAGGTGACACGTTCGTTCCTATTACAATTCCGGAAATATATCAAGGTGAAATGTTCGAGTAATATATCAAGGTGAAACTTTCGTTCCTATTACGATTCCAGTAATATAGCAAGGTGAAACGTTCGTTCCTATTACAATTCCAGTAATATATCAAGGTGAAACGTACGTTCCTATTACAATTCCAGTAATATATCAAGGTGACACGTTCGTTCCAATTACAATTCCGGTAATATATCAAGTGGAAACGTTCGAGTAATATATCAAGGTGACACGTACGTTCCTATTACAATTTCAGTAATATATCAAGGTGACACGTTCGTTCCTATTACAATTCCAGTAATATATCAAGGTGACACGTTCGTTCCTATTACAATTCCTGTAATATATGAAGGTGACACGTTCGTTCCTATTACAATTCCCGTAATATATCAAGGTGAAAGGTTCGTTCCTATTACAATTCCAGTAATATATCAAGGTGACACGTTCGTTCCTATTACAATTCCAGTAATATATCAAGGTGACACGTACGTTCCTATTACAATTCCAGTAATATATCAAGGTGACACGTCCGTTCTTATTACAATTTCAGTAATATATCAAGCTGACACGTTCGTTCCTATTACAATTCCAGTAATATATCAAGGTGCCACGTTCGTTCCTATTGCAATTCCGGTAATATATCAAGGTGACACGTTCGTTCCTATTACAATTCCGGAAATATATCAAGGTGAAACGTTCGAGTAATATATCAAGGTAAAACGTTCGTTCCTATTACGATTCCAGTAATATATCAAGGTGAAACGTTCGTTCCTATTACAATTCCAGTAATATATCAAGGTGAAACGTACGTTCCTATTACAATTCCAGTAATATATCAAGGTGACACGTTCGTTCCAATTACAATTCCGGTAATACATCAAGGTGAGACGTTCGAGTAATATATCAAGGTGACGCGTTCGTTCCTATTACAATTCCAGTAATATATCAAGGTGACACATACGTTCCTATTACAATTCCAGTAATATATCAAGGTGACACGTTCGTTCCTATTACAATTCCAGTAATATATCAAGGTGACACGTTCGTTCCTATTACAATTCCAGTAATATATCAAGGTGACACGTTCGTTCCTATTACAATTCCAGTAATGTATCAAGGTGACACGTTCGTTCCTATTACAATTCCGGTAATACATCAAGGTGACACGTTCGTTCCTATTACAATTCCAGTAATATATCAAGGTGACACGTTCGTTCCTATTACAATTCCGGTAATATATCAAGGTGAAACGTTCGTTCCTATTACAATTCCAGTAATATATCAAGGTGGCACGTTCGTTCCTATTACAATTCCAGTAATATATCAAGGTGACACGTACGTTCCTATTACAATTCCCGTAATATATCAAGGTGAAACGTTCGTTCCTATTACAAATGCAGTAATAAATCAAGGTGACACATACGTTCCTTTTACAATTCCAGTAATATATCAAGGTGACACGTTCGTTCCTATTACACTTCCCGTAATATATCAAGGTGAAATGTTCGTTCCTATTACAATTCCAGGAATATATCAAGGTGACACGTACGTTCCTATTACAATTCCAGCAATATATCAAGGTGACATGCTCGTTCCTATTACAATTCCAGTAATATATCAAGGTGACACGTTCGTTCCTATTACAATTCCAGTAATATATCAAGGTGACACGTTCGTTCCTATTACAATTCCAGTAATATATCAAGGTGACACGTTCGTTCCTATTACAATTCCAGTAATGTATCAAGGTGACACGTTCGTTCCTATTACAATTCCGGTAATACATCAAGGTGACACGTTCGTTCCTATTACAATTCCAGTAATATATCAAGGTGACACGTTCGTTCCTATTACAATTCCGGTAATATATCAAGGTGAAACGTTCGTTCCCATTACAATTCCAGTAATATATCAAGGTGGCACGTTCGTTCCTATTACAATTCCAGTAATATATCAAGGTGACACGTACGTTCCTATTACAATTCCCGTAATATATCAAGGTGAAACGTTCGTTCCTATTACAAATGCAGTAATATATCAAGGTGACACATACGTTCCTTTTACAATTCCAGTAATATATCAAGGTGACACGTTCGTTCCTATTGCAATTCCGGTAATATATCAAGGTGACACGTTCGTTCCTATTACAATTCCGGAAATATATCAAGGTGAAACGTTCGAGTAATATATCAAGGTGAAAAGTTCGTTCCTATTACGATTCCAGTAATATATCAAGGTGAAACGTTCGTTCCTATTACAATTCCAGTAATATATCAAGGCGAAACGTACGTTCCTATTACAATTCCAGTAATATATCAAGGTGACACGTTCGTTCCAATTACAATTCCGGTAATATATCAAGGTGAAACGTTCGAGTAATATATCAAGGTGAAACGTTCGTTCCTATTACAATTCCAGTAATATATCAAGGTGAAACGTACGTTCCTATTACAATTCCAGTAATATATCAAGGTGACACGTTCGTTCCAATTACAATTCCGGTAATATATCAAGGTGAAACGTTCGAGTAATATATCAAGGTGACACGTACGTTCCTATTACAATTCCAGTAATATATCAAGGTGACACGTTCGTTCCTATTACAATTCCAGTAATATATCAAGGTGACACGTTCGTTCCTATTACAATTCCAGTAATATATCAAGGTGACACGTTCGTTCCTATTACAATTCCCGTAATATATCAAGGTGAAAGGTTCGTTCCTATTACAATTCCAATAATATAACAAGGTGACACGTTCGTTCCTATTACAATTCCAGTAATATATCAAGGTGACACGTACGTTCCTATTACAATTCCAGTAATATATCAAGGTGACACGTCCGTTCTTATTACAATTTCAGTAATATATCAAGGTGACACGTTCGTTCCTATTACAATTCCAGTAATATATCAAGGTGCCACGTTCGTTCCTATTGCAATTCCGGTAATATATCAAGGTGACACGTTCGTTCCTATTACAATTCCGGAAATATATCAAGGTGAAACGTTCGAGTAATATATCAAGGTGAAACGTTCGTTCCTATTACGATTCCAGTAATATATCAAGGTGAAACGTTCGTTCCTATTACAATTCCAGTAATATATCAAGGTGACACGTTCGTTCCTATTACAATTCCAGTAATATATCAAGGTGACACGTTCGTTCCTATTACAATTCCAGTAATATATCAAGGTGACACGTTCGTTCCTATTACAATTCCAGTAATATATCAAGGTGACACGTTCGTTCCTATTACAATTCCAGTAATATATCAAGGTGACACGTTCGTTCCTATTACAATTCCGGTAATATATCAAGGTGACACGTTCGTTCCTATTACAATTCCGGTAATATATCAAGGTGAAACGTTCGAGTAATATATCAAGGTGACACGTACGTTCCTATTACAATTCCAGTAATATATCAAGGTTACACGTTCGTTCTTATTACAAATCCAGTAATATATCAAGGTGAAACGTTCAAGTAATATATCAAGGTGACACGTACGTTCCTATTACAATTCCAGTAATATATCAAGGTGACACGTCCGTTCTTATTACAATTTCAGTAATATATCAAGGTGACACGTTCGTTCCTATTACAATTCCAGTAATATATCAAGGTGACACGTTCGTTCCTATTGCAATTCCGGTAATATATCAAGGTGACACGTTCGTTCCTATTACAATTCCGGAAATATATCAAGGTGAAATGTTCGAGTAATATATCAAGGTGAAACGTTCGTTCCTATTACGATTCCAGTAATATATCAAGGTGAAACGTTCGTTCCTATTACAATTCCAGTAATATATCAAGGTGAAACGCACGTTCCTATTACAATTCCAGTAATATATCAAGGTGACACGTTCGTTCCAATTACAATTCCGGTAATATATCAAGGTGAAACGTTCGAGTAATATATCAAGGTGACACGTACGTTCCTATTACAATTCCAGTAATATATCAAGGTGACACGTTCGTTCCTATTACAATTCCAGTAATATATCAAGGTGACACGTTCGTTCCTATTACAATTCCAGTAATATATGAAGGTGACACGTTCGTTCCTATTACAATTCCGGTAATATATCAAGGTGAAAGGTTCGTTCCTATTACAATTCCAGTAATATATCAAGGTGACACGTTCGTTCCTATTACAATTGCAGTAATATATCAAGGTGACACGTACGTTCCTATTACAATTCCAGTAATATATCAAGGTGACACGTCCGTTCTTATTACAATTTCAGTAATATATCAAGGTGACACGTTCGTTCCTATTACAATTCCAGTAATATATCAAGGTGCCACGTTCGTTCCTATTGCAATTCCGGTAGTATATCAAGGTGACACGTTCGTTCCTATTACAATTCCGGAAATATATCAAGGTGAAACGTTCGAGTAATATATCAAGGTGAAACGTTCGTTCCTATTACGATTCCAGTAATATATCAAGGTGAAACGTTCGTTCCTATTACAATTCCAGTAATATATCAAGGTGAAACGTACGTTCCTATTACAATTCCAGTAATATATCAAGGTGACACGTTCGTTCCAATTACAATTCCGGTAATATATCAAGGTGAAACGTTCGAGTAATATATCAAGGTGACACGTTCGTTCCTATTACAATTCCAGTAATGTATCAAGGTGACACATACGTTCCTATTACAATTCCAGTAATATATCAAGGTGACACGTTCGTTCCTATTACAATTCCAGTAATATATCAAGGTGACACGTTCGTTCCTATTACAATTCCAGTAATATATCAAGGTGACACGTTCGTTCCTATTACAATTCCAGTAATGTATCAAGGTGACACGTTCGTTCCTATTACAATTCCGGTAATACATCAAGGTGACACGTTCGTTCCTATTACAATTCCAGTAATATATCAAGGTGACACGTTCGTTCCTATTACAATTCCGGTAATATATCAAGGCGAAACGTTCGTTCCTATTACAATTCCAGTAATATATCAAGGTGGCACGTTCGTTCCTATTACAATTCCAGTAATATATCAAGGTGACACGTACGTTCCTATTACAATTCCCGTAATATATCAAGGTGAAACGTTCGTTCCTATTACAAATGCAGTAATATATCAAGGTGACACATACGTTCCTTTTACAATTCCAGTAATATATCAAGGTGACACGTTCGTTCCTATTACAATTCCAGTAATATATCAAGGTGACTCGTTCGTTCCTATTACAATTCCAGTAATATATCAAGGTGACACGTACGTTCCTATTACAATTCCCGTAATATATCAAGGTGAAACGTTCGTTCCTAATACAAATGCAGTAATATATCAAGGTGACACATACGTTCCTTTTACAATTCCAGTAATATATCAAGGTGACACGTTCGTTCCTATTACAATTCCAGTAATATATCAAGGTGACATGCTCGTTCCTATTACAATTCCAGTAATATATCAAGGTGACACGTTCGTTCCTATTACAATTCCAGTAATATATCAAGGTGACACGTTCGTTCCTATTACAATTCCAGTAATATATCAAGGTGACACGTTCGTTCCTATTACAATTCCAGTAATGTATCAAGGTGACACGTTCGTTCCTATTACAATTCCGGTAATACATCAAGGTGACAGGTTCGTTCCTATTACAATTCCAGTAATATATCAAGGTGACACGTTCGTTCCTATTACAATTCCGGTAATATATCAAGGTGAAACGTTCGTTCCTATTACAATTCCAGTAATATATCAAGGTGGCACGTTCGTTCCTATTACAATTCCAGTAATATATCAAGGTGACACGTACGTTCCTATTACAATTCTCGTAATATATCAAGGTGAAACGTTCGTTCCTGTTACAAATGCAGTAATATATCAAGGTGACACATACGTTCCTTTTACAATTCCAGTAATATATCAAGGTGACACGTTCGTTCCTATTGCAATTCCGGTAATATATCAAGGTGAAACGTTCGTTCCTATTACAATTCCAGTAATATATCAAGGTGAAACGTACGTTCCTATTACAATTCCAGTAATATATCAAGGTGACACGTTCGTTCCAATTACAATTCCGGAAATATATCAAGGTGAAACGTTCGAGTAATATATCAAGGTGACACGTACGTTCCTATTACAATTCCAGTAATATATCAAGGTGACACGTTCGTTCCTATTACAATTCCAGTAATATATCAAGGTGACACGTTCGTTCCTATTACAATTCCAGTAATATATGAAGGTGACACGTTCGTTCCTATTACAATTCCCGTAATATATCAAGGTGAAAGGTTCGTTCCTATTACAATTCCAGTAATATATCAAGGTGACACGTTCGTTCCTATTACAATTCCAGTAATATATCAAGGTGACACGTACGTTCCTATTACAATTCCAGTAATATATCAAGGTGACACGTCCGTTCTTATTACAATTTCAGTAATATATCAAGCTGACACGTTCGTTCCTATTACAATTCCAGTAATATATCAAGGTGCCACGTTCGTTCCTATTGCAATTCCGGTAATATATCAAGGTGACACGTTCGTTCCTATTACAATTCCGGAAATATATCAAGGTGAAACGTTCGAGTAATATATCAAGGTGAAACGTTCGTTCCTATTACGATTCCAGTAATATATCAAGGTGAAACGTTCGTTCCTATTACAATTCCAGTAATATATCAAGGTGAAACGTACGTTCCTATTACAATTCCAGTAATATATCAAGGTGACACGTTCGTTCCAATTACAATTCCGGTAATACATCAAGGTGAAACGTTCGAGTAATATATCAAGGTGACGCGTTCGTTCCTATTACAATTCCAGTAATATATCAAGGTGACACATACGTTCCTATTACAATTCCAGTAATATATCAAGGTGACACGTTCGTTCCTATTACAATTCCAGTAATATATCAAGGTGACACGTTCGTTCCTATTACAATTCCAGTAATATATCAAGGTGACACGTTCGTTCCTATTACAATTCCAGTAATGTATCAAGGTGACACGTTCGTTCCTATTACAATTCCGGTAATACATCAAGGTGACACGTTCGTTCCTATTACAATTCCAGTAATATATCAAGGTGACACGTTCGTTCCTATTACAATTCCGGTAATATATCAAGGTGAAACGTTCGTTCCTATTACAATTCCAGTAATATATCAAGGTGGCACGTTCGTTCCTATTACAATTCCAGTAATATATCAAGGTGACACGTACGTTCCTATTACAATTCCCGTAATATATCAAGGTGAAACGTTCGTTCCTATTACAAATGCAGTAATAAATCAAGGTGACACATACGTTCCTTTTACAATTCCGGTAATACATCAAGGTGACACGTTCGTTCCTATTACAATTCCAGTAATATATCAAGGTGACACGTTCGTTCCTATTACAATTCCGGTAATATATCAAGGTGAAACGTTCGTTCCTATTACAATTCCAGTAATATATCAAGGTGGCACGTTCGTTCCTATTACAATTCCAGTAATATATCAAGGTGACACGTACGTTCCTATTACAATTCTCGTAATATATCAAGGTGAAACGTTCGTTCCTGTTACAAATGCAGTAATATATCAAGGTGACACATACGTTCCTTTTACAATTCCAGTAATATATCAAGGTGACACGTTCGTTCCTATTGCAATTCCGGTAATATATCAAGGTGAAACGTTCGTTCCTATTACAATTCCAGTAATATATCAAGGTGAAACGTACGTTCCTATTACAATTCCAGTAATATATCAAGGTGACACGTTCGTTCCAATTACAATTCCGGTAATATATCAAGGTGAAACGTTCGAGTAATATATCAAGGTGACACGTACGTTCCTATTACAATTCCAGTAATATATCAAGGTGACACGTTCGTTCCTATTACAATTCCAGTAATATATCAAGGTGACACGTTCGTTCCTATTACAATTCCAGTAATATATGAAGGTGACACGTTCGTTCCTATTACAATTCCCGTAATATATCAAGGTGAAAGGTTCGTTCCTATTACAATTCCAGTAATATATCAAGGTGACACGTTCGTTCCTATTACAATTCCAGTAATATATCAAGGTGACACGTACGTTCCTATTACAATTCCAGTAATATATCAAGGTGACACGTCCGTTCTTATTACAATTTCAGTAATATATCAAGCTGACACGTTCGTTCCTATTACAATTCCAGTAATATATCAAGGTGCCACGTTCGTTCCTATTGCAATTCCGGTAATATATCAAGGTGACACGTTCGTTCCTATTACAATTCCGGAAATATATCAAGGTGAAACGTTCGAGTAATATATCAAGGTGAAACGTTCGTTCCTATTACGATTCCAGTAATATATCAAGGTGAAACGTTCGTTCCTATTACAATTCCAGTAATATATCAAGGTGAAACGTACGTTCCTATTACAATTCCAGTAATATATCAAGGTGACACGTTCGTTCCAATTACAATTCCGGTAATACATCAAGGTGAAACGTTCGAGTAATATATCAAGGTGACGCGTTCGTTCCTATTACAATTCCAGTAATATATCAAGGTGACACATACGTTCCTATTACAATTCCAGTAATATATCAAGGTGACACGTTCGTTCCTATTACAATTCCAGTAATATATCAAGGTGACACGTTCGTTCCTATTACAATTCCAGTAATATATCAAGGTGACACGTTCGTTCCTATTACAATTCCAGTAATGTATCAAGGTGACACGTTCGTTCCTATTACAATTCCGGTAATACATCAAGGTGACACGTTCGTTCCTATTACAATTCCAGTAATATATCAAGGTGACACGTTCGTTCCTATTACAATTCCAGTAATATATCAAGGTGACACGTTCGTTCCTATTACAATTCCGGTAATATATCAAGGTGAAACGTTCGTTCCTATTACAATTCCAGTAATATATCAAGGTGGCACGTTCGTTCCTATTACAATTCCAGTAATATATCAAGGTGACACGTACGTTCCTATTACAATTCCCGTAATATATCAAGGTGAAACGTTCGTTCCTATTACAAATGCAGTAATATATCAAGGTGACACATACGTTCCTTTTACAATTCCAGTAATATATCAAGGTGACACGTTCGTTCCTATTGCAATTCCGGAAATATATCAAGGTGACACGTTCGTTCCTATTACAATTCCGGAAATATATCAAGGTGAAACGTTCGAGTAATATATCAAGGTGAAAAGTTCGTTCCTATTACGATTCCAGTAATATATCAAGGTGAAACGTTCGTTCCTATTACAATTCCAGTAATATATCAAGGCGAAACGTACGTTCCTATTACAATTCCAGTAATATATCAAGGTGACACGTTCGTTCCAATTACAATTCCGGTAATATATCAAGGTGAAACGTTCGAGTAATATATCAAGGTGAAACGTTCGTTCCTATTACAATTCCAGTAATATATCAAGGTGAAACGTACGTTCCTATTACAATTCCAGTAATATATCAAGGTGACACGTTCGTTCCAATTACAATTCCGGTAATATATCAAGGTGAAACGTTCGAGTAATATATCAAGGTGACACGTACGTTCCTATTACAATTCCAGTAATATATCAAGGTGACACGTTCGTTCCTATTACAATTCCAGTAATATATCAAGGTGACACGTTCGTTCCTATTACAATTCCAGTAATATATCAAGGTGACACGTTCGTTCCTATTACAATTCCCGTAATATATCAAGGTGAAAGGTTCGTTCCTATTACAATTCCAATAATATAACAAGGTGACACGTTCGTTCCTATTACAATTGCAGTAATATATCAAGGTGACACGTACGTTCCTATTACAATTCCAGTAATATATCAAGGTGACACGTCCGTTCTTATTACAATTTCAGTTATATATCAAGGTGACACGTTCGTTCCTATTACAATTCCAGTAATATATCAAGGTGCCACGTTCGTTCCTATTGCAATTCCGGTAATATTTCAAGGTGACACGTTCGTTCCTATTACAATTCCGGAAATATATCAAGGTGAAACGTTCGAGTAATATATCAAGGTGAAACGTTCGTTCCTATTACGATTCCAGTAATATATCAAGGTGAAACGTTCGTTCCTATTACAATTCCAGTAATATATCAAGGTGACACGTTCGTTCCTATTACAATTCCAGTAATATATCAAGGTGACACGTTCGTTCCTATTACAATTCCAGTAATATATCAAGGTGACACGTTCGTTCCTATTACAATTCCAGTAATATATCAAGGTGACACGTTCGTTCCTATTACAATTCCAGTAATATATCAAGGTGACACGTTCGTTCCTATTACAATTCCGGTAATATATCAAGGTGACACGTTCGTTCCTATTACAATTCCGGTAATATATCAAGGTGAAACGTTCGAGTAATATATCAAGGTGACACGTACGTTCCTATTACAATTCCAGTAATATATCAAGGTTACACGTTCGTTCTTATTACAAATCCAGTAATATATCAAGGTGAAACGTTCAAGTAATATATCAAGGTGACACGTACGTTCCTGTTACAATTCCAGTAATATATCAAGGTGACACGTCCGTTCTTATTACAATTTCAGTGATATATCAAGGTGACACGTTCGTTCCTATTACAATTCCAGTAATATATCAAGGTGACACGTTCGTTCCTATTGCAATTCCGGTAATATATCAAGGTGACACGTTCGTTCCTATTACAATTCCGGAAATATATCAAGGTGAAATGTTCGAGTAATATATCAAGGTGAAACGTTCGTTCCTATTACGATTCTAGTAATATATCAAGGTGAAACGTTCGTTCCTATTACAATTCCAGTAATATATCAAGGTGAAACGCACGTTCCTATTACAATTCCAGTAATATATCAAGGTGACACGTTCGTTCCAATTACAATTCCGGTAATATATCAAGGTGAAACGTTCGAGTAATATATCAAGGTGACACGTACGTTCCTATTACAATTCCAGTAATATATCAAGGTGACACGTTCGTTCCTATTACAATTCCAGTAATATATCAAGGTGACACGTTCGTTCCTATTACAATTCCAGTAATATATGAAGGTGACACGTTCGTTCCTATTACAATTCCCGTAATATATCAAGGTGAAAGGTTCGTTCCTATTACAATTCCAGTAATATATCAAGGTGACACGTTCGTTCCTATTACAATTGCAGTAATATATCAAGGTGACACGTACGTTCCTATTACAATTCCAGTAATATATCAAGGTGACACGTCCGTTCTTATTACAATTTCAGTAATATATCAAGGTGACACGTTCGTTCCTATTACAATTCCAGTAATATATCAAGGTGTCACGTTCGTTCCTATTGCAATTCCGGTAGTATATCAAGGTGACACGTTCGTTCCTATTACAATTCCGGAAATATATCAAGGTGAAACGTTCGAGTAATATATCAAGGTGAAACGTTCGTTCCTATTACGATTCCAGTAATATATCAAGGTGAAACGTTCGTTCCTATTACAATTCCAGTAATATATCAAGGTGAAACGTACGTTCCTATTACAATTCCAGTAATATATCAAGGTGACACGTTCGTTCCAATTACAATTCCGGTAATATATCAAGGTGAAACGTTCGAGTAATATATCAAGGTGACACGTTCATTCCTATTACAATTCCAGTAATATATCAAGGTGACACATACGTTCCTATTACAATTCCAGTAATATATCAAGGTGACACGTTCGTTCCTATTACAATTCCAGTAATATATCAAGGTGACACGTTCGTTCCTATTACAATTCCAGTAATATATCAAGGTGACACGTTCGTTCCTATTACAATTCCAGTAATGTATCAAGGTGACACGTTCGTTCCTATTACAATTCCGGTAATACATCAAGGTGACACGTTCGTTCCTATTACAATTCCAGTAATATATCAAGGTGACACGTTCGTTCCTATTACAATTCCGGTAATATATCAAGGTGAAACGTTCGTTCCTATTACAATTCCAGTAATATATCAAGGTGGCACGTTCGTTCCTATTACAATTCCAGTAATATATCAAGGTGACACGTACGTTCCTATTACAATTCCCGTAATATATCAAGGTGAAACGTTCGTTCCTATTACAAATGCAGTAATATATCAAGGTGACACATACGTTCCTTTTACAATTCCAGTAATATATCAAGGTGACACGTTCGTTCCTATTACAATTCCAGTAATATATCAAGGTGACTCGTTCGTTCCTATTACAATCCCAGTAATATATCAAGGTGACACGTACGTTCCTATTACAATTCCCGTAATATATCAAGGTGAAACGTTCGTTCCTAATACAAATGCAGTAATATATCAAGGTGACACATACGTTCCTTTTACAATCCAGTAATATATCAAGGTGACACATACGTTCCTATTACAATTCCAGTAATATATCAAGGTGACACGTTCGTTCCTATTACAATTCCAGTAATATATCAAGGTGACACGTTCGTTCCTATTACAATTCCAGTAATATATCAAGGTGACACGTTCGTTCCTATTACAATTCCAGTAATGTATCAAGGTGACACGTTCGTTCCTATTACAATTCCGGTAATACATCAAGGTGACACGTTCGTTCCTATTACAATTCCAGTAATATATCAAGGTGACACGTTCGTTCCTATTACAATTCCCGTAATATATCAAGGTGAAAGGTTCGTTCCTATTACAATTCCAATAATATAACAAGGTGACACGTTCGTTCCTATTACAATTCCAGTAATATATCAAGGTGACACGTACGTTCCTATTACAATTCCAGTAATATATCAAGGTGACACGTCCGTTCTTATTACAATTTCAGTAATATATCAAGGTGACACGTTCGTTCCTATTACAATTCCAGTAATATATCAAGGTGCCACGTTCGTTCCTATTGCAATTCCGGTAATATATCAAGGTGACACGTTCGTTCCTATTACAATTCCGGAAATATATCAAGGTGAAACGTTCGAGTAATATATCAAGGTGAAACGTTCGTTCCTATTACGATTCCAGTAATATATCAAGGTGAAACGTTCGTTCCTATTACAATTCCAGTAATATATCAAGGTGACACGTTCGTTCCTATTACAATTCCAGTAATATATCAAGGTGACACGTTCGTTCCTATTACAATTCCAGTAATATATCAAGGTGACACGTTCGTTCCTATTACAATTCCAGTAATATATCAAGGTGACACGTTCGTTCCTATTACAATTCCAGTAATATATCAAGGTGACACGTTCGTTCCTATTACAATTCCGGTAATATATCAAGGTGACACGTTCGTTCCTATTACAATTCCGGTAATATATCAAGGTGAAACGTTCGAGTAATATATCAAGGTGACACGTACGTTCCTATTACAATTCCAGTAATATATCAAGGTTACACGTTCGTTCTTATTACAAATCCAGTAATATATCAAGGTGAAACGTTCAAGTAATATATCAAGGTGACACGTACGTTCCTATTACAATTCCAGTAATATATCAAGGTGACACGTCCGTTCTTATTACAATTTCAGTAATATATCAAGGTGACACGTTCGTTCCTATTACAATTCCAGTAATATATCAAGGTGACACGTTCGTTCCTATTGCAATTCCGGTAATATATCAAGGTGACACGTTCGTTCCTATTACAATTCCGGAAATATATCAAGGTGAAATGTTCGAGTAATATATCAAGGTGAAACGTTCGTTCCTATTACGATTCCAGTAATATATCAAGGTGAAACGTTCGTTCCTATTACAATTCCAGTAATATATCAAGGTGACACGTTCGTTCCAATTACAATTCCGGTAATATATCAAGGTGAAACGTTCGAGTAATATATCAAGGTGACACGTACGTTCCTATTACAATTCCAGTAATATATCAAGGTGACACGTTCGTTCCTATTACAATTCCAGTAATATATCAAGGTGACACGTTCGTTCCTATTACAATTCCAGTAATATATGAAGGTGACACGTTCGTTCCTATTACAATTCCCGTAATATATCAAGGTGAAAGGTTCGTTCCTATTACAATTCCAGTAATATATCAAGGTGACACGTTCGTTCCTATTACAATTGCAGTAATATATCAAGGTGACACGTACGTTCCTATTACAATTCCAGTAATATATCAAGGTGACACGTCCGTTCTTATTACAATTTCAGTAATATATCAAGGTGACACGTTCGTTCCTATTACAATTCCAGTAATATATCAAGGTGTCACGTTCGTTCCTATTGCAATTCCGGTAGTATATCAAGGTGACACGTTCGTTCCTATTACAATTCCGGAAATATATCAAGGAGAAACGTTCGAGTAATATATCAAGGTGAAACGTTCGTTCCTATTACGATTCCAGTAATATATCAAGGTGAAACGTTCGTTCCTATTACAATTCCAGTAATATATCAAGGTGAAACGTACGTTCCTATTACAATTCCAGTAATATATCAAGGTGACACGTTCGTTCCAATTACAATTCCGGTAATATATCAAGGTGAAACGTTCGAGTAATATATCAAGGTGACACGTTCGTTCCTATTACAATTCCAGTAATATATCAAGGTGACACATACGTTCCTATTACAATTCCAGTAATATATCAAGGTGACACGTTCGTTCCTATTACAATTCCAGTAATATATCAAGGTGACACGTTCGTTCCTATTACAATTCCAGTAATATATCAAGGTGACACGTTCGTTCCTATTACAATTCCAGTAATGTATCAAGGTGACACGTTCGTTCCTATTACAATTCCGGTAATACATCAAGGTGACACGTTCGTTCCTATTACAATTCCAGTAATATATCAAGGTGACACGTTCGTTCCTATTACAATTCCGGTAATATATCAAGGTGAAACGTTCGTTCCTATTACAATTCCAGTAATATATCAAGGTGGCACGTTCGTTCCTATTACAATTCCAGTAATATATCAAGGTGACACGTACGTTCCTATTACAATTCCCGTAATATATCAAGGTGAAACGTTCGTTCCTATTACAAATGCAGTAATATATCAAGGTGACACATACGTTCCTTTTACAATTCCAGTAATATATCAAGGTGACACGTTCGTTCCTATTACAATTCCAGTAATATATCAAGGTGACTCGTTCGTTCCTATTACAATTCCAGTAATATATCAAGGTGACACGTACGTTCCTATTACAATTCCCGTAATATATCAAGGTGAAACGTTCGTTCCTAATACAAATGCAGTAATATATCAAGGTGACACATACGTTCCTTTTACAATTCCAGTAATATATCAAGGTGACATGCTCGTTCCTATTACAATTCCAGTAATATATCAAGGTGACACGTTCGTTCCTATTACAATTCCAGTAATATATCAAGGTGACACGTTCGTTCCTATTACAATTCCAGTAATATATCAAGGTGACACGTTCGTTCCTATTACAATTCCAGTAATGTATCAAGGTGACACGTTCGTTCCTATTACAATTCCGGTAATACATCAAGGTGACACGTTCGTTCCTATTACAATTCCAGTAATATATCAAGGTGACACGTTCGTTCCTATTACAATTCCAGTAATATATCAAGGTGACACGTTCGTTCCTATTACAATTCCAGTAATATATCAAGGTGACACGTTCGTTCCTATTACAATTCCAGTAATGTATCAAGGTGACACGTTCGTTCCTATTACAATTCCGGTAATACATCAAGGTGACACGTTCGTTCCTATTACAATTCCAGTAATATATCAAGGTGACACGTTCGTTCCTATTACAATTCCGGTAATATATCAAGGTGAAACGTTCGTTCCTATTACAATTCCAGTAATATATCAAGGTGGCACGTTCGTTCCTATTACAATTCCAGTAATATATCAAGGTGACACGTACGTTCCTATTACAATTCCCGTAATATATCAAGGTGAAACGTTCGTTCCTAATACAAATGCAGTAATATATCAAGGTGACACATACGTTCCTTTTACAATTCCAGTAATATATCAAGGTGACACGTTCGTTCCTATTACAATTCCAGTAATATATCAAGGTGACATGCTCGTTCCTATTACAATTCCAGTAATATATCAAGGTGACACGTTCGTTCCTATTACAATTCCAGTAATATATCAAGGTGACACGTTCGTTCCTATTACAATTCCAGTAATATATCAAGGTGACACGTTCGTTCCTATTACAATTCCAGTAATATATCAAGGTGACACGTTCGTTCCTATTACAATTCCAGTAATATATCAAGGTGACACGTTCGTTCCTATTACAATTCCGGTAATATATCAAGGTGACACGTTCGTTCCTATTACAATTCCGGTAATATATCAAGGTGAAACGTTCGAGTAATATATCAAGGTGACACGTACGTTCCTATTACAATTCCAGTAATATATCAAGGTTACACGTTCGTTCTTATTACAAATCCAGTAATATATCAAGGTGAAACGTTCAAGTAATATATCAAGGTGACACGTACGTTCCTATTACAATTCCAGTAATATATCAAGGTGACACGTCCGTTCTTATTACAATTTCAGTAATATATCAAGGTGACACGTTCGTTCCTATTACAATTCCAGTAATATATCAAGGTGACACGTTCGTTCCTATTGCAATTCCGGTAATATATCAAGGTGACACGTTCGTTCCTATTACAATTCCGGAAATATATCAAGGTGAAATGTTCGAGTAATATATCAAGGTGAAACGTTCGTTCCTATTACGATTCCAGTAATATATCAAGGTGAAACGTTCGTTCCTATTACAATTCCAGTAATATATCAAGGTGACACGTTCGTTCCAATTACAATTCCGGTAATATATCAAGGTGAAACGTTCGAGTAATATATCAAGGTGACACGTACGTTCCTATTACAATTCCAGTAATATATCAAGGTGACACGTTCGTTCCTATTACAATTCCAGTAATATATCAAGGTGACACGTTCGTTCCTATTACAATTCCAGTAATATATGAAGGTGACACGTTCGTTCCTATTACAATTCCCGTAATATATCAAGGTGAAAGGTTCGTTCCTATTACAATTCCAGTAATATATCAAGGTGACACGTTCGTTCCTATTACAATTGCAGTAATATATCAAGGTGACACGTACGTTCCTATTACAATTCCAGTAATATATCAAGGTGACACGTCCGTTCTTATTACAATTTCAGTAATATATCAAGGTGACACGTTCGTTCCTATTACAATTCCAGTAATATATCAAGGTGTCACGTTCGTTCCTATTGCAATTCCGGTAGTATATCAAGGTGACACGTTCGTTCCTATTACAATTCCGGAAATATATCAAGGAGAAACGTTCGAGTAATATATCAAAGTGAAACGTTCGTTCCTATTACGATTCCAGTAATATATCAAGGTGAAACGTTCGTTCCTATTACAATTCCAGTAATATATCAAGGTGAAACGTACGTTCCTATTACAATTCCAGTAATATATCAAGGTGACACGTTCGTTCCAATTACAATTCCGGTAATATATCAAGGTGAAACGTTCGAGTAATATATCAAGGTGACACGTTCGTTCCTATTACAATTCCAGTAATATATCAAGGTGACACATACGTTCCTATTACAATTCCAGTAATATATCAAGGTGACACGTTCGTTCCTATTACAATTCCAGTAATATATCAAGGTGACACGTTCGTTCCTATTACAATTCCAGTAATATATCAAGGTGACACGTTCGTTCCTATTACAATTCCTGTAATGTATCAAGGTGACACGTTCGTTCCTATTACAATTCCGGTAATACATCAAGGTGACACGTTCGTTCCTATTACAATTCCAGTAATATATCAAGGTGACACGTTCGTTCCTATTACAATTCCGGTAATATATCAAGGTGAAACGTTCGTTCCTATTACAATTCCAGTAATATATCAAGGTGGCACGTTCGTTCCTATTACAATTCCAGTAATATATCAAGGTGACACGTACGTTCCTATTACAATTCCCGTAATATATCAAGGTGAAACGTTCGTTCCTATTACAAATGCAGTAATATATCAAGGTGACACATACGTTCCTTTTACAATTCCAGTAATATATCAAGGTGACACGTTCGTTCCTATTACAATTCCAGTAATATATCAAGGTGACTCGTTCGTTCCTATTACAATTCCAGTAATATATCAAGGTGACACGTACGTTCCTATTACAATTCCCGTAATATATCAAGGTGAAACGTTCGTTCCTAATACAAATGCAGTAATATATCAAGGTGACACATACGTTCCTTTTACAATTCCAGTAATATATCAAGGTGACATGCTCGTTCCTATTACAATTCCAGTAATATATCAAGGTGACACGTTCGTTCCTATTACAATTCCAGTAATATATCAAGGTGACACGTTCGTTCCTATTACAATTCCAGTAATATATCAAGGTGACACGTTCGTTCCTATTACAATTCCAGTAATGTATCAAGGTGACACGTTCGTTCCTATTACAATTCCGGTAATACATCAAGGTGACACGTTCGTTCCTATTACAATTCCAGTAATATATCAAGGTGACACGTTCGTTCCTATTACAATTCCAGTAATATATCAAGGTGACACGTTCGTTCCTATTACAATTCCAGTAATATATCAAGGTGACACGTTCGTTCCTATTACAATTCCAGTAATGTATCAAGGTGACACGTTCGTTCCTATTACAATTCCGGTAATACATCAAGGTGACACGTTCGTTCCTATTACAATTCCAGTAATATATCAAGGTGACACGTTCGTTCCTATTACAATTCCGGTAATATATCAAGGTGAAACGTTCGTTCCTATTACAATTCCAGTAATATATCAAGGTGGCACGTTCGTTCCTATTACAATTCCAGTAATATATCAAGGTGACACGTACGTTCCTATTACAATTCCCGTAATATATCAAGGTGAAACGTTCGTTCCTGTTACAAATGCAGTAATATATCAAGGTGACACATACGTTCCTTTTACAATTCCAGTAATATATCAAGGTGACACGTTCGTTCCTATTGCAATTCCGGTAATATATCAAGGTGAAACGTTCGTTCCTATTACAATTCCAGTAATATATCAAGGTGAAACGTACGTTCCTATTACAATTCCAGTAATATATCAAGGTCACACGTTCGTTCCAATTACAATTCCGGTAATATATCAAGGTGAAACGTTCGAGTAATATATCAAGGTGACACGTACGTTCCTATTACAATTCCAGTAATATATCAAGGTGACACGTTCGTTCCTATTACAATTCCAGTAATATATCAAGGTGACACGTTCGTTCCTATTACAATTCCAGTAATATATGAAGGTGACACGTTCGTTCCTATTACAATTCCCGTAATATATCAAGGTGAAAGGTTCGTTCCTATTACAATTCCAGTAATATATCAAGGTGACACGTTCATTCCTATTACAATTCCAGTAATATATCAAGGTGACACGTACGTTCCTATTACAATTCCAGTAATATATCAAGGTGACACGTCCGTTCTTATTACAATTTCAGTAATATATCAAGGTGACACGTTCGTTCCTATTACAATTCCAGTAATATATCAAGGTGACACGTTCGTTCCTATTGCAATTCCGGTAATATATCAAGGTGACACGTTCGTTCCTATTACAATTCCGGAAATATATCAAGGTGAAACGTTCGAGTAATATATCAAGGTGAAACGTTCGTTCCTTTTACGATTCCAGTAATATATCAAGGTGAAACGTTCGTTCCTATTACAATTCCAGTAATATATCAAGGTGAAACGTACGTTCCTATTACAATTCCAGTAATATATCAAGGTGACACGTTCGTTCCAATTACAATTCCGGTAATATATCAAGGTGAAACGTTCGAGTAATATATCAAGGTGACACGTACGTCCCTATTACAATTCCAGTAATATATCAAGGTGACACGTTCGTTCCTATTACAATTCCAGTAATATATCAAGGTGACACGTTCGTTCCTATTACAATTCCAGTAATATATGAAGGTGACACGTTCGTTCCTATTACAATTCCCGTAATATATCAAGGTGAAAGGTTCGTTCCTATTACAATTCCAGTAGTATATCAAGGTGACACGTTCGTTCCTATTACAATTCCAGTAATATATCAAGGTGACACGTACGTTCCTATTACAATTCCAGTAATATATCAAGGTGACACGTACGTTCCTATTACAATTCCAGTAATATATCAAGGTGATACGTTCGTTCCTATTACAATTCCAGTAATATATCAAGGTGACACGTACGTTCCTATTACAATTCCAGTAATATATCAAGGTGACACGTTCGTTCCTATTACAATTCCAGTAATATATCAAGGTGACACATACGTTCCTATTACAATTCCAGTAATATATCAAGCTGACACGTTCGTTCCTATTACAATTCCAGTAATATATCAAGGTGACACGTTCGTTCCTATTACAATTCCAGTAATATATCAAGGTGACACGTTCGTTCCTATTACAATTCCAGTAATGTATCAAGGTGACACGTTCGTTCCTATTACAATTCCGGTAATACATCAAGGTGACACGTTCGTTCCTATTACAATTCCAGTAATATATCAAGGTGACACGTTCGTTCCTATTACAATTCCAGTAATATATCAAGGTGACACGTTCGTTCCTATTACAATTCCAGTAATATATGAAGGTGACACGTTCGTTCCTATTACAATTCCCGTAATATATCAAGGTGAAAGGTTCGTTCCTATTACAATTCCAGTAGTATATCAAGGTGACACGTTCGTTCCTATTACAATTCCAGTAATATATCAAGGTGACACGTACGTTCCTATTACAATTCCAGTAATATATCAAGGTGACACGTACGTTCCTATTACAATTCCAGTTATATATCAAGGTGACACGTTCGTTCCTATTACAATTCCAGTAATATATCAAGGTGACACGTACGTTCCTATTACAATTCCAGTAATATATCAAGGTGACACGTTCGTTCCTATTACAATTCCAGTAATATATGAAGGTGACACGTTCGTTCCTATTACAATTCCCGTAATATATCAAGGTGAAAGGTTCGTTCCTATTACAATTCCAGTAATATATCAAGGTGACACGTTCGTTCCTATTACAATTGCAGTAATATATCAAGGTGACACGTACGTTCCTATTACAATTCCAGTAATATATCAAGGTGACACGTCCGTTCTTATTACAATTTCAGTAATATATCAAGGTGACACGTTCGTTCCTATTACAATTCCAGTAATATATCAAGGTGCCACGTTCGTTCCTATTGCAATTCCGGTAGTATATCAAGGTGACACGTTCGTTCCTATTACAATTCCGGAAATATATCAAGGTGAAACGTTCGAGTAATATATCAAGGTGAAACGTTCGTTCCTATTACGATTCCAGTAATATATCAAGGTGAAACGTTCGTTCCTATTACAATTCCAGTAATATATCAAGGTGAAACGTACGTTCCTATTACAATTCCAGTAATATATCAAGGTGACACGTTCGTTCCAATTACAATTCCGGTAATATATCAAGGTGAAACGTTCGAGTAATATATCAAGGTGACACGTTCGTTCCTATTACAATTCCAGTAATATATCAAGGTGACACATACGTTCCTATTACAATTCCAGTAATATATCAAGGTGACACGTTCGTTCCTATTACAATTCCAGTAATATATCAAGGTGACACGTTCGTTCCTATTACAATTCCGGTAATATATCAAGGTGAAACGTTCGTTCCTATTACAATTCCAGTAATATATCAAGGTGGCACGTTCGTTCCTATTACAATTCCAGTAATATATCAAGGTGACACGTACGTTCCTATTACAATTCCCGTAATATATCAAGGTGAAACGTTCGTTCCTATTACAAATGCAGTAATATATCAAGGTGACACATACGTTCCTTTTACAATTCCAGTAATATATCAAGGTGACACGTTCGTTCCTATTACAATTCCAGTAATATATCAAGGTGACTCGTTCGTTCCTATTACAATTCCTGTAATATATCAAGGTGACACGTACGTTCCTATTACAATTCCCGTAATATATCAAGGTGAAATGTTCGTTCCTAATACAAATGCAGTAATATATCAAGGTGACACATACGTTCCTTTTACAATTCCAGTAATATATCAAGGTGACACGTTCGTTCCTATTACAATTCCAGTAATATATCAAGGTGACATGCTCGTTCCTATTACAATTCCAGTAATATATCAAGGTGACACGTTCGTTCCTATTACAATTCCAGTAATATATCAAGGTGACACGTTCGTTCCTATTACAATTCCAGTAATATATCAAGGTGACACGTTCGTTCCTATTACAATTCCAGTAATGTATCAAGGTGACACGTTCGTTCCTATTACAATTCCAGTAATACATCAAGGTGACACGTTCGTTCCTATTACAATTCCAGTAATATATCAAGGTGACACGTTCGTTCCTATTACAATTCCGGTAATATATCAAGGTGAAACGTTCGTTCCTATTACAATTCCAGTAATATATCAAGGTGGCACGTTCGTTCCTATTACAATTCCAGTAATATATCAAGGTGACACGTACGTTCCTATTACAATTCCCGTAATATATCAAGGTGAAACGTTCGTTCCTGTTACAAATGCAGTAATATATCAAGGTGACACATACGTTCCTTTTACAATTCCAGTAATATATCAAGGTGACACGTTCGTTCCTATTGCAATTCCGGTAATATATCAAGGTGAAACGTTCGTTCCTATTACAATTCCAGTAATATATCAAGGTGAAACGTACGTTCCTATTGCAATTCCAGTAATATATCAAGGTGACACGTTCGTTCCAATTACAATTCCGATAATATATCAAGGTGAAACGTTCGAGTAATATATCAAGGTGACACGTACGTTCCTATTACAATTCCAGTAATATATCAAGGTGACACGTTCGTTCCTATTACAATTCCAGTAATATATCAAGGTGACACGTTCGTTCCTATTACAATTCCAGTAATATATGAAGGTGACACGTTCGTTCCTATTACAATTCCCGTAATATATCAAGGTGAAAGGTTCGTTCCTATTACAATTCCAGTAATATATCAAGGTGACACGTTCATTCCTATTACAATTCCAGTAATATATCAAGGTGACACGTACGTTCCTATTACAATTCCAGTAATATATCAAGGTGACACGTCCGTTCTTATTACAATTTCAGTAATATATCAAGGTGACACGTTCGTTCCTATTACAATTCCAGTAATATATCAAGGTGACACGTTCGTTCCTATTGCAATTCCGGTAATATATCAAGGTGACACGTTCGTTCCTATTACAATTCCGGAAATATATCAAGGTGAAACGTTCGAGTAATATATCAAGATGAAACGTTCGTTCCTTTTACGATTCCAGTAATATATCAAGGTGAAACGTTCGTTCCTATTACAATTCCAGTAATATATCAAGGTGAAACGTACGTTCCTATTACAATTCCAGTAATATATCAAGGTGACACGTTCGTTCCAATTACAATTCCGGTAATATATCAAGGTGAAACGTTCGAGTAATATATCAAGGTGACACGTACGTCCCTATTACAATTCCAGTAATATATCAAGGTGACACGTTCGTTCCTATTACAATTCCAGTAATATATCAAGGTGACACGTTCGTTCCTATTACAATTCCAGTAATATATGAAGGTGACACGTTCGTTCCTATTACAATTCCCGTAATATATCAAGGTGAAAGGTTCGTTCCTATTACAATTCCAGTAGTATATCAAGGTGACACGTTCGTTCCTATTACAATTCCAGTAATATATCAAGGTGACACGTACGTTCCTATTACAATTCCAGTAATATGTCAAGGTGACACGTACGTTCCTATTACAATTCCAGTAATATATCAAGGTGATACGTTCGTTCCTATTACAATTCCAGTAATATATCAAGGTGACACGTACGTTCCTATTACAATTCCAGTAATATATCAAGGTGACACGTTCGTTCCTATTACAATTCCAGTAATATATCAAGGTGACACATACGTTCCTATTACAATTCCAGTAATATATCAAGCTGACACGTTCGTTCCTATTACAATTCCAGTAATATATCAAGGTGACACGTTCGTTCCTATTACAATTCCAGTAATATATCAAGGTGACACGTTCGTTCCTATTACAATTCCAGTAATGTATCAAGGTGACACGTTCGTTCCTATTACAATTCCGGTAATACATCAAGGTGACACGTTCGTTCCTATTACAATTCCAGTAATATATCAAGGTGACACGTTCGTTCCTATTACAATTCCAGTAATATATCAAGGTGACACGTTCGTTCCTATTACAATTCCAGTAATATATGAAGGTGACACGTTCGTTCCTATTACAATTCCCGTAATATATCAAGGTGAAAGGTTCGTTCCTATTACAATTCCAGTAGTATATCAAGGTGACACGTTCGTTCCTATTACAATTCCAGTAATATATCAAGGTGACACGTACGTTCCTATTACAATTCCAGTAATATATCAAGGTGACACGTACGTTCCTATTACAATTCCAGTAATATATCAAGGTGACACGTTCGTTCCTATTACAATTCCAGTAATATATCAAGGTGACACGTACGTTCCTATTACAATTCCAGTAATATATCAAGGTGACACGTTCGTTCCTATTACAATTCCAGTAATATATCAAGGTGACACATACGTTCCTATTACAATTCCAGTAATATATCAAGCTGACACGTTCGTTCCTATTACAATTCCAGTAATATATCAAGGTGACACGTTCGTTCCTATTACAATTCCAGTAATATATCAAGGTGACACGTTCGTTCCTATTACAATTCCAGTAATGTATCAAGGTGACACGTTCGTTCCTATTACAATTCCGGTAATACATCAAGGTGACACGTTCGTTCCTATTACAATTCCAGTAATATATCAAGGTGACACGTTCGTTCCTATTACAATTCCGGTAATATATCAAGGTGAAACGTTCGTTCCTATTACAATTCCAGTAATATATCAAGGTGGCACGTTCATTCCTATTACAATTCCAGTAATATATCAAGGTGACACGTACGTTCCTATTACAATTCCCGTAATATATCAAGGTGAAACGTTCGTTCCTATTACAAATGCAGTAATATATCAAGGTGACACATACGTTCCTTTTACAATTCCAGTAATATATCAAGGTGACACGTTCGTTCCTATTACAATTCCAGTAATATATCAAGGTGACTCATTCGTTCCTATTACAGTTCCAGTAATATATCAAGGTGACACGTACGTTCCTATTACAATTCCCGTAATATATCAAGGTGAAACGTTCGTTCCTATTACAAATGCAGTAATATATCAAGGTGACACATACGTTCCTTTTACAATTCCAGTAATATATCAAGGTGACACGTTCGTTCCTATTACACTTCCCGTAATATATCAAGGTGAAATGTTCGTTCCTATTACAATTCCAGGAATATATCAAGGTGACACGTACGTTCCTATTACAATTCCAGTAATATATCAAGGTGACATGCTCGTTCCTATTACAATTCCAGTAATATATCAAGGTGACACGTTCGTTCCTATTACAATTCCAGTAATATATCAAGGTGACACGTTCGTTCCTATTACAATTCCAGTAATATATCAAGGTGACACGTTCGTTCCTATTACAATTCCAGTAATGTATCAAGGTGACACGTTCGTTCCTATTACAATTCCGGTAATACATCAAGGTGACACGTTCGTTCCTATTACAATTCTAGTAATATATCAAGGTGACACGTTCGTTCCTATTACAATTCCGGTAATATATCAAGGTGTAACGTTCGTTCCTATTACAATTCCAGTAATATATCAAGGTGGCACGTTCGTTCCTATTACAATTCCAGTAATATATCAAGGTGACATGTACGTTCCTATTACAATTCCCGTAATATATCAAGGTGAAACGTTCGTTCCTATTACAAATGCAGTAATATATCAAGGTGACACATACGTTCCTTTTACAATTCCAGTAATATATCAAGGTGACACGTTCGTTCCTATTACAATTCCAGTAATATATCAAGGTGACTCGTTCGTTCCTATTACAATTCCAGTAATATATCAAGGTGACACGTTCGTTCCTATTACAATTTCAGTAATATATCAAGGTGACACGTTCGTTCCTATTACAATTCCGGTAATATATCAAGGTGAAACGTTCGTTCCTATTACAATTCCAATAATATATCAAGGTGACACGTATGTTCCTATTACAATTCCAGTAATATATCAAGGTGACACGTTCATTCCTATTACAATTCCAGTAATATATCAAGGTGACACGTTTGTTCCTATTACAATTCCAGTAATATATCAAGGTGACACGTTCGTTCCTATTACAATTCCAGTAATATATCATGGTGACACGTTCGTTCCTATTACAATTCCGGTAAGATATCAAGGTGAAACGTTCGTTCCTATTACAATTCCAGTAATATATCAAGGTGACACGTACGTTCCTATTACAATTCCAGTAATATATCAAGGTGACACGTTCGTTCCTATTATAATTCCAGTAATATATCAAGGTGACACGTTCGTTCCTATTACAATTCCGGTAATATATCAAGGTGAAACGTTCGAGTAATATATCAAGGTGACACGTACGTTCCTATTACAATTCCAGTAATATATCAAGGTGACACGTTCGTTCCTTTTACAAATCCAGTAATATACCAAGGTGACACATTCGTTCCTATTACAATTTGAGTAATATACCAAAGTGACACATTCGTTCAGAGTAAGCCGGAAGCGATAAACACTGTTTCTATTAGAATTCGAATAATATTTCAAGGTGACACGTTCGGTGATAAAAAAAGCCGGAAGCTATAAACGTGTTACTGTTTCTATTACAATTTGAGTAATATATCAAGGTCACATGTTCGTTCCAATTACAATTCGAGTAACATATCAAGGTCAAACGTTCATTCCTAATATGAAAATACGTGACACGTCATGGTGCACACCTAATATTGTTAATTTCGGTAAATATTGGAGGCCCCAAGTAAGATTGTTCAGGAAAGAGATGGTATACACCACAGAAATAGCAGTGGTTTTGCCAAAATCTTGTTGTACAGCGACATGCAATAAACACAGAACCACACATGTATGTTCATACGTTAATGTGGCGACAAATATGGCAATCGAAAAATTTAGAAAGATTGCGAGAGGATCAAACATGAACCAAGCTATAGTAAAACTTTTTAAAAACACTTTCAAAAACCAAGGTTATATTATGAGCGGGATTGTACGTCGGTATGAATAACCAAGTTTACTATATCACTTTGTTAGTTCCCAAGATGAAGCTGAAGCTGATCCACTAGACGGCCAATAAAGAAACTCCAACAGCTAGCGAGAACCTTGCAAGCTCAACCATACAGCCATCGCAATATGCTAATGAAATAAATTCCTAAGATTTTGCTATACAGTTGAAATTAGAAGTCCTGTCATGAAATGCGCACAAATAGCACGTCGGTCTGCGCGTTAATCTACGCGTTATGACCATAATAATTCTGTACATATGGCGTTATGACCATAGTAATTCTGTACAAATTCTGTACATATGGCCTCTGCACAAGCAATGTTTCAGCCAAAGGACCTCCGGGTATCCCGGAGGTCCATTGGCAGAAACATTGCCTGTGTTTGCGATGAGTAAAGAGGAGAACCTGCCGTGCTTTGGATGTCATTCGATATGGCAAATGCGCGCAATTCCTATGCGCAATTAAGCCTAGATGAGCGCACAATTCGTGACAGTACTTCTAGTTTTAACTGTATCTCTATATTGAGAAGTTTATATGAATAGTCAGCCCATTGCTGCAATGTATTAATTAACAGTCTGGCTACCACAGATGTACCTATTATATCCAAGACACCCTGCAGGAAAGCCGCCCGTGCATCAAAAGCTTGGCTACCAAAGCAGGGCATGTGATAACCCGATCAAGGAACAAAGACGGGCTAAATGGTACGGGAATATTCAATAGAGGCCAACAGATCCCTCAAATCATATCTTCAGCGTGGGCCTTTAAACACCAGGTGTTACGATATCGACATTTCCCACCTGAAGGCAAATTCACCAGACGACCCCATAAACTACTACTCTGCAATATGCAGTTTCTAGAGAGGAACTGAAAGCTCGCCCACATAAGGACGATGGTATTCAAAATAAGCAGAATTTGACAAAAATAGAAGATTCTGCTATACGATACTATACGATGGCTCAGATCATGAAAACCCCACATCTGTATAACATTTAGTTTCACCAACCTAGCTCTTCGAGCAAAGTTAGGGGACTCTCCTGGTCGAATGAGGGGGGTCTATTATACTCCAGAAACACAAACATAAGAATCAATGGGCAAACACGGAGATCACAACACTTAGTGGTAACAATGAAGTGACAAGCTTGCTCACTGATGGAATGGAGATATGATAAATGATAATACTTTCTTATCGTCAGTTACGTCATGTTTGGTTGTCGTGGTAGCCCTCGTGAGCGGCCATCTTCTGATGTCATCTCCATAGTGAAGCGTGGTCCAAGCGCGCATGTGCCGCGAATGTTGTTAAGGTGATGGGTGTTTCCTCGTCGCACTTTACTGAACCGTCTCGGAAAAATGAAGTAACCTGACTGAACCTGTTGAAGGCTTGAGTGAGGGCAGAGTCGAGTGCATGCCTGTAATAGTGCTACAAATCAGTAGCAGTGGTTCAAGGCTGGAAAGGTGGTTGATGATTATAGTATTGGGTGAGTGCTGTTTGAGCTAATCGATGGGCAGATAGTGATAACTATGGATAGTACAGCAGTAGTGTTTTTGAGCTATAGAAACTCGAAGCTGATCAGGTACTAGGAAACCATAATTATTTCAGATAGGTATCCTCCAAAAATGTATCCCCCCAAAATATCCTCCAATGCCGAATCATCCCATCATAAATGTCTTCCAAAACCTAGAGTTTATGTGTAGTCACACGTTCGAGCAATTACTCGTGGCTTATTTCCTCGATGGCATCCTAATCGTTCGAGCAACTTGAGGTAGCAAGCCTGCAGCAGTGCTAGTAATGGTATAAGGCTGTGAGGGTTGAAGAAGACTATAGGATTGGTTGACTACAGTAGAAGCTAATCATAGGACAGGCGATGGACTTAGAGCAATAGAACCCATAAGCTGATCGGGTATTAGGAACAATAATTATCTTCAGGCAGGTACCCTCCAAAAAGTATCCATCAAAGGACATCCCTCAATGCTAAATCATCATGTCATAAGTATCCTTCAACACCTAGATGAGCAAAAGAGTCGTATGTGGAGTCACGCGTTCAGGCAATTACTTTACGGCTCATTGGCTCTATGGGATTCTGGTCGTTCGAGCAATCTGAGATAGTTAGCAAGCCTGTACTAGTGCTAAAATGGTACAAGGCTGAAAGGGTGGAAGAAGACTATAAGATTTGGTGACTAATGTGAAAGCTAATTATAGGACAGACGATGGCTGTATTGGAAAAGTCAGTACTCGTGGTGTTACAGATATGAAGATCATGGACAGGTCTTGACACAGGGAACTGGGCAGATGCTAGGAGCTAAATTATCATCAGGTGGGTACCCTCCATAAGATAGCCTTCAAAATGTATCCTACAGTACTACATAATCATGTCATAGATAGATATTCTCCTATACCCCGATGTACATAAGAAACGTAAAAGGAATTGCTCTTTCGATACTCATTTGCTCGATGGGATTTAAGTCGTTCGTGGAATGACTTTTTCATTAACTGTTTGAAAGCTTATTTGCTTCGAGTTGTTCGAACAATACCTACCCCTGCTTGATTGTATTTTGGGTTTGTGGATCATAGAGGACTTCGTTATACACAGGGAAAGTAAAACAGAGACGGCTAAAACAAAATAGACTGTTGGGATAGGAAGAAATGGGGCCAGTAAAAGGCAAAACAGGCCAGGAAATGATAAAATAGAGGTATCCGTATCAAATAAAGTTGTTTTCGATGGTTTAGCGGGATTGTCTGGATATTTGTGGGAATTCAATGTATTCCAGATCATTTGAACTTATCCACAGGAGATCTCCCATGGTATAGCATTACGTGCTACTATTATAAGCCCTAGATGGTAGTTTGCTAAGTCCGTCTCAGTAGTTTTGGATTATTTAGAGGGATTGTCGGCTTGTTTTTTTGTAATTAAATTTACTCCTATTCAATCGAACACACACCTTTCCTATTAGAAGGTTTTGGGTCACATAGCAACCAGGTGCTACCATAGAAACCAAGATGGCGGCCTCTGATATAAAAAATAGCCGACGGAAACACGTATCACCTCAACAAAAACGCGCTGTGCATGCACACTAAGACCACGTGTCACTATGGGGATGATGTCACAAGATGGCGCTCACGCGGGCTACCATGGCAACCAAAAATGAAGTAACTACGCCATGTTCCTATGACGTCACATGAGATCCGACCAATGTGGGTCGATCGGGTACATGTTCTATTACTAACATCAAACCGAGAGATCGACGGTTCGATACCCACCAGGGGTAACTGCGTTGTGTCATTGGACAGTGCACCTAATCACGATTTCCCAGGTGGAGGCACGGTGGCGCCAGTGGCGTAGGCAGGGGGGTCTTGGGGCACGTGCCCCTCCCCCAAAAAAAAAAAATCAGTCATAGCCCACCCCTCCAAGTTAATTCATCTCGGGAACATCAGGCAAGAAATTTTAATATCGCGGTATTTATACTTGCAGGATGTATAAGGGGTATGGGGTACGTAATAGCAGATTTATATGCGATATCCGACGTATCTCAATTTAATGACACCGATGTGGTCAATTATTATTATAGACTCGAGAAAAAACGTCGAGTGAAAACGTCCCCGGTGTTCCGTCTCCGGATTTAAGAAATAACGTCGCCGTTATTTGGTAATTTATACGCTTCGTCTGCTCCGGGTTCGCTATCTAAAGTTGATGAATCTCTTGAGGCAAAAGGAGAAAGAAAGAATCGTTAACAAAAGTAAGACGGTAATATTATTTAATAAGCATTTGCTGCGAGTTTTAAAAAGCATAAACAGACTATTTGTCTTTATTTTGTGTGATATCAGTAGGCATACTTATTTAATTCTATTCATAAAGTTTCTTATTTTTAGTTGAGTTTTCAAAAAAAAAACACTTGGCTACTGGTATGGCGCGGGCGGTCATCGGCCCTTTTTGCTAAAAGCTTAGTTGTTTCTGAGCGAATTTTGATATTTGGTTTTTGGCTTGATATGAATGTGCAACGCACGATGACGCAAAATAGGGAGAGTCCGCGCTTTATCACAAGGGTTATGGCCCTTTCTTGAAATTTATTTTGAGCTTGATACCGCGATAATTTCAACATCTGTCAATCGATTTAACTGATATTTAGCCCATGGGTTTCAAGGAACAATGTCTTGATGGAGTTCGAAAACGGACTTGGTCCGATGTACAGCTGAAGTCAATTTTTTGCAAATTTGGTGCTTGATAGCGCCATAACTTGAACAAATGTTAACCGATTTGATTCTCTTTTTATTGTATGAGCCTGGCTTGTCAGGACAATTTACTCGCCCATGTTCGAAAATGGGCTCGGCCGGCAATATGACAGCAGAATTATATAGTTGACGTAGACATTTTGTTTATAATAGTTATTTAAAAAAGGTACTCTCATGCGTTTTATTTCATACATGTAGTTACCCACCGTTGTGTTAGCCAAAATAAAACACGAACCCGTATCGGCGATACGGACCCTTTCTATAAATAGAGCCGTTGACGTTCGTTACGTGATTGATCATAATTCCATGATTCGCATAGATTGTTATTGTCCTCACATAAGGTGAAGGTGAAATAAATTTGAATACAACGTTTCAATGTTGCCTAATTATTGATGCCTTTCATAAGTCCACATGTCTTTATAAAACTGGTATTGCCTCCAATAAATTAGAGACATGGTGTTCCACTCCCCACCCTACGAAACAAACGGGAACGTCAATTTTGTTTCTAAAATTAGGGTTGCAGCTATATTATTCACCAACATCAATAGACACTGCCATTTTATCCTAACAACGGATGTAAAATTTTCTTCACATACTGATGTGGTAAAAAAATAGCCCTTAATGGATGCGCCCAACCCCCCCAACTCACACACACACACACACACACACACACACACACACACACACACACACACACACACACACACACACACACACACACACACACACACACACACACACACACACACACACACACACACACACACACACACACACACACACACACACACACACACACACACACACAAACACACACACACACACACACACACACACACACACACACACACACACACACACCGGTTTTCCCCTTTTCATGAAAAACTATGATATAATTCATGAATTTATTGATGTTGACACAAAACAAACATCTTGTGACAAAACTATCACAAACGGGAAATTTATACTGATGTGGTAAAAATTAAAAAAATGGACCTCAATGAATGTTCACCCCCCCCCCCCCCCCCCCATACCCCTTTTCATCAAAAACTATGACATAATTCATAAATTAATTAATGTTGACACAAAACAAACAACTTGTGACATTAAATATCCAACTTGTGATAGTTTTTAAATCACATTCAGGCTTCAGAAGTCATTTCACATAATGTGTTTGGTGAATCATTTGCAGTTTTGTAAAAACAGGCCAATTTTCTCAGTTAAGGCATCTAGAGTCATTGGTATGGCAAAACGCAAAACACTGTTTTTCTCCAACAGTATGACCAATAATGCTCCTGTGGTATCCCATAGCACTGTTAAAATGCCTAAAACCATCCAATATTGATTCTGTGGTGCTGTGCTTGAGCTGCAAGTATCCATTAGGACATTTTCATAACCTTGGATTTAATTCACACAAACACACATTCTGATAAACATAGTGAAATTGTGAAAAATATGTCTCCAAGCAGGATGAATCAGATATTTGCTCCAAGAATATGGTGTGTTTTTAGTGTTTAATAAATGTGTGCGTCAATGGGGTGGGGTGGGGGGGGGGTATAGTGTGAAAAAATGTGAGCTGCCAGTTATTGAAAATGAAGAACCATGCAAATGAAAAGCAAAGAAACACTTTGTCTGATGGACAGACAGACAGACATGCAGTCGCACACATTGAAAGTCTACACAGAAATAAAGACTGACATACAATGGAAAATTGTGAAAGAAGAGGCAGAACACGATTGTCAAACAGAAAAAAAAAAACGTCAATGGACCCGGAGTGCTGCAGTACCAAAGCAAATCATAGGAAACTGAGAGTGTGTGAGATTGACTTTAGTTTTCAAAAACAGATTGTACAGTCTTTCCAATTGTTCCTCATCAACTGAAGCTTCATTATGGGCGGGTGGGTGGATTGGGGACGTGATTCAAGGAGAGAACAATATTTCACAGTTGCTACTGTAGTTGTGTGCTGTAACATGGGAACCGTAACAACAACGCTCGAGCTAAAAAAAAATTGATTGCATAACTTTAATTTTGGTATTCAAACATCTTTGTCAAGTATAACCATTCAGAGAACCTTTTCCGACCTAACAACAGGGGTTCGTGCATCAAATAAGAGAGAAAAGTTAGTACTCGTCTACTTTAGTAGTACTAAACTACTTTATTGATAGCTGTGCACAAATGCCATTCATTCACATTTGCAATTTTATTAGATGTTAGTTTTTCCAATGTATCCCACCCACAACTTTGTGTTCCAAAATACTCTTTCAATGAAGAAATTATTTTCTAACATTTTTCAACCCTTTACCAAATATAGCGGCCAACAGATCCTGGCGTTACACACAAATATTGCCATTCCATGTTCACTATTTTCTCGTTTTTGTGTCCAAAACTTAGCTTATGACCCCTCAGTGGAATGAGGTCATTCCGATGGGGGGGGGGGGGAGGGGAAGTCATGTTTTTGACACAAAAAAATAGTAATTCAATAAGTTTGTGGGCAAGTGTCATCAGCTTTTCATGTTTAGTAAAGGGTTAACACCATTATACGGACAAACATCTAAATACCAGTAAATAGAAGTGCAAAATGCGTTTTCTGGCTGTGGGTTTGAATGATGATTGGAACGGTGTTGAAAGATTGGAACCCTCCTCTGCGCCTAGTACTATGATGGGGAACGATGGTTTAATTACATGTTTTAATACATGTATGGTAAAATAGTTTGTTATTTGGCATTTGCTAGAGGCTGTAGTGTACCACTGGAGGCTACACTTGCTCAAAATGTGAATTTGCTTGCAATATATAGCCCTTATTGCTGATGATGACAAACACATACTTTTCAAAACAATAAGCAAGTATTGTAAGGTGTGTGGTACCCCAATGAAGTTGTTTTAAATGTGAAATAATCTCTAAAAATAATAATTAAATCAGGTTCGGAAGCCAAATTATGTATTTCCTTAGTCAACCCCAATCCTATCAAAAATACATTTTACCTCTTTCATGTTACAAAATAGTCATTTATGCATGGAATTTCAATTTTTGGCTTCTACTGAGTTAAAAACATGGGAAATGTGTTCTTTTAAAGAAAAGTGTCCAAACTATGTCAAATGACTTAAAAACTGCTGTTGCCTCCAATAGATTTTTCTACTCTGTTACTTAATGAAAAAGCTGAGAGGTAAGAATTCAGAGCTTTCTTTGAAAACTAACGTAATCCCAAAATGAAACTAAAATCTGCATCAGCATGGAATATTTTGGGGAAAAATCTGTCTCATTTAATTATACAGCAAGACAAAAAGTGGTATTCCAACCCCACGAAACAAAATGAATGTCAATTTTGATTCCAGAATTGTAGTTGCAGTTATATAATTCACCAGTATCAATAGACAGTACCATTTTATTCTAACAACTGATGTCAAGTTTTCTTCTACATACTGATGTGGCAAAATATAGCCCTGAAAGTGTCCCTCCAGTATGCCCCTTTTTATAAAAAAATATGATAAAATTCATAAATTAATTAATGTTGACACAAAACAAACCTCTTGTGATATTAAATTTCCCATTTGTGATAGTTTTTAAATCACATTCTGGCTTCGGAACTGCTGAAGATATTTCACATTGTGTTTGATGAATATTTTGCCATTCTTGTGAAAAAACCTCACTTTCTCAGTTAAGGCACCTGGAGTCATTGGTATGGCACTAATAAAACATTAAATACTGATTTTTTCCAACAGTATGACCGGCTGATCGCTGCCCCTATGGTATCTCATAGCACTGATAAAGTGCTCAAAACCATCAAATATTGATTCTGAGTACACCGTCTCGTATGTTTGAGCAAGTGACGTCATGTCGCGTGACCCAGTGGCGCGATGTTATATTATCATGGTAACCCGCCCGGGCGGCCATGTTGTGACGTCATCCCCATATTGATAAGTGGTGTTAATGCGCATGAGCAGCACGTGTTGTTAGGGTGATACTTGTTTCCGTCGTCCATTTTATATACTGGAAGCCGCCACCTTGGTTTCTATAGTAGCACGTGGTTGCTAAGTGACCTAAACCTTCTTATAGGACAGGGATATGTTCGGAGGGTGTGTTCGATTGAATAGGAGTAATTTGCCGATTCGCAGAATTACCAAAAACAACCCAATAATTCCTCACCATCACCGAAATTGACTTGTATTTTTTACGTCAAAAAATAGCTTATGACCCCTCATGGGAATGAGCTTGTTCCGCTCATTCTATTGAGGGGGTCATAGCCATGTTTTTTTAAAAAAATGAAAAGAAATTAGTTATTCAAAAGTGGTATCTTCTTTTCATATAAGGTAAAGGTTTATCATCATGATATGGAGAAAACTTCTATTATACCAGTGAATACAAGTGGAATATAGGTTTTCTGACCGAGTTTTTGAATGGTGATTTGGGACAGGATTGGAATTTGGAATATAATTGGAATCCCCTCTATCACAAGTACTTCACAAGTACTATGAAGGGAAACCATGGTTTAAGTGAATGTGTTACTAGTGAAAAATTTTCATGTCCATTTGGCATTTACCAGAGGTTATAGTGTGCTTCTCAGTTCTGGATGCTACACTTGCTCAAGATGTATTTACATGTAGCTGCATTAGGTTTGGCAATATGTGACATTTATTGCTGACTGTGACAAAAATATAACTTTTCAAAATATAAAACTGTATTGTTCGGTACATGTAATATCCAAAAAATAATAATTAAATCAGTTTTGGAAGCCAAATTACATGTACATTTATGTATTTCCTATAACCTATCCCAACCCTTCCAAAGGATAACCTACAAATATTTTCCCTGACAACACCCCCCCCCCCCCCACCCCATACAATGTGCAAAAATCCATACACACCCCCCTATGTTTTTCTCAGGTGAACAGAAAATTCCTCCCTCCATAATTTCTGGTGAACACCACCCCACCCCTCCTCCCTCCGCCCCATAATTTGTTAGAAGTAAGACCATACAAGAAACCCGGAGGTGCATTGGTAGAAACATTGCCTGTGTTTGCTATGAGTAACCAGGAGAAACTGGTTTGGATGCCATTCGATATGGCAATTGCACGCAATTCCTACGCGCAATTAAGCCAAGAAAAGCGCACTGTTCGGGACAGGACTTCTAGTTATAACTGTATCAGCATGAAATGTGGTCGTTCAAAAAGGCATATCAGTAAGTGCTAGCTGCATTGTTAGAGGTATGCACATTCTAATTAGGGCCGTCACCGATCAAAGTCATATTATCCCCGAACTGAAAGTCACTGAGCTACTATACATTTCGTACTTTCTGAGCTTTTTGAGCTTTGAGCTCGGGATAAAAGAGCTGATTTCAGTGTGGTACATTAAAATTGTATTTGCTTCGGTATAAAATTGGTGACCTGAAGCCTATTTGTATTTGCCCGGAATGTAATCGGTAATGTGTTTTTGACAGCGGCACAGGAAGGCATGTAAAGTACCCTGGTCAGTCGCTCGCGTTCTGTCATCCCCATAGCATTAGTTAAGTTACCAAACGACTTCAAACTATGCATTAAAACCTGCTCAGTCGCTATCGATCGGTCGCTGCATCTGGCTACATGCCCGCCTTCCAAGAAAGACTTCCAGACAGCTTGATTTTATCTGATAGCCCAATCATGTAAATATAATCTGGCCGACTTGGAATACAGGTTGTGTCCACAAGCAGCACAATAATGAAGCATATCGTTGATTGTCTTGAGATGTAAATTCCAATCACGGAGTCTACCTACTCTGATGATGTTTGTCAATGTAATCACCATGTCCGTATAGATGAACCATAGCTTGGAAGTGCGTGGCTGTTTAAGAGCATTTTGCAGTGTGTCAACTTCATGGTTCACTCGTCTAAAAACACCATCGTGCTTAGTAGTAACATTGATCGGCCTCCCCAGATAGCATGTGTGGAACAACATTTGTCGCGTATATAGTCCCCATTACAACCGAGAGTCTAGAACCTGCCATAATATGTGTCCCATGCATCCAACAAGCTCATTTCTTTGTGAAATCCCCCAATTTGTAAAACAATAGATTGAATGTCGGTATCAGTCTACAGGGCAGTTTGAATAATTTTCGATTTCCACCACAGTGGCTGATCGAACGTGAATATGGGTATCTTGGAAAATCGTGTAGCAAGACTCGATAGGAACTTCAATGTCGAATAGATACACGGCATATTCATGTGACCCATGTCAATCAGAGGAAGACAAATCGCAGAAGTCTTTCCAGGATGATCGCCACCACTATTCATAACTTGCATGCTACCCGACAGCAAAGTCTTTCGGGTTGTGGTAGACCATGAAAGTTTCCAGATCAGATCCTTATATGAGGCAACGTCACATTTAACCCGAGATAAGTTACCGTCCTCAGAGAACGTCTCTGCGCATTCAATTTTTGTCCACGGAGGTTTGCAATATATGTAATTCTACCAACTGTGTTGATAATACCATGAGCAGAAACAGGCGCCCTCGTTATTGACTTGATGTTTTCAGTTCCCGGAGTTATCGTAGCTACAATTCCAATGAAACCTTCCCAATCTGTCTAGCGTACACAAAAATTGTGATCGACGTCATCCACTACATACTGCATTGCACTGTCGTCAGTCACGCCGCGAATTACAAGCCCTTAGTGAACGGTCGCGTAGGCTTCGGACATTTTACCTCATTATAAGATGCACGGAGACCGAGTGTGTTTAACGTGTCAATTAGGAACCTTGAGCCAAAATGCTGAAGTAACTGTATAGTCATGCTGGCATGCAGTGGTGCAAGCAGAACTCTTGGGCGTGACGCTTGCGTTCCACTTTGACCGAGATAATTAACTTTTGCACTGTTTTTCTCGGTGAATAATTCCTGTAGAGGTAGTCGAAAACTGTCAGGCAAGAATTCCGAATTCTTTTCAATAGACAAAATACCACTCACAGACGGATAAGTGTCTTTAAAGTTTGAACTGCTTTAATATCAGCATTCCGTAGTTTCGCGGCTGTTTTGATAAGTTTTAGTTTATCGTCGCGAACATCATTGTTTTGATAAGTTTTAGTTTATCGTCGCGAACGTGCATTGGATAACGATAATAATCATTTAGAATTATTTCGGCAGCTGTTTCCCTAAATGCCACAACATTAGACAGCCCATTCAACTCTGCAATTACGATGCTGTCACCGAAGTGGCCAATAAGCTTCTTTTTCATGTAACGATTCGAATGTGGCTGGAAATCTGAATTCAGCAGAACCCCTTTCACCCGTGAAACGAGACCGCAGACAGTAATTTGCTCGTCATCATTTTCCAACAAGAGCGTAACTACTTCAGAAAATGCACCGGAACGTACAGATCTTCGGATCGGCCAGTCCTCATGGTCATTAGTGGTGTGTCTCCATTATATGAGCCGAAATGCGACAATTCGTTAGGAATCTGTCGACCAGTTCTGAAGTTCACACTGCATTTGTTATGGTATATCACATATGAGGCGATGAAGTCTCTGAAAACCTCTAATGGACTCAGACCCCCACTGCCCACGTGAGAACATGGTTGCGGTGTGTAATTAAGGCGTACTGCACGTCGATGGTACACCTGTCATCAACCAATGCTAACCGTGCTTGTGTGGAGTTGGTATGTTGGTGAGCTGACAGTTGCTCGCCTTTGGTCAGTGGTTCTCTCCGGGTACTCCGTTTTTCTCCACCCGTAAAACTGTCATGGTCATGGTTAGCTATTGTGCAAAGTGTGTGGCCTTAAACAAAAATAAATAAATAAATAAATAAATAAATAAATAAATAAATAGATGCGCCCAGAACAGAAGTCGCCCAATCATCAAAGCCTCTATCGGAACAAGCAGTTCGTATGGAATCGCGGAATTCATCGGTTTGGACACAGCATACCCCATCATCAAGTGTGTCATTCTTTCGCCGACATGTGTTTGTACAGAACTGACAGTATCTTCCGAAACTGAATTTTGAACTCGTGGACCTGAGCTTGTGCTTTCTCTCTGAGTTCTTTGAGTTTTTATTACCTGGCGACTTTGAAGCTGCCAATATATAGCGTGGATTCGAGTTCGTCGGCAATTAACATGGATAATCTGACCAGATTCAATGGCGACTGATGCCAAACTTCTCTTGATACTAGTGTTAATGGTGGTGTCTGTGCCATTCTGTCTGAGCTGAACCGTGGGCCAACCATTGGATAGCGTTTATTGACAAATTGCACAATCCGCTCCTGAAAAATAAATTATAAATACTTCTTTCATTTACCCAGAATTATATGTTTGAACAGAAACAATGCGTAGGTATGGTCATGATAATGTATATGTGTAACTATTAAGAAAATAATTTAAAAAACTGATAATATGTGGAAACTATTCTCAATACGTTTTATGAAAACACTGATCAATGCAACAGTTATGTATAATTTCATACCGAAACGGCATTCCGTACTTTTTGATGACATCATATATAAACAAATGTGAACCGTTGATTGGGGCACAATTCGGAGTGAGAAGCAGTTATAACGTTATTTGTTTCTATGAATGACAAAATGTTGCACTTTGATTAGCATATTATAATCACAATGAGATCATATTTCGTTCAGTTTACGATGTTTTTGTGGGATTAAAAGCTGACATAAGCCAGGAAATTGAGGAATGTGAGTGTTATGTTCGAGGAACAAACATCGATTGGATTTCGAGCAATAAAATCGCCTATAACTAACTCAAACAACATGTATGTCTACCCTAACTTTACTAATCATTCCAGTATTAATTATTCCACTCACCTGCAGTTGTACAGCAGCAACAAGAATGACAGTAGAATAGGTTTACCAAATGTGCTGTAAATATACTTGTATACACAAAACGCATCGCGTAAGAAATCTACAGTAGGCGCGTAGCGTAAAAAAGTGCTTGTGAAGTCGCAAGATTAAAAACCCTCCAAAATACAAGAAAAACAATAAGTAATTTCCTATACTTATATTATAGTAATTATTTATGTATATGGAGCGAGTTATAACGAAACAACCTTTTGTTACAGTTAGTTCAAGGTCCAACATTTGCTGCACTCGACACCCGGGCGAGAAATACGAATCTTCTTTTTGTTGACGGACGTACAGTTAAAACTAGAAGTCCTGTCACGAATAGTGCGCTTATCTAGGCTTAATTGCGCGTTGGAATTGCGCGCAATTGCCATATCGAATGGCATCCAAAGCTCGGCAGGTTCTCCTGGTTACTCATATCAAACACATGCAATGTTTCTGCCAATGGACCTCCGGGTTACCCGGAGGTCCATTGGCTGAAACATTGCCTGTGCACAGGCCATATGTACAGAATATGATAGCTTTAATTGGGTCATAACGCGCACATTAACGCGCATATCAACGTGCTATTTGTGCGCATTTCATGACAGGACTTCTAGTTTTAACTGTAATTGAATCTTGCAAAGATGTTTTCAACATTATTTGTTTTGGGTTTTTTTTTGTTTTTTTAGAATGAAAACAAATATTTGAGAAATGAAAAATAAAAAAAAGTTCCTTCTCATATATTTTTCAATTTATATTTTATTCTCAATTTTTCGTAATATTTATTTTTTTCTTATTTTGTTCTTATTTTCTTCGTAATAGATAAAAAAAGAACAAAGAATAATTAAATTTATAATACGAATTCAAACAATGTAGAAAATAATAGATGAAATGAAAACACAAAAGAAGAAAAACATCATCAGTTCCCCGATGTGTTTTACAGAACGTTTGCCAATAAAAGAAAACATTCCAAGAGCGGTGATGGTGAAAGGTCCCTGATTGCGAATTAACCAATGAACGATCATAACTCGTGACCGAGTACGTAGGAAAACACCGACGAGAATGGGTAACAGTGACCTGCACATTAAGTCGATATACCGACACTGTAGTTATATTAGTTGTCACTGTTCGCCATTTTGTTTTTATCATAAGATTCAAAGTCGGAATTTGGCCAAATTGCACTTTGGAAAGTTTGTTATCAGTTCAAAGCGTCTGGAAGTAGGTAGAATTATAAATACGTTCCACAATGTTGGAGATGATATATCAATAACGTTCTTGGCGTTGAATACCATGGTGGATTGCCCCTCTTGCACCGCATCACAACAGTACGGCCGCCGTGGACAGGTCACTTTCCACGGGTGGGCAATATTTCCACGGACGCAATAACATTAGATTCCAAACACTGATTACCGGAATAATCATCAAAACATCAACTGATGAATCACAGGTAAAACCCGATGCTTCATTAATTAAATTTTTGCTGATGATGATTTTTATTACCAAGTAAACGCATGCGTGGACATCAACTACCAAATGCGAGGGTTTCGACCAGTCCACACGCCGACTGTACTGTACTTGTCTGCGTTTGTAAACAAATGAATACCGATAGGAAAATGTAACGAAAACATAAAACGGTTTGCGAACGTCACTTATGAAATTTCTCAGAAAAAAGGTCTGGCATAATAAATATGTCATGGGCTGTTGTTGGTTTGGCTGTATAGTGTCACATGAAAGCCTCGGATAATATTGTTCTGACTTCGCCACACGTGGCAGCGCACCCGTCACCTGAACATCCGTAACTTATAACGTTTGCCTGTCTACTGTCACATCCCTTTAACAAACCATGTGCAGTACGCTATCAACCGTTGTCCACTGATACAGGCGCCTGGAAAGGGCATTCAGTTGAAACAGACGTAATAGTCGAAAGGACGTCCCTTGTCTCCCTGTCTGTGGTTTTAAACCAAATATCTGTGGGATTTACATTGTTATTAAAGAGTTCTTTTTTTAAGTAAACAACTAAAAATACTCAAACATTCAGTAAAAATGTTTTATAGTGACAAACCTGCGCCACCTCCAATGAATGCAATAAACAATGCAACAGTGGAAGAGAAAGCAGCTCCAAGACAAGCTAAACAGCATAAAATTCCGCCAGCTACCATACAGACTCCTAGACCAAATTTCTGGAATAGTTTCCTGACTGTCAACGCTATAAATTTAAAAAATAATTTATATGATTTGACTGACTCGGTTGGGATAAAAGTTTGTAGACCACATCCTCCATTTCTATGTGATCATCTCCCTAAAAGTTATGTTCACTAAATGTTGGAATAAGATCGGCACATCATAGCAAGTCATATACTGACTTATTTTTATTTACGAACGCTCCAGAAAATTGAGTCCTTGACAGTTCTCTGGGTGCGTATACGCGCTTACCTGCTCGTTCAGTAAAAGTCTTTGTATACCAACAAGAAAAGGTGCAGGCCATGATCCTTGGTAATTAATAAGTTTGTGTAAAGGTAGATCTTGATTTGGATAGTGCCCATGCACCTTAATACCCTTCGCATAGTGCTATCAGTACAGCACACTTGATTTTTTATCTTGTACTGGATTGTACAAGAATAGCGTGAAATATCTTTCCCTTTATAAATATGAGTGCGTAATGTCTATGAAGCTCGGAAACTAGTAGGGCAACATTCTACCACCTGATTGCTGGAATGTCCAATGACTTCCGAAGAGTGTATATGCACCGGTGGTTGCTTATTTGCTTACATACAAGTTGGGTCATCTCCAGAAAATATCGACGCCAAACAGGAACCCCTTGGTAAAAAACGAGTCACTTTTCAACTGATCTAACCATGAAATATATTTGGGATTTTGTTTTTGCATATTTTTGGCTTAATTGCATGAGATTTGTTTCAGATATTTTCGGAGGAAGCTAGGTCAAGAATGACAGTTAGCTTCTTTAGTTGGCAAGGGGGAATGTGTGGCTCACGGTTCTCCTTTATAGAATCAAATACAAGCATGGCCGACTCAATGTGTAGTTTAATTCTAATTCACAATGGGTGAATATGTTTCTGGTGACGGTTAATAAATTCAACAGTTTGAGTGTCCGAGACACAGTTCGTCGCCATAGTGCTAGAACGTTCTATGCCCTACATGGAACATAGAACATTCTAGCACTCAGGCGACGAGTTATAAGCACAGTTAGTATGATTACCAACCACTTTAGAAACATATTGGAGTGAGAGTTTAATTCTGCGTTTCTCAAGAGAATGCTCCTCTGTTTTAACTAGCATTGAATCTATTGGTGATGTTTGAATGACACCAAGGCGAATTATAATACCATTATTATGGATTGTATCAAGTAGTTTGAGATATAACTTACTTGCAGAAACGTAAACCTCACAACTGTACTTTAATTTTGATCTAATGAGCGATCTATACAGATGGAGTAATGCTTTTTGTCAGCACTCCAATTAGTGCAACCATCTACTATCAGAAGGTTCTGTGCTCTTTTACATTTTACCTTGAATTGTTTTATGCGAGAGAAGTGACATTCAGTTTATTGTCAAACGATAAACCTAGGAACTTCACGTCTTTAACAACTTTAATGGTACTCCCATCTATTTTGAACTCCGGATCGTGGTGATGTTTCCGAAGTTTACAAAAATGTACACAACTTATTTTTGTCTTTGAGAACTTAAAACCATTTTCTGTGGGCCATTTTTGAATCTTATTTAAGCACAGATAAAGTTTACGTACAATGACGAATCCACCATATTCTCAATTACATCAATAATGCTACTGGGATTTACTGAGAAAAGGATAACAGATAAAATACTACCTTATGGAATCCCCAACTCCTGCTCGTGAGGATCAGATAACGTTGACCCAACACGAAGCTGAAATTGGCAGTCCTTTAAAAAATTCTATAAACAGAGGTGTACGCCCTCTCAACCCGATGTTAAAAAGATATTTTAAAATGCCATACATCCACGTCGTATTTTTCGTTTTTTCAGGTTTAAGAGCATGGCGACCACACGTTCTTTTCTGGCAAAGGCATTTGTTATAAACTTTTCTATTCTAACCAAAGGATCCACTTTACTTCTCTGGCTCCTGAAACCACACAGAACATGCGCAAATAGATTGTTAGATTCCAGAAACCAGACAAGTCGATCATTGTTCACTCTTTCCATGATTTTACACAGAAAACGTGTTCAGAAGATACGCCTGTATGTACTTGGGTTGATGTGACCTTATCACGCTTTCGAATAGGAATTATTATTATTGCTTTAAGCCAGTACGGTAGAAACTGACTTTATGAGTACAGTGGATGATATTGGACATTCTGTTATAATCAGAATGATCCCAGAAGAATCTATTGAAATGGTGAATAAAATGCTTGCTATAATGGGAATATACGATAAAGGTATTAAAATAATAACGACAAGCAGACTGAATAAAATAGATTTCAATAAACCGGATTTATTGAAAGTCATGTTTGAAACCGCAGAACGGAAAGTACTTGTTCTACGAAATAAACGGAAGTTACGCAATGATGAAAAGTTCAAAGATTGTTACATTCGTAGCAGTAAACACCACGTTGAGAGATTGATCGAGATTAATGCTAGCACCATACCTTTGCAAATCCCAAATGGACAAATATTTTTCATTTCTGGCAGTGGATAGATTGTCAGGAAATCGGGTCACCAGCGAGGTGTTCAACAATAGGACAAGCTATGTATACCTAACAGAGACCATTAAAATTGGCCACTTGAATATTAATGTCTGGTCACCAGCTATTAATTGATAAATGCCATCGATTGCGATGGATTATGTGTGTCTGACTCCCATCTGAAATTAGGGGAGAGTACCGACATGCCAAATTATTTATTTATAGATAATAACAGGCCTGATACTCATACAGCAGTTCCTATGTTAATCAGAGAGGAACTTCTTGAATATTTTGATATTTTTATATTAGTTTTTACTATCTACGTGTTATCCCCCCCCCCCCCCCCCCCAGACAGACCCATGTGGAGTAGGAATGCGGATAAGTTTTTTTTTCCACATAACTTGACAAATGTTTATGTATAATGTGAAATATCGTCCATGATTGTATGTGACGATCTGAACTCTCGAAATGGGCAGTTGTCATATGTGAACTCGAATTCCAATTATGTGCCCCCGATTCAAAATATTGATAACACATTTAACCGTGGTTATATGCATACACCAGCGAAACTTAATAAATCTTTACCGGCATACTTTTTGTCATCAGGTGAAAGTTATAACAATGTTATAAATTTAGAACATGAAATACAGTTGAAACAAGAAGTCCTGTCATGAAATGTGCACAAATAGCACGTCGATCTGTTCGTTAATCTACGCGTTATGACCATATAGTAAGGCTATCAAATTATGTACATATGGCCTGTGCACAAGCAATGTTTCAGCCAATGGACCTCCGGGTAACTCGGAGGTCCATTGGCAGAAACATTGCCTGTGTTTGCCATGAGTAACCAGGAGAACCTGCCGTGCTTTCGGTGCCAGTCGATATGGCAATTGCGCGCAATTCCAACGCGCAATTAAGCCTACATAAGCGCACTATTCGTGACAGGACTTCTAGTTTTAACTGTAGTTTACTGTAGAGTCACAAATAACAGTTGATCACAGAAACGACAAATTGTCATCATGCATATTTGTGGAAATGACAGAAAAGTTACCTAACTTTAGTAAGGGAAGGCGCCCATATAAAACGTTCAAGTATCACAACCATATTGGATCGATGGACTTACCGTTTGAATGAAGAAAATAAATAACTGGAAAAATGAGTTATTAACCCTTTACCTAACATGAAAAGCAGACGACACTTGCAAAAAAAATTCTTGAATAACTAAATTTTTTCATTTTTTGTCTCAAAAACATAGGTTATGACCCCTCGTTGGAACGAGCTCGACGAGCTCGTTCCAACGAGGGGTCATAACCTATGTTTTTGAGACAAAAAATGAAAATATTTTGAAAATTAATTGGCGATTTTTGAGAATAGCGCTGGCCGGTTTTGGCCGTTACGTTGGGTAAAGGGTTAATACATAAGACAAACCAAGGGAGAAAAATCTTCTTTTCAAAAATATAAGGACGCTAGACGTGTTTTTAATCGCAAATTTCACGAAAGACAATGTACAGTACGTGGAGAGTGGATTGTTACTAAATCACCCGCGGAGTGGAGTTGCCACCCAAGCTATAACTTTCAAATTTTGTACATATCGACAAAAAACACAAGCAATGTTTCAGCCAATGGACCTCCGGGTTTAACCCGGAGGTCCATTGGCTGAAACTTTGCTGGTGCTGGTTATGCTTTGCAACAAATTTGCAATTATTGCCCGGGGTGGAATCTCCACTCTGCGGGTGATTTAGTAATAATACACTCTCCACGTACTGTAAACGAATCTCGCGTTTGATTTGTAATTAAATTATAGTAACCATAAATCTTTCTGGGATACGATTAATAAACTTGGACCTAAGAAAAATAACAATTTTTCGAACGAAGCTATTGGACCTGATGGATCGTTGATAACGGATAATAAACTATTTATGGAAGTCTGCAATTGAAACTTTATATAAAACAAACTTTGCAAAAGACAATTTTGATAAAAAATGTAAAGAAGAGATTATAAAGGATAAATGTCTGCTGAAGACGATTGTTTAGACCCGCTTTATGTCCAAAATGATTTGCTAAATCCTCCTATTCAAATGGAAGAAACTGACTATGAAATAACTAAAGTAAAAATGGAAAGGCATTTGGATTTGAATTCCCGGTAAGTTGTTCAATTGTAAGTCTTTGAGACCGGTGTTGCTGACTCTTTTCAATTTTATTTTCGATACTGCCATTACGCCATCTGTTTGGAGACAATCCATAATGGATCCCACACCAAAAGATAGATCGCAGAATTCAAGGATGGCACTCAATTTTCGTAGCATTTCACTACTACCCACATGTGGCAAGTATATTATTACATAATGGTGTTTTAAAAAACAAACTTTTTGAATATCTTGAAACTAATAACATACTGGTTGAAGAAGAAAATGGTTTCAGATCAAATCGTTCATGTCTCGATAATATTTTCATATTTACAACCATGATGAAAAACGACAGGTGTTTTCAACGTTCATTGACTTCAAAAAGGCATTTGATTGCATTGATCGAGACATGCTATTATTCAAACTTCTTAAATGCGGTGTGGATGAAAATATGTATCAATCGATTAGAAGTATATATACAAAAACACATTCATGCCTTAGAATAAACAGGGAGATGTCGGGCCCCTTTGATTGTGAATTCGTTGTAAAACAGGGAAGTAATCTTCCACGGCTATCTTTTAATGTGTTCGTCAACGATTTAGCGTCGGATTTTAAAACATGAACACGGGTGTAAATCTTGATAAATGTTGAGCTTCTATACTTATGTATGCTGACGATATGGTTTTGTTATCCGAAGAAAGGAAATATACAAAGCATGCTAGAAATAGTCCAGAATTGGAGCAGACGTTGCGGAATAATAATAAATGTAAATAAAGCTAAACTATACATCTCAGAAATGAAAAAAATAGAAGTACAACCTTTCCATTTAAACTTGGTACTCAGTTGACAGAAATTGTAGAAAAATATAAATTTTGTTGAATTATTTTACATGAACACAAAAGGGTTGACACAACAGCCGAAGAATTGGCAAAATTTGCGAGTTGAGCTTTGGGTACAATAATCTCGAAGAGTCATCCATATCAAAAATATTGGTTTAGAAACTTTTAAGAAATTTTATTTACAATGTGTCAGTCCAATATCGGAATATGCCTCATGGGTGTTAGGTTTTAAAAAAATGTACAAGCTTAGACAGTGTGCAAAATAAGGCATAACGTTACTTTTTATGAGTACTCCGTTTTTGTCCGTTATTGCAGTAAATGGTGATATAGATATAGAGTCATGTAGATTTATTTATTTATTGGTGTTTAAGGTCACATACTTCTGCACAATGGCTAATCATGACCGGGACAGTTTTACGGTGGTGAAGCCGGGGTACCTGGAGAGAACCACCGAGCAACGGCGAGCAACTGTCAGCTCCCCAACATACTAACTCCACACAAGCAAGGTCAGCATTGGTTGAAGAAAAGTGCACCATCGACGTGCAGTACGCCTTAGTACACAACGCCACCGTGCCCCCACGTGGGCAACGGGGGTAAAGTGTCTTCCGCAAGCACACAACGCGTTTGCCGCAGGTGGGGTTCGAACCGAGGACCTCTCGGCTTGCATCCTGTACCTCTACATACTGAGCTACCGCGCTCCCTAGAGTCATGTAGAACCCGTTGAATGGTGAATCAAATCCGTCTTTGGAACCATATTGTTAAATTGCAAGACCAAAGGTTAACCATAAGAGTTAGACAGACGAAATCAAATGTAAAAATATACTGACCTTTGTTCTAAAACTCAACATATAAACTTTATAAAAATAATCATGAAACAGAAATGTATGTTCTTATAATTACATTGTAAATGTAGTTATACGTTTTGGGTCCAAATACTCAATTCCCATTGGTTAGCTGGATGAAAGCGCCATGATCAAATGTAATTCATTTTCCAATGAATACATTTGGTCGAACTTTGACCCGCATTTACGGTAGAGCGCAGTTGACAGAACGTAATTCGGGCGGTGTTTGGGCGGGTTTATAACTTTTAGCGCCTCTCGCAGTGATCAGTGATTATAGTTTACTGATATGTTAAATAAAATGTTTTGAATATTCCAAGTTTCGCTGCGAAAGACGGTAATTTGACAAATTTGGGTCAATGCCAAAAACCGGCGCTCAGCTCAGAGTTGTGCGCTTTGTCTTTTGTATGAGGGTGGTTTTTCGCCTCGTTCGTTCGTACATGTTTTATTTCGTCTTTCTGCTTTGTTGTTTGGTAAAAGCAGTTTAAACAATTACAGAATGTAATTATAAGAATTGAATGCAATTTTTATAATCTTTATTGAAGGGATTCATACAATTTGTACCCATTCCCACACGTTCGTACTCCAATAAAGATTATAAAAAATGACATTCAATTCTTGATAAAAATAATCATGAAACAGAAACGTATGTTCCTATGAAGATGGACCGTTAACATAGATCTATTTTGCGCATTTTAGATATGGCAGTCTTCCTTTAGAAGTTGAAGCATGCCGTTTCAGAAATGAAGAGTTACGCCAAAGAAAATGTACACAATGCTCCTTAAATGAAATAGAAGATGAAATACATTTTCTTTTAAGGTGTAACTTTTACGCCGAAGAACGTGATGCTCTGCTAGACTTGTTCCCTCTGATCACAAAGGAAATGATACAACAATGTTTTTTCCAGGAAGCGCTGATCGAAATAATTATTAATTACGCACGTCAGTGTGCTATTTTTGTGCTTGACGCCTACATGAAAAGAAATAGTTTTATATGCAGATAGCCCTACGGGGACGTTAGGAAGTGAAACAGAACTTGCTTACCGAGGTAACCAAGTTCTATTTTACTGGTAGAGTAGGACCAGGTGATCGGCGCCGCCTGGTGTAAATTTAAAGTGAGACGACGGTACAGGTATGGGCAAATGCAGGACTTGTTTCTGTGTATTTACATCGTGTCTTGATCTGGCCCGGATGCTCGAGGTGGCGTTGAATACTCCGGGGTCTAAGGGTAGACTCGTCGTGATCAGACATTAGAACCCGGAGCTCGACTCGGATACTTATTTTGTTCATCCACATAATGGTAATAATATCTATACACTTTTTTCTTCAGTTCCTTGTCTACAGTTTAAACTAGAAGTCCTGTCCCGAACTGCGCGCTTATCTAGGCATACTTGCGCGTAGAAATTGCGCGAAATTGCCATATCGAATGGTATCCCTAGCATGGTGGGTTCTCCTGGTTACTCATAGCAAACAAATGTAATGTTTCTGCCAATGGACCTCCGGATTACCCGGAGGTCCATTGGCTGAAACATTGCTTGTGCACAGGCCATATGGACAGAATTTGATAGCCTTACTATAGTCATGACGCGTAGATTAACGCGCAAATCGACGTGCTATTTGTGTGCATTTCGTGACAGGACTTATAGTTTTAACTGTAGTTATATTTTTTGTGATCTCTTTCAGACTTTGTTGAGACGGTTTTGTCTTGGCATGTGTGGTTTCTGCTCTTTTCCAGTTTAGGTTTGTCATTTTTTTCGTGTTCTGGTGCGATCAACTGACTGTTTGTTTTTGTCTCAGTCATTGCTGGGGTAGTTGACTTAGTATGGGTTGACTTGGGTTAAATTTGGGCGGAATCCTCCATTGTAAAGGTTTGTAATAATGATGGGACTGTGCTCTCGAGTCATGTCCATGTTGTATGGTATTCTACTGATTTTGAGGATATGTTTTGCTTTAATGTATTGGCGTATGATGGTGTTGAGATGTTATGTCTTTGGCCTCTATAAAACTTATTTGTTTTTTACACTTTACTTCTTGAATCAGTTTTTCTTTCTTCCAGAAAGTGTAACTTTGGATCCTGACATAATTATGACTGCCCTGGTAGTTGATGCACTTGATGGTTTCACTAGTATATGGCTCGTCATGTTCTCAGCCGCATCGATGATAAATTGCCTGGCCTCGACAAGCTTTATTATGTCCGAATATTTGACACCTGAAGCCTCTAAGTGGATTCTTGATGAACAGATCCACTCGAATGTTCAAGTAGCCGATTTTATCTTCCTTCTATGGCTGAGGGGTATTGGATGTAAAAATATATATGTTTGTCTTGAGTTGTCATCCATCTTTCCTAATTTCGATTCGTTTTACCCCTATAGCTCCCTGAAATTTCATTTGTTGGTCAGTATTACACTCTTCCGTATCAGCTAGCTCACAAGTTCTTATGACACCCCTGCTGTTATTGAGGGTATTGTGAGTACTAGCCTGTACTTCTATATCATTTTTTTTTAGTCTTTAATAAAGCCACCGACGGAATTTCACGCGCACATTTCACGAGAAGACCACTTGTTTTTATTTTTTTCACACCTTTAACTGCACCATCAATACCCTGAATAGCTTTTTTTTGTAGTAAGAAAGGATTTAATTTAGTGACAGGGACATTTTCATTTGTTGAGTACATTGCGATAAATTTCGGCCAAGATGCATTGTTAGAGTCAACAGAATTTTCAAAGTCAGAATCAGAAGTTCTGTCAACATTTTCTCATTCATGTTGTCGTTTTATTTTGGGGTGGTGGTTTAGCCCTAGTGTTTTAATGTTACGATTCGCCACTAAATGCCTCCCACCCTTACCTCGAGCATAAGCACGAGATAGTGACAAAATCAAGAGCACATGAAGAGTATATTCCCCCAGAGTTGATGCTGATACATGCCGTAGGAGGATTGGCCTGTCGAGTGTGGGTAGTACCAGGTCGTGGCATTCATTCAACCAATCATCTTGTGAAACCAGTGTCATAACAATTACTACTGACGCAGACTGTAAAATAAAACCTGTAGTTATGTTGGGGCTGGATGACCCTGTTCTGGGGAGAGGGGTGGGGGAGAGGGGAGGAGAGGGTTGCATGACGTCATCATAATTAAAATGTTACATAAGGTAATTAACGTTACTTAATATTTTTTTAATCACTTTAATTAATAATTGTTGCATAATTAATGTAATTAATGTAATTAATGAGTGTAATTAGGGTTGATTATAATAATTAGCATATTAATAAATGAATTAATGTTGACGTACTGGGCATATATATGAATGCTATCGACTGACTTTGACCTGGACACCTGCAAAGGTAAACAGTTCATCGCGTGTTTAGGTGTAATTAAATCGATTTTTCTTTTCAAACGCCAACTACTGTACGAGACAGATGTTGCAGCAATTAAATCTATTATCATACTTTAACGACCAGTCATAAATATCATTAGACTGGACATGCTATCATGTATTTAAAAATCAATGATGATCTCACGTGACAAGATGTGTCTTGCTTTTAACTGAAGACTGTGAACGACTCCATTGTGGCTATTTTTATAGGTGTAATTGGATTTAATAACTTGGCGTGAATCTTACATATTAATAATGCAAGTTTATTCTTCTCGTTTTTATGGCTGTCGAAAAACTGTCATAGACCAAGGTATTCTGATTCTACGCCTCACACGATAAAGTAATTTTTTAATCTGATGACCACATGAACAAATAACATTTTGGTTATTGAAAAGCGGGCATGTTTGTTTTTTCCCCTATAAAGTCCGACGATTCAAACCTCACTCTCATTAGAAACTGAGTCAGAAAAGCCAAGATGACAAGCATTGACTATACTTCTGTAAACAGCTATGAGCGAACCAAGAAGCAGCAAGCCAACGAAGAATTTGCATTAGCATTAAAAAAGTGGTGGTCAGTGATGCTCCCCACGAAGGAACAAGAAAAGAGACTAAAAGACTACCCTTTTGTTGAGGCTGCCAGACGTCCTTTCGGGGAGATCCAGTACAGAAATCAACCCAAACACTGGTTCGATCTTCCTGTACACAGGCAGGAGGAAGCACTAGTAGGGCCACCAATAACAGTTGATGAAGATTGGGAAAAGGAGTTCTTCACCGAGGCGGAGATGGGAGGAAAAAAATAGCTTTCTATAGAAAGCACAAAAACGGCCCTTTTCAGGGCCACCATAATCTTAAAAAGAGTTGCTTTGTCACAAACACACACTTTTTTCAACCAATCAGACACCTCCATTATCCCACACCCTCACCATCACACCACTGTATCCCCTTACAGTACCTAAAACGTTCATGAACTCTCCTCCTCCAGGTCATCCAATACTAAAAAAAAACTTTTGGAAAACTCACTCCCCCTCCGCCAGCCCCCACAATAGCTAAAGTATCTCGAACCCCAGTCCAGTTCTCTAAATGTAATGGACATGTCAGGCCCCCGAATACGCCTTCCCCACAATTTTGAGCTATCAAATTACCCCGATTAGTCTCCTCTCATAACTTACCACACTCTTAACCCGTATTTACTATGAGATTGTCCCCCTAATAAATAGCGTATGTTCATTTAATATAATATATTAATAATTTTCATCAAATAATGCATTCCACAAGACACTTGTCGGAAAAACAAAATGGCTGATTAGTTTGACAGAAATACACGTATCGATTTATTCAGGAATGTCTGTCGGTTGTGTCCATGGGCAAGACACTTCATCCCTATTGACCAAGTGGGGGCATGGTGATGCTGTGCACTAAGGCGTACTGCACGTCGATGGAACACCTGTCTTCAACCAATGCAGACCCTGTGTAGAATCTTGACAGTTGCTTGCCATTGCTCGGTGGCTCTCTCCGGCTTCCTCCACCCGTAAAACTGTTGTGGTCATGATTAGTCATTGTGCAGACCTTAAACACCAATAAATAAATATAAATAAATAGTCGGTTATCAAAACAGCCCTTAAGTGTTTAACAGTTAATTGTGGACCAGTGCGTTTAAAAATGAAAAATTTGGGTGATAGCACTACGGACTGTGTTTAATCATAGAAAAATCACACCTGCGCTATTACTAACCCGTATGATTTATTTTTGAACGTTCACTGAAGAATAACCCACCCATCTAAGTAAAAGCATGAAAGAGCTACCATTATCTAATTACCTATGTGGGGGTGGGGGTGGTCGGTAATGTTGTGTACTATGGCGTACTACCTTCAGCCAATGATAACCCTGTGTAGAACTTTGACAGTTCTTTGCCTCTGCATGATGGTTCTTTCCGGATTGCTCCAACTGTCATTAAATAAATGAAAAAAAAACTACAATTCTATAATAACAGGCCAAGCCCCTCTTATCAACAACAGTACTTTCGCCCCCCTCATTTTAATAGTTGAAAAGCGCTGTTACTCGATCAAAAAAAATGATAAAAGGATATGTGTCTCTGTATACGGACACAATTCCGACTCTCGCGTTGTGTCCTTGGGCAAGGTACTTAACCCCAATTATCCACATGGGAGCACGATGACGGCGTGTACTAAGGTGTACTGCACGTCGGTGATACGGATATTTTAGAACAATCTAACCCTACTTGTGCAGATTTCCGATGTTGGTGAGATGACAGTTACTTGTTGTTGCTCTGTGGTTCTCTTTGGATAATCTGGAGTCTACCCGTAAAATTGTCACGTTTAATTATAACTTGAACTTGATGTCCAGGTGTAATGAAATAGTGTATTTTGTGCAGACATTCTAAATAAACGCAGCTGGTTTACAGACCTCTATATATATATTTTTTTTTCACTTGAGTTAAAATATATGATAGTTACTGATGTAACACGCCGATTATTATGTTTAATGAATCTAACTACACCAGCCCAACCGACCCTTTGCCCACCATGATCACAACAAATGTTTCAATTGTCTCTCTCTCTCTCTATCTCTCTCTCTCTCTCTCTCTCACCGATACAGTATGGGTGGAAACTAATTGCATTCAAGCTGTTGTTTTTTTCTAGGTTTTACCACCCCCGTTACAGCGCAAATTGAAATGAAATCTGATTCATTGAACCATACTACAGTGCATGTTAAAATTAATTTTTGAATGCTATTTTTTCTATGTGCCACTATCAGCAGCTATGACCTTAGTGTAACTTTGTGGTAAAATGCTTATTTTTGTACAAAACTCCAGACCTTTCTCTGACAAATGCCTATATAAAAACAAGATAATACGCGAGAATGCGTTGTGTACCTGCATTTTGTTGATAAAATATGGCATGACCACATTCCCGGATATTAATAATGTACCCACTTAATAACAGCCGAATTTTTATCGGATCACAGTTTTTGATTTGAATAATTGCCGAATTTTTTATTAAATCACATTCAGTGATTTATGTAGATTTCCTGAACTGGGCGAAGGTCAAGAAAGGTACTCTGTAGTTTAGGAGACTCCACATATAAAAAACAAAATAAAAAATCTTAGATATATTGCATTTTTTTTAATTATCCATATTAACCAGAAATCAAAACTAGTCAAATTAATTAGAATCAAATTACAAATGGATATGAAATTTGCACTAAAATGAACACTGGTATATGCTGCTGGCCGCATTTTTAGTTGTCTGTAATGGCTGTTGTTCAGAATGTCACCCTATTGGTGTGAGTTTTCACTTTTTCGTCCAGTTTCATGAGAGCTACCACGAAGTCCGTTCCACATTCGCAATCTTTTCCAGGGGCCATTCTTCAGAGGCTGGTCCATTGCAGCTTTGCAGAGATATTGTTTTCTGGACGTCACAAGCCAATACGTTCTTGATTTCTGATGAGACCCCTTGGGATATTTTGATCTTTAAGGATCTTTAAGGCGAACCCAAATACAGCCGAGTTAACAACCAGATCTGTCTGTAACCAGCCACTCTATCCTCCAGTGCATATGAAATCAGCCTTTAGTTGGAACAATGCATTAACATGTGGAAATATTTTGGGGCTTGCAAATAAGCTAGAGCCAGTAAAATCGTTAGTGATGGGGAAATCACTGAGGGAAAAACCTATAGATGACTCAACCAACCTACCCTCAAGCAGAATTCAGTGTATTGAACCATGGGGGAGTGAACAGTTGCAGGAAATACGCACACCCCAGAATGCTGTAGCTGTCCCGCCCATAGACCAGGGTATGAGACCAATTACTGAATCTTCAACATCGCGTTCTGAAGAGAAAGGGCTGCTGAACCAGACAATCTTTCAGTGCCAATCAAATTTACGCAAAGAAACCACCAAACCACACTCCTTAACGACTAGTTTTTCAGTGGAAAATCATCTGGACTGGTTAGCCATTATATAAGATTCCATGCAGCAGAAGGCGCTTTTGTTACTCCAGATAATAAAGAATATACCCAATTTATCCTGGGATGAGAAAGATCGACTCATGTATAACGGCATTACAATTTCGGGCTCCAATATGTGTGATCTAATAAATGATCTGCTGCGAAAAAGAAAAGATTTTCAACCGACAGGGTGGAAAATTTTGGCAAACATCCTTAAAGATCAAAATATCCCAAGGGGTCTCATCGGAAATCAAGAACGTATTGACTTGTGTTGTCCAGAAAACAATATCTCTGCAAAGCTGCGATGGATCAGCCTCTGAAGAATGGCCCCTGGAAAAGATTGCGATTGTGGAACGGACTTCGTGGTAGCTCTCGTGAAACTGGACGAAAAAGTGAAAACTCACACCAGTAGGGTGACATTCTGAACAACAGCCATTACAGACAACTAAAAATGCGGCCAGCAGCATATACCAGTGTTCATTTTACTGCAAATTTCATATCCATTTGTAATTTAATTCTAATTAATTTGACTAGTTTTGATTTCTGGTTAATATGGATAATTAAAAAAAATGCAATATATCTAAGATTTTTTCATTGTTTTATTTGTGGTGTCTCCTAAACTACAGAGTGCCTTTCTTGACATTCGCCCAATTCAGGAAATCTACATAAATTACTGAATGTGATTTAATAAAAAATTTGGCAATTATTCAAATAAAAAACTGTGATCCGATAAAAATTTGGCTGTTATTAAGCAGGTACATTAATAATATCCGGGAATGTAGTCATGCCATATTTTATCAACAAAATGCAGGTACACAACACATTCTCGCGTATTATCTTGTTTTATATAGGCATTTCTCAGAGAAAGGTCTTGAGTTTTGTACAAAAATAAGCATTTTACCACAAAGTTACGCTATGGTCATAGCTGCTGATAGTGGCACATAGAAAAAATGGCGTTCAAAAATTAATTTTGACATGCACTGTAGTATGGTTCACTGAATCAGATTTCATTTTGATTTGCGCTGTAAGGGGGTTGGTAAAACCTAGAAAAAAAACAACAGCTTGAACGCAATTAGTTTCCACCCACACTGTATCGGTGAGAGAGAGAGAGAGAGAGAGAGAATTGAAACGTTTGTTGTGATCATGGTGGGCAAAGGGTCGGTCGGGCTGGTGTAGTTAGATTCATTAAACATACTAATCGGCGTGTTACATCAGTAACTATCATATATTTTTACTCAAGTGAAAAAAAAATATATATAGAGGTCCGTAAACCAGCTGCGTTTATTTAGAATGTCTGCAGAAAATACGCCATTTCATTACACCTGGACATCAAGTTCAAGTTATAATTAAACATGACAATTTTATGGGTAGACTCCGGAATATCCAAAGGGAACCACAGAGCAACGACAAGTAACTGTCATCTCACCAACGTCGGAAATCCGCAAGCAGGGTTAGATTGTTCTAAAATATCTGTATCACCGACGTGCAGTACACCTTAGTACACGCCGTCATCGTGCTCCCATGTGGATAACTGGGGTTAAGTATCTTGCCCAAGGACACAACGCGAGAGTCCGAATTGTGTCCGTATACAGAGTCGCATATCCTTTTATCATTTTTTTTTGATCGAGTAACAGCGCTTTTCAACTATTAAAATGAGGGGGTGAAAGTACTGTTGTTGATAAGGGGGGCTTGGCCTGTTATTATAGAATTATAGTTTTTTTTTCATTTATTTAACGACAGTTGGAGCAATCTGGAAAGAACCATCGTGCAGAGGCAAACAACTATCAAAGTTCTACACAGGGTTATCATTGGCTGAAGGTAGTACGCCATAGTACACAACATTACCGACCACCCCCACCCCCACATAGGTAATTAGATAATGGTAGCTCTTTCATGCTTTTACTTAGATGGGTGGGTTATTCTTCAGTGAACGTTCAAAAATAAATCATACGGGTTAGTAATAGGACGGGTGTAATTTTTCTATGATTAATCACAGTCCGCAGTGCTATCACCCAAATTTTTCATTTTTAAACACACTGTTCCACAATTAACTGTTAAACACTTAAGGGCTGTTTTGATAACCGACTATTTATTTATATTTATTTATTGGTGTTTAAGGTCTGCACAATGACTAATCATGACCATGACAGTTTCACGAGTGGAGGAAGCCGGAGAGAGCCACCAACCAATGGCAAGCAACTGTCAAGATTTTACACAAGGTCTGCATTGGTTGAAGACAGGTGTTCCATCGGCGTTCAGTACGCCTTAGTGCACAGCGTCACCTTGTCCCCACATGGTCAATAGGGATGAAGTGTCTTGCCCAAGGACACAACCGACAGACATTCCTGAATAAATCGATACGCGTATTTCTGTCAAACTAATCCGCCATTCTGTTTTTTCGACAAGACGACTTAGTGTCTTGTGGAATGAATTATTTAACGAAAATTATTAATATATTATATTAAATGAACATACGCTATTTATTAGGGGGACAATCCCATAGCAAATACGGGTTAAGAGTGTGGTAAGTTATGAGAGGAGACTAATTGGGGTAATTTGATCACTCAAAATTGTGGGGAAGGCGTATTCGGGGGCCTGACATGTCCATTATATTTAGAGAACTGGACTGGGGTTCGAGATACTTTAGCTATTGTGAGGGCTGGCGGAGGGGAAGAGAGTTTTCCAAAAGTTTTTTTTTAGTGTTGGATGACCTGGAGGAGGGGAGTTCATGAACGTTTTAGGTACTGTGAGGGGATACAGTGGTGTGACGGTGAGGATGTGGGATAATGGAGGTGTCTGATTGGTTGAAAAAAGTGTGTGTTTGTGACAAAGCAACTCTTTTTAAGATTATGGTGGCCCTGAAAAGGTCGGTTTTTTTTGCTTTCCATAGAAAGCTATTTTTTTCCTCCCATCTCTGCCTCGGTGAAGAACTCCTTTTCCCAATCTTCGTCAACTGTTATAGGAGGCCCTACTAGTGCTTCCTCCTGCATGTGTATAGGAAGATCGAACCAGTGTTTGGGTCGATTTCTGTACTGGATCTCCCCGAAAGGACGTCTGGCAGCCTCAACAAAAGGGTAGTCTTTTAGTCTCTTTTCTTGTTCCTTCATGGGGAGCATCGCTGACCACCACTTTTTTAATGCTAATGCAAATTCTTCGTTGGCTCGCTGCTTCTTGGTTCGCTCATGGCTGTTTACAGAAGTATAGTCGATGCTTGTCATCTTGGCTTTTCTGACTAAGTTTCTAATGAGAGTGAGGTTCGAATCGTCGAACTTCATATGGGAAAAAACAAACACGCCTGCTTTTCAATAACCGAAATGTTATTTGTTCATGTGGTCATCGGATTAAAAAATTACTTTATCGCGTGAGGCATAAAATCAGAATACCTTGGTCTATGACAGTTTTTCGACAGCCATAAAAACGAGAAGAATAAACTTGCATTATTAATATGTAAGAATCACGCCAAGTTATTAAATCCAATTACACCTATAAAAATAGCCACAATGGAGTCGTTCACAGTCTTCAGTTAAAAGCAAGACACATTTTGTCACGTGAGATCATCATTGATTTTTAAATACATGATAGCATGTCCAGTCTAATGATATTTATGACCGGTCATTAAAGTATGATAATAGATTTAATTGCTTCAACATCTGTCTCATACAGTAGTTGGCATTTGAAAAGAAAAATCGATTTAATTACACCTAAACACGCGATGAACTGTTTACCTTTGTAGGTGTCCAGGTCAAAGTCAGTCGATAGCATTCATATATATGTCCAGTACGTCAATATTAATTCATTTATTAATATACTAATTATTATAATCAACCCTAATTACACTCATTACTTACATTAATTATGCAACAATTATTAAGTAAAGTGATTAAAAAAAATATTAAGTAACGTTAATTACCTTACGTAACATTTTAATTATGATGACGTCATCCACCCCTCTCCCCACCCCTCTCCCCCAGAACAGGGTCATCCAGCCCCAACATAACCACTAAAACCGTATATTTTTAAAAAGTTTGAAAGTCAATAAAAGTCAGTATTCCATAGCAATGATCAAATTGAGTTAAACAAATAACTGGTTAAATGGCCGCCCAATGGCCCCGACGTGACAGCCCTTTTAGGGCTCCCGATTGGCCAGAGCGGGTCGTCCGACCGTCCGTCTACTCCGGACGTTTAGACCAAAGCAGTATATTGGACAGGTGTCTCCAAAATGGGAGACTGCTCTAACCGGTGCCACTGTCTGTCCTCAGCTGCCAGGATTCCTTTCCCGGAGCCTCTGGAACGCACCTCACGGGACGACAAGATGCCTACAGGGTGATGTACTAACAGGAAAAGTACGTTTTGGGTCGATGGCTGCTTATTGAGATATTCCGCTGAACTGAGCAAACTTGCTAATTTCAAACCAGCAAACAACAGGCCGTCCTCTATCCGTCGTCTGAGGACCCGCCTAGTAGATGATGATTACCCCCCCCCCCCCCACCCCCAGGACCCAGATCAATAAAGATCGGAAGCTACTACAACACCAGGCTGCTCATATCTTGTAAATATATTATACAAGTACCCCCAATTTCGTTGTAAATATAGCGTACACGGGGAGGTGAGTTTACTCTGCCATTGCCTCCTTAGCACTAGTTTTCAACACCTAGCCCCATTAAACTGCTAACTGGTATTTCGTTGTGGATAGAATCGTGTAAACCGAATCCCAAAATAAAAGGTTTGTTAGCTACAGATCGATTCCTTAGATATGGTATCACATACCTTATATAAAGAGTTAAACGAACAAACACACATAAAATAGCGATTGCCCAAACATAAGTCAGATGTTGTTTCAGTACGTTTTCACATTCAGTTGCAATAGCGAAAGTGCATTTTTCCTCGGTGTTCCTTAACTGCCAGTAACACAAAAAAGTTCCCCTCGACTGTGTGACCTAGACTGTTGACCATTTGACTTGCTAGAGCAGTGTTAATCAGGATATCGTCGGAACAACCAGTATACTGTGTATGGTTATCGTTACCCTAACAGTTACTGATATATTATACGCACATACACCAAAGTCCAAACTGCAAACAGGAGACAACGACCAACTTTGATTGACGCTGTTATCTAAATTCAACACTGGACAAGCTCCAAACTACGGGGAGAAAACATCGCCGCCTGGGTGTTGGAATGTCTTGTGTCCCCTGTGTGGCATAGGACATTCTATCACTCAAGTGACGACATATTGATACTGCAGCGTAGTGTGTGTTCCCAAACACGAAAATAGTGCAGAGGACTTTGTATACAAAGACATGGTATATGCATTTGGGTGTTGGTTCTTCCCTTTTCTGTGATTAATATATAGTTCTAGATCGTAGACACTGCATTTGGGTATTGGTTCTTCCCCTTTCTGTGATTAATATATAGTTCTAGATCGTAGACACTGCATTTGGGTGTTGGCTCTTCCCTTTTCTGTGATTAATATATAGTTCCAGATCGTAGACACTGCATTTGGGTATTGGTTCTTCCCCTTTCTGTGATTAATATATAGTTCCAGATCGTAGACACTGCATTTGGGTATTGGTTCTTCCCCTTTCTGTGATTAATATATAGTTCCAGATCGTAGACACTGCATTTGGGTATTGGTTCTTCCCCTTTCTATGATTAATATATAGTTCTAGATCATAGACACTGCATTTGGGTGTTGGCTCTTCCCTTTTCTGTGATTAATATATAGTTCCAGATCGTAGACACTGCATTTGGGTATTGGTTCTTCCCCTTTCTGTGATTAATATATAGTTCTAGATCGTAGACACTGCATTTGGGTGTTGGTTCTTCCCCTTTCTGTGATTAATATATAGTTCTAGATCGTAGACACTGCATTTGGGTGTTGGTTCTTCCCCTTTCTGTGATTAATATATAGTTCTAGATCGTAGACACTGCATTTGGGTGTTGGTTCTTCCCCTTTCTATGATTAATATATAGTTCCAGATCGTAGACACTGCATTTGGGTGTTGGCTCTTCCCCTTTCTATGATTAATATATAGTTCTAGATCGTAGACACTGCATTTGGGTGTTGGTTCTTCCCCTTTCTATGATTAATATATAGTTTCAGATCGTAGACACAGCATTTGGGAAAATATGAAGTATTAAATAAAGAATAACATAATCTGCTCAGTACACGTCACAGAAGTACGATTTTTCCTTGAACTCTGTGCCTTAGATACTCGCAACTTATTACCCGCACAACAAAAAATACTGTTATTAATAAGGGTGCCTCACTTCTCGAAACACTAAAGATGCGAACCATTTCGGCATACGTCACGTTTAGACTGAGCACAAGAACGCCAGACATTAAAGTGTTCCAAAACCCTCCTGCAATACTCAGACACGTTACTTTAGACCGTTACTGAGATATTATACATACATACACCTATACCGACACCCAAACTGCAAAACGACCTTGGCATTTGACCAACGATTCTTCAAATAACAGACAGACAAATGGACTCAAGGTCAAACTAAAGGGTAAAATTTGATAATTCTTACGAAGATGAGATATCGCCCGGACAAACAGACAAGGAAACCTTACTGATGGCAATACATTCGCTCGACTTTGGTTGGTGTTGTTAATTAAAACCAACATAGGACAAGCACAAAAATTAGAGGGAGAGAACAGATTGAAATGGCAGTGTTGTGTGTGTACCCCAAACATGAAACCAGTCTCAAAGACTCTGTAGAGAGAAACAGTGTACGCCTTTGTGTTTGTTTTTGCCTTTTCTGTGATGAGTACATACTTTTAGATGGTAGCCACTACAGTTGTAAAAAAACAACAATTTCCCGGGGAACATTAAATATTAAAAAATGAACAGTATAATTTGCTCAAATTTACTATTTCTACGATTTTTCCTTGAACCCTGTGCCTTAGATACTCACCACTTATTACCCGCACAGCATAAAATACTGTTATTAATAAGGATGCCTCACTTCTCGAAACATTAAAGATGCGAACCATTTCGGCATACGTCACGTTTAGACTGAGCACAAGAACACCAGCCATTAATGAGTTCCAAAACCCTCCTGCAATACTCAGACACAACAACAGCCGTCTTCCATTCTGCCTGAAAAACACGATAGTTTTGAAAACAAAAAACAGATTAAGTTGGGATGTTGTCAACCATCCTTCCTTGTGTAGTCTGTTCACAATTATTCTAATTATATTAACCCTTTACCTAACGTGAAAAGCAGACGACACTTGCAAAAAAAATTCTTGAATAACTAATTTTTTTCATTTTTTGTCTCAAAAACATAGGTTATGACCCCTCGTTGGAACGAGCTCGACGAGCTCATTCCAACGAGGGGTCATAACCTATGTTTTTGTGACAAAAAATGAAAAAAATAGTGAAAATTAATTGGCGATTTTTGAGAATAGCGCTGGCCGGTTTTGGCCGTTACGTTGGGTAAAGGGTTAAAATAGTATTTTAAAAATACAAATTTAGTACATGTAATGTTTATTGCTGATCTGAATATTGCACACTGTTTCGGCTAATTGCATTAAAGATATGGCATTAATAAAAGTGATATTACACTATAACAGACATAAATAATGTATTATCTCTCTTTCGGTCTCACTATTGCACAAGTTCAATGCCCGACGGGGACGCACTCCGCCGCATTAACACCTTTACCCAACGCAAACGATTTCAAAATTTATTATTTTAAATATCATTTTTAAAAAATTTTCAAAAAATTTCAACAAAACCATATCATGTGACCCCTCTGTGGAACGAGCTTTTTCGAAAAATAATATTTTTTCAGCTGCCGAATTTGCATATTACGCGGGCGGATGCGGGCGATTCGTTGGGTAAAGGGTTAAATGCGTCCGTCGTTGACTTTTTCGATAACTTGGCAGTGGTACGCACCAATAAAATAGTCGTGATAGTTGACATTTATAACATATATTCCAGCGCGCACCGTGTACATTGGTCATGTGACTAAGGTCCGCATAGCTCAAAACAATAGTGCCATCATTCTAAACAATGGCCATGCAAGGATATGTAATGCGCTACACAACAGGCAGAAAATGTGGTGGCAAAGGTAACTACAGTCGCCAGACGGAAGTGTCAAGTTCTTAAACAATAGGAGCCGCCAGGTGTGGACGCAGGAGTGAATACTATAATAGTTTACAACTCTGTTTTGAAGAATTGTATTTTCTACTTATTAATATAACTGGTTAAAATAAAGCATTAGCATTTAAAAAGATATGGCAACTCGCCAATTGGCAAATTGCCACATCTTTGAAACTGCTAATGTTTCATTTCAGTCCATTTAAAGTCATAACTATAAAATACAGTTCAGGAAAATGCAACTGTAAAGGTTTATAGAATTGGGTCCTGATTTTCTCTTAACAATGGTGCAAAAGGCCCATAAAAATGCAATACAATAGGCAAACAAAATGACAACAAGCGGCATTGCCAAAGAACAATAGGGGAACTATGGAGCGACAACATTCCGGACTTTCATGGTTGGTTCAAAACCCCCAGTAGTATTATTAGTACCTGTTGGTGACCCAAGATGTGTTTTATGTGGATGTTCAGAATTAAGGTGATTATCTAGGCTGGACGTATCTGCACCAAGAGGAAGTGTAACTGACCACTTTATTTTTTTTCTTAAGGCCGTAGTAATTAGAATGGGAGTGTCAGAGTATATGTGTCGGTGTGTTTGTTATGTGTGTATTAAGTGTACGTTCCCTAGGTCGAAGTGTTGGGATCCGCTCACGGCTCCCATTCGGTTTCAAATTAGCAGTTCATCATTGCGCACAATGTTTAATTATTTATTTATTGGTGCTTAACGTCACATCAGCAGCTAAGGCTGTATCGTGGCGCACGAGGTTTAAAGTAGAGCGCGTGTGTGTGGTGATAGTGGGGGTTCTTATCTGTTTGAGGAAGTGTGGGCGAGGGTGGGAGGGGTGTACATGCCTGTGTGTATATTAAAACGCACAATCAATGTTTTCGAAGAATTTGGAACGTTGATTTCGGATCCCTGGCAGGGAATCGAACCGTCGTCAGTCCCGCCTGGCACTCAAAAGTCCAACACTTAAACCACTAGACCACTTCACACCGTCAAACACGATGGCTGGTATCCAATTTATTGGATGATGTTCTCATGAATACTTGGTTCACTTTCTTTACGGCATCTATATAAAAGTGTGAAACTCCTAGGCTACAGTACGACGAATGTGAGTGGTTGGCCGCAGGTGAGGACTGCCACGAGGCTGTGTGTGCATATGAAAGGACCCAACCATGTTTACGAAGAATTTGGAATGTTGATTTCTGACTCCTTGGCAGGACCATTACACACCGTCAAAAAGGACGGCTAGAATCCAGCTACATGAGCTCACAATACGAACATATGTTCTGGTTTTCCTATGTTGGAAAGAGATGCCTTTTATAGGCAGTTTATCCCATAAATGGCTGTCGTTTATTCGAACAATAAAATCCTTTGATATAATTTTCCTTTATTCACCTAGTAGGGTGATAGATTCTCCCCGTAGGTTTAACACTGAAAAAATATATTTCTATAGTAGAGACGGACTTGCTGACCTCTGATCTCTACCGCATTCGTGTAGCATAATTAACATTTCAATTTTTGTTTTCTTCAAACCCTTTCCTTTTGAAAGTATCACACAATGCCAGTATAAAACACTTCACATTGTTCATTTAATAAAGTATTTTTGCAAGTTCAGCTCACGTTTTTGGGTAATTATTTTTAGATAGAAATGAATCATTGTGCCTTTGTTATGGATGGCAATTTTGCTTGTCATCGAATTGGACTCATGAGCTCCTCACTGCTCGCTGTGTTTTGTAGCGAATAACAGTACGATTTCGCCGAGACTGCATTGTAAACGATTTATGGGATAAACAAAATAAACGTATAGTATTTTCAAGTAAAACAAATATTCTACTTGTAGAATGAAACCGACTCGCCAGAGGCTCGTCGGTTTCTTTCTTAATTCTGCTCGTATAATATTTTTTTATTTGAAAACACTATACGTTTATTCTATATATATCATTACCTTCTGGATTCCGTTTCCGTTCACAGTGTGTCTCTTCCACACTGCTACCTCGTAAGTAGCCAATGAGAATTTATTTCTGGAAATTTAGATTTGGCTCCAGAATTTTAAATGTATGTTTCTGATTTGCTCCGCGACCGTAGAATCCATTTCCTTCAGTGGTCACTGGGTTGATTTTGAAAACGAACGGTTATTCTGGTGTAATAAAACTAGTTTTCAATTGTTTGACAAACAAATTGTATGCCAATAATGAACGTAATTAAAAGCACAAAGGTATACCCTACACATGTGAAAGGTTCCAACGAGATCGTTATCAAAACGGAATACGGGTAACTACAGCTAACTGATGGGGAGCTTGCAGCCGTTATTTATGCGTTATGTTGGTGTGAATGTGCTGCATCTTAAAGGTCCCATGTTCCTTAACTGTACTTTACATTATTGTTGAAGTAGAGTTATATAATCTGCGTTAACTTGCCTCATTACAGTTTGTGTGAAAATGCCCATTAAATTGCAACAAGGCAAAACACATTACCTTTTCCGTTGGGATTGAAGAAGACAACTATTGTAGAAGAGGTGCTGCTCTTTCTCTCTTACTATATAGTGAAAGTGCCCAGCATAATATGGTTATTGAATAAATTATGGTTGATCTTACGCACATTTCACTGGTGTGTGTAGAATGTTACTCCTCCTTGGTGAGGGGGTTATGGACTGAGAATGGACTCTCCAATACTCATCGTAATCTGACAACAAGAACGTATTTCCCGTAATACAAGTAAAAACGTCTAGACAAATCTGTATTGAAGATACGAAACGCACATGCGATTATTCCGTTCAAGGGAGTACGTTTCTTTTTTACAAATTACCTGCACTCTCGTCGAAAACTGATCACAGATTTCGAGGCCACTGTTCTTATCAAAGTAATTAAACGATAAATAAATCACCAACGCAACAAAATGAATTAGAGTAGATCATTTTTAACATTATGATATTTTTATATAATAATAATAATAATAATAATAATAATAATAATAATAATAATAATAATAATAATAATAATGATGATAATAATAATAATTCTTTATTTCAGACACAGTAGTCCATAGAACACACAAAAAGAACATACAAAAAAAAATAATTATATATATATATATATGTATATAAACTCGTCAAATTGCCGTCATGCTCGGAAGTTTACTTCCTTCTAAGCGGCTTTCATTTTTGACTAATACTTATTCCGTTACGTTAAGTGCCGTACCAATGTGTATCGCGTCATGGGAACGTAAAATTTAGCGTCACGCTGATCCTAATTGTTGAATGGGAATTATAAAATTGATCGTGATACGCGTATGTCTTACAGATCGATTTATTATTTGGCAAGTGGCTGCCTAGCTCCTAATCACGAACCCGTCTATAAAATCGCCGATGCATGTCTTCCTTGGGTGGCAACAAGTAAAGATATGTTCCGCATTACACGTTGTTCACCTTCTTTAATTGTAAATTATGGACAAACAAGACCGTATCATATCTTCCTAAGGTGGTAACGAGTGGAGATATATTCCGCGTTATCTCGCGCATTTTTTTGTTCTCAGCCTTAGAATTAGAAAAAAATTATATTTTCCATCAGCGGTATTGATGTCTGATTGACGCGGTTTGGGTACTGGGGCGGAGATATGGAGGCGCGCGGAGTGGTTGGATGTGTGAATACGGTATACGAAGTTACTTGCCTCTGCCTCTGTTACCAGGGCGAGGTTTTAGAAATAGTGTCTAATTCATATTTGCTTTTTACGTAATAACGCGGAACATATCTTTACTTGTTGCCACCCAAGGAAGATATGATACGGTTATTTTGCGCGTAATAGACTCGGATACGGGGAACAACATGAAACGGGGAACATATCTTTACCACCCAACGGAGATATGATACAGTGGTTTTATAAGCAATACACTTGAATATGGAGAACAACGCGTGTAAACAATTCGGGTCAAGGAATGGCTGAATGTGTGAATACTGCATGGGAACTCGCTTCTGCCTCTGTTACCAGGGCGAGGTTGAGATAAATGATTGAATGTTTCTAATTCTAAGGCTGAGAACAAAAAAATGCGCGAGATAACGCGGAATATATCTCCACTCGTTACCACCTTAGGAAGATATGATACGGTCTTGTTTGTCCATAATTTACAATTAAAGAAGGTGAACAACGTGTAATGCGGAACATATCTTTACTTGTTGCCACCCAAGGAAGACATGCATCGGCGATTTTATAGACGGGTTCGTGATTAGGAGCTAGGCAGCCACTTGCCAAATAATAAATCGATCTGTAAGACGTACGCGTATCACGATCAATTTTATAATTCCCATTCAACAATTAGGATCAGCGTGACGCTAAATTTTACGTTCCCATGACGCGATACACATTGGTACGGCACTTAACGTAACGGAATAAGTATTAGTCAAAAATGAAAGCCGCTTAGAAGGAAGTAAACTTCCGAGCATGACGGCAATTTGACGAAGTTATATAAAATATTTGATGAAGTATATGTATATAAATATATATATATATGTTTGCAGTGGGGACATTACACAAATACATTGTAATAAGTGCACGAGGGTAGCCTTTTATGACGGAACTACAAAAAAAAAAAAACAGTCGTGCCTTTACCCTGCAACTCAAAATAATGCGAGAATAGCTTTAGTGGGTGACAGTCCTGAAACTTGATTCAATGAGTAGTACAGTAGGGAGATCCAAACATTGACTGATGATTGATGAGTATGCAAGTTCTGAGCGTAACAAGGAGTGCGTGATTCTATTTTCGAGAGAAAAAATACGTTCACGGAAACTATACATGAATCTCCTCCTTAGGGTTAGAATGGATGGAACTCTGTCTGATACAAACATATTACTTGCTCTGCAGAATTTGTCATGTCTGAGAAGTAGACTGTATGCATTATTTTAGTAGACTGTAAGACGTTGCATGCTCTTTCGACTATACTGTGCCCAAAGATGACAGCAATAGAGAGGGGGTATATATATCTCAAATAAGAAGGTTTTCACGGCTGGGGTACAGTTGGAAAACTCCCTAATCATCTGATTGGATCTGACACATATTCCTCAATACTGTCTTTCAGTGTCTAGGTCGTCTTTCAAAGATTTATGTATTATGTGACCTAGCTATTTAAATGTGTCGAGAAATGTGAGTTCAGAGCCATTGAGGAGGACTTTCGAAAATTATATTTTAAGAAGGACCGAGGAATGAATGACATACACACTGACTTTTTTCTGTTGTAGATAATATCTAGACTCTCCGCCTCCTGCTCACAAATTTATGACAGAATACGGAGACCATTAATTGTTGGAGCTAAGAGACACATGTCGTCAGCAAAACACAGGTGATTGACTGTAGCTTTGCCGACACAGCACCCTTCTTTGACCTTACTTATTCGCCTACTCAGGCCATCGATGTGAACATTAAACAGGTAAGGGGACAGGATCCCGCCTTGCCTAACCCCGTTACTAACGGTAAACCTACTGGACATAGAGTACCCCCACCGGACGCGGAAAAGCTGTGTTTCAAACTAACAACTGAGAAGGCGTGGAATTGCTTTTAATTTTTCAAGTAGATTGGATTATTTACCCTATAGAAAACCTTATAGGCGTCAAGAAAGCATACACAAGCTGGAGAGTCATGTTTAACATAAAAATGAAGGACCCCATTCAGTGCGTATATACAGCTATCAGTTTTGTTTTTACTTTTAAAACCAAATTGACTGTCAGTGGTGCTCAGGTTATCCACGCATCTGTTGAGGATTATTTTTTCCAGTAGTTTAGATAGAACTGTTGCTAATGCAATGGACCTATAGTTATCCTTATCGGAGATATTTCCAACTTTATTTATAATTATGGGAATCAAGACAACATCTGCCATATCACTTGACCATGTTTGATAATAGCATTAACGAGTATTACTAGGATAGGTATCAGGCATGGTCACGAAATTGGATGAGTTCTACACTCAGGAAGTCAGATCCACATGACTTACCTTAATCGAAGCTTTGAATACAATTTAATAATTAAGGCATAAAAAAACTATATAGCCCGAAATTCCCATGCCCAAATTAGGTTTCCATACCTGTAATTGTGAATTTTCAATCAATGTTTGTGACGAAAACAACATTCCATTTTTCGAAATTTAACAATTACATTCAAATATGAGTTATTCCGGTCAGTACTGTCCTTATAATAGTATACTAAAATTGAAAATTTTGGTATTCCAGGATACCTCCAGTATAAAAGATACCTAAAACACTGATTATGGACAGCCTTCCCTATAGTTGGCGCCTACAATACCAAATGGATGGTTGTGGAATATCTAACTACCGATAAACATGAGTTGCATCCCCTGCATATCCACCACGTGAGCAACTTGGCTGCCACGCGCGCGCGCCGTCTGTATCAAAAATGGCGATTTCTGTGGAAGTCTGGTATCGTCAAAACGTGACGGAATGGCTCATATATAGGGAGAGGGTTGGATGACATGGTGCAAACTGTATTTGATTTAGGTGAGTTGCAGTGCATGTCTTTAATATCTGTTGAAGGTTATTAAAGGAACTGCATAACTGGATAACTCATTTTTCCTTCATTTTTTTCATAACGACATTATTTGTGGTGTTATCTACACAATAAATTATCTTGGCCTTTGAGGGAGGTTGGTTTTATTGCAGCTTTTCTTACTTCAGTCCGTTTCTGTGAATGCCTGAATGGAGAAATATTTGAGCTACCCCTCTGGGGGTTAATCTTGGAAACCCACTGATTGTATTAGTTTCCATTCCGTTTATGTTATCCTGTCTAGTATTATTTGTCAATCTTAAATCTTTATATGTGTATTTATTTAGGAGAGGACAAGTTATACCAAACTTGTGTTGCAATTCTGTTAGCACAACAATTTTTGTTCAATGAAAATAAATCGCCCCTCCCAAAACAAAAAGAAAAGAAACGGGTACCAATCATGACTGTTAAGTTGTGTTAACCCTATTGCAGCTATCCAGTGGACCAGCGTGAAATTAACTGCGTTGTGTTTCGACGATCACATTACATTTTCTAACACATATTTTTTTTTTAATTACAAGCTTCATATTGGTATGAGCTGTGACGTCAGCAGTGAGTTGCTTTCCAATGGTCAACCAGCGGTGTGCCTAAGTCAGAGGGGGTCAAGGTGAATACATGCAGCATTACGCTTGAGGGGGGGGAGGGGGCTTGACATCACAACGACGAGTTTTGGAAAGGCTCGTGCACAGTACAGCCTGTGTTACCATGGATTCAGTCTATTGTAAGGCGTGCAGAGACAGTTTCTGATCGAAAAGAACTGTTCCACAGAAAATCATTTCTGAGGATGATGTAACTCCTGGTAAACTACGAACGGTCGGCAGACCAGAAAACAGTATTCGTTCGAAGCCTTTCCTTGATGTGGTTAATTACATTGAAGAGAATGACAGCGATCTGATAACTATCGGGGAACTGGTGAATCTGATTACTGAGTATTTGCAGACCACGGGACTTGAATCCTACATTTTGTTTTATATCAAAAAGAAATTGTTATCGCAGAATTCGATGGGCTTGGAGATGTCGTAACTCTTCGATCGACCGCATCATCAATTGGTCGTGATCACTGCCGATCACCTAGATAGGACAATAAGCACAAGGAGAAACTTAGGTTGATGACGACGACTGTTGCAAAAATATTGAAATCAGATCTTGGTGTACAGCGGCATTCGATTCAAAACTCACCACTTCACAGTAAGAAACACAAACCCAAGGCTATTCAGAGAAACCACTAGCCGTTTAGAACCATACTGGTGATGTACTTGAATTCTTAACCCTATTCGTAGCGGCACCAACAAAACCCTTGGGCGAGTCGCTTATGTGATAGGCTGACCAACTGAGGCTACTTCTGCTTTGGTATGTTTGTCCGAAAACATCAAACCCAGTAACAGGCGCAACGTACCGCGAGAAGAAAGTCTATGTTTCTACCACGGATGCGATATCATCTTCATTCGGGTAGAACTCCTTTGAAGTATCAACTGCCAGTATGCTAACACTTAATAGATTTGTCCAATACATGGCTGATAATGCAGACCACAAAACATGTATCATCAATGGCCTGAACACGTTTACGAAGTAGGTGTCATCGCCACCATCACACCTGCTACTCTTGTGAAAACTCGCATGCCACGTATATCCATTACAAGTTCCAATGCTGCTACATTTGGTCGAATGGCAAACACTGTTATTATAATACTGATTTAAGCAAGCTCACTGAAGAGAAATTCATAAAACTTCAGGATATCTAATGTAGGAGATCACCAGGAAACCTGGATCTCCTATGGAAACTATCGTGGTTGATAAAACACCAATGACCATCTTGGTCGGGTATTATGCAAGCATGTCTAAAGGTGCTCATCCTGGTAAGGCATCTACCATTCGACCAACCCCTATGGTGGTAATCGCGCTTGTTTTTTTTTTCACAGAAAAGTAGACTCTGAGATCAAATCTATTATGTTGATGTTTTCCGCTTTTCATTATGGAGATGAATTTCGTATGGTGCATTGGTTTTATGATGGCGGGTACAGGTCAAGGTGATGTTATGGAAACTCTATGCGCTCGGAGTGTTGTCCTTCATATCCTCTCAGGAAAGGCGATCACAAAAGGCTGTTCGATGTCATCATCTAATCGATGGTGTGTTAAATTCCATCCCATTGCTAGATTCATTCGAACATGAGAAGAAAGGTGAAGCACCAGTGGCAGCATCGCAACGGGGTCGTGATGAATGGGTCATGTACGGTGTTTTTTGAGAATGCTGTTGACATTTCCTTTTAAATTTTAGAAAGATAACGGAAGGGCAAGCTTTTGCGGACAACATGATATTATTTGAAACCATCGAAAGAATTGTTGTGTTACATAAACCTGACATGCGCGAAACAGAACTGCCCAACCAACTGTGGTAACTGTATATGACATATTGCGAAATTTTATTAGGACAGAACGTCTGGGAACTTAGAATTGAATGCAAAACTTTTCAAAGATGCTTCCGTTAAGACACATGCATTTTATTTTTCCAAAAAGCAAATCTCGGATATTTTGTATTAATATATGTACAAATATAACCTGTTCTATGCATTAAAGTTACCAATTATCGTTAATAACAGCTGTTACAGAAATAAAAGCATTTTTAAGACGGATGATGAATAGTATTACAATAGATTCTGTGAACTGTCGAGGTTTATCTTCAGAAGAAAATAAGCGACGGGGCATCTTGTCACGTTGCAGGGATAAATTCGATACTACCATCTTAGTAGACACACATTCATGCAAAGAGGTGGACAATATTTGGAAATGCGAGTGGGGTTACAACGCCTTTTTTAACTCATTTTCAAGCTGAAATAGGGGTGTAGCCATCCTTTTTAAAAACACTTTTGCATTCCACATTAACAAACTATTTAAGGATAAGGAGGGTAACTATGTGATTTTAGACATTACTATTTAAGACCAGAGACTCACTCTTGCTGCGGTCTATGGGTCACACGAGGACATACCTCTATTTTTTGAGAACCTATTCCGCAAAATAGAGGACATCGGTAACTCGTCAATTATGATTGGGGGAGAATGGAATGTCCCACTAAACTACAAAGATGAGACACTAAACTACGTGAATAAAAATAATGTAAAAGCAAATGAAAAAACCGTTTCTCATATAAACAAATTCGATTTGTGCGATGTGTGAAGAGCAGAAAATGAAAATACTAAATGTTATACGTGGAAAGGACTTGGGAATAAACTGGCGTGTTTAGATCACTTTGTGATGTCAACTGACTTGCAAATCTTTTTTTCAGAAAGTGGAGATTCATCTGAGCTATAGGTCTGACCATAATCCAGTCGCCATAAAATTCTCTTTCATTGAGCAACCCAGAGGTAAAGGTTTTTGGAAATTTACTAATAGTCTCCTAAATGATACAAAATATGTCCATACAATAAATGGTGTAATAGCAGAAACAATAGACCAATACAAATATATAATAATAATAATAATAATAATAATAATAATAATAATAATAATAATAATAATAATAATAATAATAATAATAACCGGTCACTCACTATAAATGACCTACTTTTTGGGGAAACACTAAAACTCATGATACGCGGAAAGACAATTTCCTACTCTTCTTATCTGAAGCGTAGAACAAACAATCGTCTGTTACGACCCGTAATGTCATAAATGCCCATAATGTAATACCTACCCATAATGTAATACAAAAACGACCCATAATGTAATACGAACCCATAATGTAATAAAAAACGACCCATAATGTAATAAATGTAATAACGTGTAATAAATGTTAGGTACCCATAATGTAATAAATTTTTTTAAAAATTAGATACAAATTACACTTTTCCAGGCCCGTAATGTAATAAAATTCTAAGCTTGATTTTTGTTTTTTCTCTTTAATCCAGCAGTGCGTTCGGCTACTTATGACACATCCTGCGCCTTCATCAATGCTGCCAATGGCCCCTATGCCGTACACAGCCAACATGTGTTGGTGTGTTGGGATTACAATAGAGAGTATTCCGGGACCTGGGGCGGGTATACTCTGCTATGAGTGACAGGCATTATCCCTCTTCCATTTGTACCACCCACGCAAACGACTTCCTCGATAGCCTCTACTGCCCTGCCACAATCATATAGGTCTACCTTACAAGACATTCAATAATTTTGATTCCAGGATGGTCATTTATAACTGCAATCATCATATTCGACCGGCTGTTCACTTGCGTAAAAGCAATGCGGGTAGCAGGTTCCTATGCTGTTAATAAGTGCAAGCAATTCTGGCCAAAGTTGCTGAGGCAGAGGGTGTAGTGGGGTACAGTGGGGTTTGGGTGCACAATAACCGGATAGTGGGGGGGGGGGGGCGTATAGTGTGGGATACAAGGAAAAGATAGAACAGAAGCAAGACGTTGAGTCAACCGGCGCAGATGAGCATCGGGAGGCGATATGGTGAGTGTACTGGTATTGGAATGGGGGATATCCTATAGCTCGATGGGATTTGGATTAGGCTACTTTGCTCCAAATTAAGCGTACAATCTATCCTCTGTCTCTCCGATTTTCACTACCTAAACAAATTAGTAATTTCCCTGTACTGTACTACTATAAGTTCATGTCGCACCCTCCGCACCTTGAAACCAATGAGCCCGAGCCCAGGACCACACTTAATAACGACCACATCATATTCCCGGTCCTGTGATCACATGTGTCAAGTAATATTATCAAATATTTTCCAGTCAAATAGTTTGCACTTCGCACATGCAAGAAAGACCTTACATTTTCAATAAACATTGTATCAGTTTCAATAGTGACAGCCCTGAGTGAAATGGTTTCAACTCCTCTCAGTGTTATTTTTCTAAAACCTCAACACACCACAGATTGAACACCCTCAATTGATACGAACCGAAGCAAGTTAAACGCCTTGTAGACTGCTATCATCCACGCAGGCCACCTTTGCGAGAAGATTGGTTAAGAGTATGTCATGTTCACCTGTGGCTCTGACCAGCAACTGAGTCGAGTTAATGTGCACATCACTTGGTTGAACAAAGCAACCTCTTTGTATTGAGCTCAGGGGATTGCATTCTCAAATAAATTTCACCAGTGGTGTGGCATCACTCATAGTATGCACAGGACGAATGCAGATCTATAATAGAGAGTAGTTTTGGTGTTTCTTGAGATTATGTTGATTGGAAAAGCATTCCACAGCATTTTCTGAGCTGTGGGGACTACCACTCAAACCACCTACATTTCCTGACAGTTCCTGGCGGTTGGCAGGAACTTCCTGCCAACCGCATACTCTATCACATCGACTATTCGCGTGTTCATCCCCGCTATTGTGCCATCTTCTCCTAGGCTACACTCAAACAACATACGTAGCTAAACATCAGGTGTAACATGGGCATATCCGTTAGACCGTGAGGTGTGATCTTGACCATCAATCCGGTGACCTTGAACCTGTGTATGGGCCGATTTTTATGAAACTTGGTGTGTGGTTCGGGCGCCCAACGATTTTGCCACACCCGATGCCCGTCATGTGTGACCTTGATTGATATTCACACCGTTTACCTTGAACCTATATCTCGGCTCATGTTGGGCCGATTTGCGTGAAACATGGTATGTGGGGGTAGTTCGGGTCTCTCTCTCTCTCTCCCTCTCTCTCTCTCTCTCTCTCTCTCTCTCTCTCTCTCTCTCTCTCTCTCTATATATATATATATATATATATATATATATATATATATATATATATATATATATATATTGAGCGTCCTGAACTACTCCCACATACCAAGTTTCACGAAAATCGGCCCAGCATGAACGGAGATACAGGTTCAAGGTCAACGGTTTGTATATCAAGGTCACACATGACGGGCATCGGGTGTGGCGAAATTGTTGGGCGCCCGAACCACACACCAAGTTTCAGGACAATCGCCCAGCAGGAGCCGATACACAGGTTCAAGGTTTCCGGTTTGATGTTCAAGGTCACACACCCGGTCAAACGGATACGCCCATGTTACTCCTCGTGTCTAGCTATGTATGTTGCTTGAGTGTAACTTAGGAGAAGATGGCACAATAGCGGAGATGAACACGCGAATAGTCGATGTGACAGAGTAGGCGATTGGCAGGAAGTCCCTGCCAACCGTCAGGAACTGCCATGGCTGTAGGTTGTTTAAGTGGAAGGCCGTGTGGTGGACTAATAATATTACTTGACACATGTTATCACAGGATCGGGAATATGATGTGGTCGTTATTAAGTGTCATCCTGGGATCGGGCTCATTGGTTTCCAGGTGCGGTGGCTGTGACATAAACTTATAGTAGTACAGTACAGGGAAATGACTAATTTGTTCAGGTAGTGAAAACTGGAGAGACAGAGGATAGATCGTACGCTTAATTTGGAGGAAAGTAGCCTAATCCAAATCCCATCGAGCTATAGGATATCCCCTATCCCAATACCAGTACACCTACCATATCGCCTCCCGATATTCCTCTGCGCCGCTTGACTCAACGTCTTGCTTCTGTTCCATCTTTTCCTTGTATCCCACACTACCCCCCCCCCCCCCCCGCCACTATCCAGTCTTGGTGGACCCAAATCCCACGGCACCCACTCCACCCTTTGCCCCAGCAACTTTGGCCAGAGTTACTTGCATTTATTAACAGTAGGAACCTGCTACCCACATTGCTTTTGTGCAAGTGAACAGCCGGTCGAATATGATGATTGCAGTTATAAATGACCATCCTGGAATCAAAATTACTGAATGTCTGGTAAGGTAGACCTATATGGTTGTGGCAGGGCAGTAGAGGCTATTGAGGAAGACGTTTGCGCGGGTGGTACAAATAGAAGAGGGATAATGCCTGCCACTCAGAGCAGAGTATACCCGCCCCAGGTCCCGGAATACTCTCCATCATAATCCCAACACACCCACACATGTTGACTGTGTACGGCATAGGGGCCATTGGCAGCATTGATGAAGGCATAGGATGTGTCATAAGTAGCCGAACGCACTGCTGGAGTAAAGAGAAAAAACAAAAATCAAACTTAGAATTTTATTACATTACGGGCCTGGAAAAGTGTAATTTGTATCTAATTTTTTAAAAATTTTATTACATTATGGGTACCTAACATTTATTACGCGTTATTACATTTATTATATTATGGGTCGTTTTTTATTACATTATGGGTTCGTATTACATTATGGGTCGTTTTTGTATTACATTATGGGCATTTATTACATTACGGGTCGTAACAATCGTCTCACCGAAATTGAAAATAAATTAAATTAACTGAACTGTAAAGTGGACGATGGCGATACTTCAGTTACCCACGAAATTGAAACTTTGGAAACCGAACTTCGAACCATAAGAAACAAAAAAAAATGAAAAATGAATGGTGTGTACCAACCACTTTTGTAATACAACCACTTTTGTAATAAACTAACCATTATTGTAATAAACTCATTTCGGTGAAAAATCACGATTTTATAGTCGGACATTGGGGTGGGGTGAGGAACTAGCTTACCTAAATATGTTTGTGTGTCGTTCAGTGGAATAATGTGTCCATTCACCTATTGAAACGTGGTATTGACTGAAGAAAGTACGCAAGCACTTTTACAATAAACTTTATTACAAAAGTGGTTATTGCGTACCAACCATTTTTGTAATCAAACCACTTTTGTAATAAACTAACAATTATTGTAATAAACTCATTTCGGTGATAAATCACGGATGTCCATTTTATAGTTGGACATTGGGGTGGGGTTAGGGACAAGTTTACCTAAACATGTTTGTGTGTCGTTCAATGGAATAAAGTGTTCATTCACCAGTTGAAAAACCTGACAGTGTCTGGAGAAAGTACGCAACCACTTTTGCAATAAACTTTTTTACAAAAGTGATTCTCGCGTACCAACCACTTTTGTAATAAAACCACTTTTGTAATAAACTAGCCATTAGTGTAATAAACTCATTTCGGTGATAAATCAGGGACGTCCATATAAACTAATTTCGGTGATAAATCACGGTTGTCCATTTTATAGTCAGACATTTGGGGATGGGGTGAGGGACTAGTTTACCTAAACATATGTTGCGCCCACTTTTGATATATTTACCACGTTTGATGTAGCTTGCCACTTTCGTGTAAAAATCGCCCACTTTTGATGTAGCTAGGCACTTTTGATATAAATCGACCACTTTTGATGTAAAAGAAACGGCCACTTTTGATAAAACGAACCAGATCACCTCTTTTGATAAAATGCCCACTTTTGATAAAATCTATCCTCTCTCATTATTTGAGTAATCTTGTTTGTTTCTTTGTTTGTTGGTTTGTCCTCCATAGACTCGAAAATGACTAGGCTGATCGGGTCGAAATTAGGCCTGGGTGTGTAGATTGCACCCGGAAAGGATTGGGGCTTATGCGCAGTGACGATATCGGAAACTACTCAGCCGATTGGGACGAAATCTGGGATATAATTATATGATCCATAGTGTAGAGATTTGCAGGTATGGGATGGGGCCCGACTCCAAACATGCGTAGTGGCGCATTCGGAAACTGCTGTTTCGATCGGGACGAAACTTGGAATTTGTATGTTGGGTCCACCGGGTAGTCATATGTCACCGTCGGGTTTGGGCTGGGAACCGTCTTGTCGCATGCGCAGAAACAACATGGGAAATTCTAGACCGATCGGGAAGAAACCTGGGATTTTGTATGTATGGTACATCGGGTAGTAATTTGCTACCGTTGGCTATGGCCTGGGAGCCAATCTTTGCGCGCGCACCAAGATAAAAGAAACCCGGACAAAGTCGAGCACCCCCATCTAGTCAATATATATATTTGAGCAATCTTGTCCCTTTGTCTGTCTGTTTGTTCTCCAAAGACTCGAAGATGGCTGGGACGATCGGGACAAAACTTTGTCATGGTTGTGTAGCTTGGGCCCGAAAAGGACATAGGCTATTTGAACATGGAGTGGGGGGCCGCCTTCACGCATGAGCAGTAACGATCTCGGAAACTACTGGGAACGAAACTTGGGATATGTATGTAGGGCCCATCGAGTAGTGATTTGCCACTATCGGGTATGGGTGGGGGACGGTCTTCACGCATGCGCAGTAACGGTCATGTTAATTACTGGGCCGAATGGAACGATACTTGGAATTTGTATGTAGGGTTCTTCAGGTAGTCATTTTCCAACTATGGGTGGGATCCATTCTTAGTACCAATAACCCGGACGAAGTCGGGCACTCCATTTAAGATATATGTATTTGAGTAATCTTGTCTGTTTGTTCTCTATAGACTCGAAAACGATTGAGCCAATAGAGACGAAACTTGGCACGGGTGTGTAGGTTAAGCCCGGGAAAGGCATAGGCTATACGGAGAGTGTGTGTCTGTCTGTCTGCCTGTCTGTCTGTTGTTCTCTATGGACTCGAAAATGGCTCTGCTGATCGAGACAAAACTTAGCATGGATGTGTAGCTTTGGCGCTGGAAGGACATAGGCTAATTGGCCGTGGCATTAGGGCCCGTCTTCGTGCATGCGCAGTACAAATCTCGGAAACTACTGGGCCAATCGAGACGAACTTGAGATTTTTATGTAGGGTCCATCGGGTATTCATTTTCCAACGTCGGGTATGAGGTAGGGTCCGTTTTCGCGTATGTGCAGTGACGAGCTCGAAAACTACAGTGCTGATCGGGACGAAACTTGGTATTTTTTGTAGGGTCAATCGGGGAGTTATCCTTCACCCTCGACTTTGGGGCGGGGCCCGTCTTCTCGCATGCGCAGTGGCGATTTCGGAAAGTACTGGGCCGATAGGAACGGAACCTGGGATTTGTATGTACAGTCCATTGGGTAGTAATTTTAAGTTGCCACCGTCGGATAAGGAGTGGGAGTAAATCGTTGCGCATGCTCAGAGACAATAGCCCAGACAAAGTCGAACACCACCATCTAGTATGTATATATATATATTTGAGTAATCTTGTCTGTGTTTGTCTGTTCTCCATAGACTCGAAAACGGCTATGCCAGTCGGGACGAAACTTGGCATGGGTGTGGAGTTTGGGTTCCGACGGGACATGGCTATACGAGCATGGGGTGTGGCACCGTCTTTGCGAATGCGTAGTGACCATCTTGGAGACTACTCGGCCGACCGGGACGGAACATGGGTTGTTATGTATAGTCTATCGGGTAGTCATCGGTCATCATCAGGTATTGGTTTTCGACCATCTTCGCGCATGCGCGGTAACAATCTAGGAAGCTACTGGGGCGATGGACTCAAAACCTGGAATCTGTATGTAAGTTCTGTAGAAAAGATATATGTTTATGTAATACCGCCGATTGTTATTCTGAACTCTTGCAACGATAAATTAATTGACAGTCGCCTTAAGAGTTTGCTTCAGAAAGTGGGTCGATTTACTGGTCGACTGATGAATCGTTCAGATTGAGTGGTCCGTGCTGATTTGTGTTAGTTAGCACGGACTAATAATGCGCGGAGGTTATTTTATGTGGTTTCGGACTCTCGAAGTGGGCAGAATCATTTTGGATTTCGTCGGGTACGTACCATAGTTTTATTCCTCCGTATTGCACCCTACCACGGGCAGGTCGTTATTTATTTATTTTTTTTTTACATTCGTTTCTGACCTTCGTCCTGCGTTGTGCTTAGTCGTTTGACGAGGTACAACGCATGACGCGGGTCGGTCGCCTTTAAATTTTGGCCCATACATTTTCGGGGCGAGTTCGGATGGATAGTGGAAAGGACCCCCCCCCCCCCCCCCTCATTTTTCTTCGGCAGTGTTCAAACATTTGGTTAGATGTTTCACTTAGTTCTCCCCTCAGTGGATATTGCAAATATTTAGGAGGGCAGAAGGCGTAATTAAAGCATGAATTTCTCCCATTCATGGGGTGTGAGAGTAGGATGTTTATCGTTTTGATGTGCACTCCCTTTTTCTTATTTAAGGGTGGTCGCGGTAGAATTTCCCTTTTGTTTATGACTGGTAAATAGTATTGTCAAAATTTTATGGTGGAAGTCGTAAATTTTATAAATTATTTACTTCAAATAATTGTAAGAAAGCTTCCTGAATGTATGTTAGGCGCGATTTGTTTAAGAGGCTTCCAGCTCACTTTAGTCTGTCTGGATATTTAATCGCTGCGTGTGTAAAGGGTTGGCGTAGATATTTTTGTGCGCCGGATCTTTAGGAATTCGGCTGCCTTTTGTCGCTCGCCCCTCTTTGGTTGGGGTGTTAGTGGCGTTTGTTTTTGGTAAGTGAGACAGTGCTTGTTATTATTAACTACTTTGTTTGGTATACGACTCCCTTGGTAGATACTTTTGTGATATGCTATGATGCTAGTCATAAATAGATTAAGTCTTTTCACAGGAAAGGGTATATATGACACTTTGGTAGCAGGGGAATTTTCCTTTTAGTGACTTGGGGCTTAATTTTTGTGTTGTCCTCCCTTATCTTAGAAAGGGCGGTAGCCGAGTGATCGTCCGGGCTGGTTCTTTCCGAGATCATCACTGCGCATGAGCAAATATTGACTCCCACCACAGAACCGATAGTGGCAAATCATCATCTGACGGACCGTAATACAAATCCCAGGTTTCTCCCCGAGGGTCCAGTAGTTTCCGAGAACGTCACTGCGCATGCGCGAAGACGGCCCCATCACACACCCGACGGTGGCAAAACACTACCCGATAGATCTTACATACAAATCTAAAGTTTCGTCCCGATCGGCCTAGTAGTTTCCGAGATCGTTACTTCGCATACGCGAAGATGGGCCCAGTTCCAATAAAGGAAACACTTTCCCAGGACCAAACTACACACGTAATTCCAAGTTTCGTCCCTCTCGGCCCAGCCGTGTTTAGTCCATAGCGAGCAGACACACACACAGACAAACGAACTTGAATATATAACAGACTAGATGGGGTGCCCGACTTTGTCCGGGCAGTAGTTTCCAAGATCGTAACTGCGTATGCGTAATGACTGGCTCCACTCTGTAGCCAAATCCCAGGTTTCGTCGCGATCGGCCCAGTACTTTCCGAGATCGTTACAGTGCATGCGCGAAGAAGCACACCCACCCCAATTCACCCCACGTCCGAAATACCAAAAACATTCGTTGGCCCAAACTACACACCCGTGCTAAATTTCGTCCCGATCGGCCCAGTCCGTTTCGATTCTTTAGAGAACAGACAAACAAACTGACAACATTAATCAAATGTATAGAGAAAAGATAGATTTTATCAAAAGTAAGCATTGTGGTACAACCACTTTTGTGATAAACTTCATTACAATAGTGATTATCGCGTACCGACCACTTTCGAAATAAAACCACTATTGTAGTAAACTAACCATTATTGTAATAAACTCATTTCTGTGATAAATCACGGACGTCCGTTTTATAGTATGACATTGGGGTGGGGTGAGACCTAGTTTACCGAAATATGTTTGTGTGTCGTTCATTAGAATAACGTTTCTATTCACCTGTTGAAACGTCGTAGTGACTGAAGAAAGTACGCAACCACTTTTACAATAAACTTTATTACAAAAGTGGTTATTGCGTACCAACCACTTTTGTAATCAAACCACTTTTGTAATAAACTAACCATTATTGTAATAAACTCATTTCGGTGATAAATCACGGATGTCCATTTTATAGTTTGACATTGGGGTGGGGTTAGGGACAAGTTTACCTAAACATGTTTGTGTGTCGTTCAATGGAATAAAGTGTTCATTGACCAGTTGAAAAACCTGGCAGTGTCTGGAGAAAGTACGCAACCACTTTTGCAATAAACTTTATTACAAAAGTGGTTCTCGCGTACTAACCACTTTTGTAATAAAACAACTTTTGTAATAAACTAACCATTAGTGTAATAAACTCATTTCGGTGATAAATCATGTACGTCCATATAAACTAATTTCGGTGATAAATCACGGATGTCCATTTTATAGTTGGACATTGGGGTGGGGTTAGGAACAAGTTTACCTAAACATGTTTGTGTGTCGTTCGATGCAATCACTTATCCATTCACCAGTTAAAACATGTTAGTGACTGAAGAAAGTACGCAACCACTTTCGCAATAAACTTTATTACAAAAGTGGTTATCGCGTACCAACCACTTTTGTAATAAAACCACCTTTGTAATAAACTAACCATTATTGTAATACACTCATTTCGGTGATAAATCACGGATGTCCATTTTATTGTCGGACATTGGGGTGGGGTGAGGGACGAGTTTACTTAAACATGTTTTTGTGTCGTTTGTTACGACCCGTAATGTCATAAATGCCCATAATGTAATACCTACCCTTAATGTAATACAAAAACGACCCATAATGTAATACGAACCCATAATGTAATAAAAAACGACCCATAATGTAATAAATGTAATAACGTGTAATAAATGTTAGGTACCCATAATGTAATAAAAATTTTACAAAAATTAGATACAAATTACACTTTTCCAGGCCCGTAATGTAATAACATTCTAAGCTTGATTTTTGTTTTTTCTCTTTACTCCAGCAGTGCGTTCGGCTACTTATGACACATCCTGCGCCTTCACCAATGCTGCCAATGGCCCCTATGCCGTACACAGCCAACATGTGTGGGTGTGTTGGGATTACGATAGAGAGTATTCCGGGACCTGGGGCGGGTATACTCTGCTATGAGTGACAGGCATTATCCCTCTTCCATTTGTACCACCCACGCAAACGAATTCATCGATAGCCTCTACTGCCCTGCCACAATCATATAGGTCTACCTTACAAGACATTCAATAATTTTGATTCCAGGATGGTCATTTATAACTGCAATCATCATATTCGACCGGCTGTTCACTTGCATAAAAGCAATGCGGGTAGCAGGTTCCCACACTGTTAATAAGTGCAAGCAATTCTCGCCAAAGTTGCTGAGGCAGAGGGTGTAGTGGGGTGCAGTGGGGTTTGGGTGCACAATAACCGGATAGTGGGGGGGGGGGGGGGCGTATAGTGTGGGATACAAGGAAAAGATAGAACAGAAGCAAGACGTTGAGTCAACCGGCGCAGAGGAGTATCGGGAGGCGATATGGTGAGTGTACTGGTATTGGAATGGGGGATATCCTATAGCTCGATGGGATTTGGATTAGGCTACTTTGCTCCAAATTAAGCGTACAATCTATCCTCTGTCTCTCCAATTTTCACCACCTAAACAAATTAGTAATTTCCCTGTACTGTACTACTATAAGTTCATGTCGCACCCTCCGCACCTTGAAACCAATGAGCCCGAGCCCAGGACCACACTTAATAACGACCACATCATATTCCCGGTCCTGTGATCACATGTGTCAAGTAATATTATCAAATGCTTTCCAGTCAAATAGTTTGCGCTTCGCACATGCAAGAAAGACCTTACATTTTCAATAAAAATTGTACCAGTTCCAATAGTGACAGCCCTGAGTGAAATGGTTTCAACTCCTCTCAGTGTTATTTTTCTAAAACCTCAACACACCACAGATTGAACACCCTCAATTGATATGAACCGAAGCAAGTTAAACGCCTTGTAGAATGCTATCATCCACGTAGGCCACCTTTGCGAGAAGATTGGTTAAGAGTATGTCATGTTCACCTGTGGCTCTGACCAGCAACTGAGTCGAGTTAATGTGCACATCACTTGGTTGTACAAAGCAGCCTCTTTGTATTGAGCTCAGGGGATTGCATTCTCAAATAAATTTCACCAGTGGTGTGGCATCACTCATAGTATGCACAGGACGAATGCAGATCTATAATAGAGAGTAGTTTTGGTGTTTCTTGAGATTATGTTGATTGGAAAAGCATTCCACAGCATTTTCTGAGCTGTGGGGACTACCACTTAAACCACCTACATTTCCTGACAGTTCCTGGCGGTTGGCAGGAACTTCCTGCCAACCGCATACTCTATCACATCGACTATTCGCGTGTTCATCCCCGCTATTGTGCCATCTTCTCCTAGGCTACACTCAAACAACATACGTAGCTAAACACCAGGTGTAACATGGGCATATCCGTTTGACCGTGAGATGTGACCTTGACCATCAATCCGGTGACCTTGAACCTGTGTATGGGCCGATTTTTATGAAACTTGGTGTGTGGTTCGGGCGCCCAACAATTTTGCCACACCCGATGCCCGTCATGTGTGACCTTGATTGATATTCACACCGTTGACCTTGAACCTATATCTCGGCTCATGTTGGGCCGATTTGCGTGAAACATGGTATGTGGGGGTAGTTCGGGGCTCTCTCTCTCTCTCTCCCTCTCTCTCTCTCTCTCTCTCTCTCTATATATATATATATATATTGAGCGTCCTGACCTACTCCCACATACCAAGTTTCACGAAAATCGGCCCAGCATGAACCGAGATACAGGTTCAAGGTCAACGGTTTGAATATCAAGGTCACACATGACGGGCATCGGGTGTGGCGAAATTGTTGGGCGCCCGAACCACACACCAAGTTTCGGGACAATCGCCCAGCAGGAGCCGATACACAGGTTCAAGGTTTCCGGTTTGATGGTCAAGGTCACACACCCGGTCAAACGGATACGCCCATGTTACTCCTCGTGTCTAGCTATGTATGTTGTTTGAGTGTAACTTAGGAGAAGATGGCACAATAGCGGAGATGAACACGCGAATAGTCGATGTGATAGGTTAGGCGGTTGGCGGGAAGCCCCTGCCAACCGCCAGGAACTGCCATGACTGTAGGTAGTTTAAGTGGAAGGCCGTGTGGTGGACTAATACTATTACTTGAGACATGTTATCACAGGATCGGGAATATGATGCGGTCGTTATTAAGTGTCATCCTGGAATCGGGCTCATTGGTTTCCAGGTGCGATGGCTGTGACATAAACTTATAGTAGAAAAGTACAGGGAAATGACTAATTTGTTCAGGTAGAGAAAACTGGAGAGACAGAGGATAGATCGTACGCTTAATTTGGAGGAAAGTAGCCTAATCCAAATCCCATCGAGCAATAGGATATCCCCTATCCCAATACCAGTACACCTACCATATCGCCTCCTGATATTCCTCTGCGCCACTTGACTCAACGTCTTGCTTCTGTTCCATCTTTTCCTTGTATCCCACACTACCCCCCCCCCCCGCCACTATCCAGTCTTGGTGCACCCAAATCCCACGGCACCCACTCCACCCTTTGCCCCAGCAACTTTGGCCAGAGTTACTTGCATTTATTAACAGTAGGAACCTGCTACCCACATTGCTTTTGTTCAAGTGAACAGCCGGTCGAATATGATGATTGCAGTTATAAATGACCATCCTGGAATCAAAATTACTGAATGTCTGGTAAGGTAGACCTATATGGTTGTGGCAGGGCAGTAGAGGCTATTGAGGAAGACGTTTGCGCGGGTGGTACAAATAGAAGAGGGATAATGCCTGCCACTCAGAGCAGAGTATACCCGCCCCAGGTCCCGGAATACTCTCCATCATAATCCCAACACACCCACACATGTTGGCTGTGTACGGCATAGGGGCCATTGGCAGCATTGATGAAGGCATAGGATGTGTTATAAGTAGCCGAACGCTCTGCTGGAGTAAAGAGAAAAAACAAAAATCAAACTTAGAATTTTATTACATTACGGGCCTGGAAAAGTGTAATTTGAATCTAATTTTTTTTAAATTTTATTACATTATGGGTACCTAACATTTATTACACGTTATTACATTTATTACATTATGGGTCGTTTTTTATTACATTATGGGTTCGTATTACATTATGGGTCGTTTTTGTATTACATTATGGGTAGGTATAACATTATGGGCATTTATTACATTACGGGTCGTAACTGTCGTTCAATGGAATAACGTGTCCATTAACCTGTTGAAACTTGGAAGTGACTGAAGAAAGTAAGCAACCACTTTTGCAATAAACTTTATTGTATAATAGGTTAGGTTTGTCATTCAACGTAACCGATGATGTAATAAATTTATTGCACAATAGGTTAGGTTTGTTTTCCAAAGCAACCGATAATGTAATAAATTTACTGCATATTAGGTTAGGTTTGTCATCCAAAGCAACCGATAAATCAATAAACTTTATTGTATAATAGGTTAGGTTTGTCATTCAACGTTACCGATGATGTAATAAATTTATTGCACAATAGGTTAGGTTTGCCATCTAACGCAACCGATAATGTAATGGATTTACTGCATAATAGGTTGGGTTTGCCAACTAACGCAACCGATAATGTAATAAATTCATTGCATAATAGGTTAGGTTTGCCATCTTACGCAACCGATAATGTAATAAATTTATTGCATAATAGGTTAGGCTTGACATCCAACCAACCGATAATGTAATGAATTCACTGCATAATAGGTTGGGTTTGCTATCCAACGCAACCGATAATGTAATAAATTGACTGCATAATAGGGTAGGTTTTCCATCTTACGCAACCGATAATGTAATAAATTTATTGCATTTGCAGTTAAGTTTTCCGTGCAAGACAACCGCTCATGTATTAAGTTTATTGCATAATAGGTTATGTTTGCCATCCAACGCAACCGATAATAAATAATAATAATAAATTTATTGCATAATAGGTTGTATTACATTACCGGTTGTAACAATGCTTATCGAGTGGATTATGTGGGTAATTGAGAATCGCGCAGCTCACGATACATGGTAAAATAGACTGCTGTATTGTTGGGTCAGAAGAGTATGTCTACCACAGCATATGTCTGGCGGTGTAATTCCTATTACGAAAAATAAAAAATAAAAAGGAAAAACAAGTTACACAAGTTATCAAAATCTGTTCAATAGGTCACTCGAAAAAGACAGGACGTTTACATCAGTTGGACAAAACTTCAGTGTACAGCTGACTGGCTTGCTCGACTAAACATTCCATGTCAGCAGGATTGGCACATAAGGAGCTTTGTGTTGCTAAATGCGGTAATAATATTAATAATATTAATCTAAAATGGAATAACCATCTTTTTTATATCTGATCACGGGTTTTGATGCGCTGGTCCACTTTGCATTCAGGGTCAATGTCCCATATAAAGCAAGATTTTCAAATGGTTGATAGCACATGGAGGGGTCAGGTCAGATTGATCATGAGTGGTCACTGTTACTATTCTGCATTAAGCATAGGTTATTTTTTTCAATAACGATGAAAGTTCAGACACGATTATTGCTACGGATAAGTTAACCTTTGCGCAGTCCGTCCATGCGGCACAAAATCAGGGGCATGCGTAACTTGTTTTGTGTTATGTGGAAGAACGACATCAGAGTAAATAAATTTCTTTTGACTACTATACATTTGCTAACTGTTATATTGACAACTGAAACACTCATCTTTCCGGTATGGCAATATAACAATCGTTCCGTAGTCAATTGTTGCCAAATTAGGTTCATGAAAGTTCAGACTCAGATGTTTGATAAGATTACTTGTGCGACTGCACGTAATTTATTACTCCGTTTCAGAGCGAGCAATCGGGCTAGTGATGAATCATTTTCATGGATGCAAAGGGATCAAAGTTGAATCCAGTTAATCACCAGCGTCCAAGTTGCGGCATTCCTTCGTGTACCAAAAAGCAAAGCGGAATGTTTTACTTGTTGTCTTGTGGCACGCGGAGAGACAAGACCAGAGGGATAACGTGCAGTTCAGTTTACTACCGAATACTCGATATTTGTTATATTTCTTATGTTCATTCAAAAAAAAAAAAAAAAAAAAAAAAAAAAAAAACGGCGAAAGTTTAGATTCAGGTGTCAGAAGTGATATGATGTTAGCCCCCTTTCACGGTTGCAGAGTAAGACCTGCTATCACATCCCTAAGAGCAGTCGTTTAGTACAGCAGTAGACCAGCCAAAGGCGCCCTCTTGCAATTCAGATGGATCTTGGAAGTCACGTCATGTCACGTGACTGCGGGCGCCCATGTTGTGTTGACATGTAACCAATGTGCGTGGTTGTGTTGTGACGTCATTGCCATAGCGATACGTGGTTCGAATGCGCGTGCGCAGATTGGGTGTATATGGGGACACGTGTTTTTGGTCGTCCATTTTGTGTATGGGGGCGCCATCTTGGTTTCTCAAGTGTCACGTGGTTACCTGGTGACGAAACCTTACCTTTTGGTATAAGATCAGGGTATGTATTGAGGGTATGTTTGATTCGATGGGAGTATGTTCCAGTAGTATAGAATTACACAAATGAACCCGACTTTCGTACATTTTAGTGGATTTTACTCTGGTAACCATGTTAATGTTGTAGCTGGGACGTGAACAATGTTCCGGATCCAATGTTTGTGCGTAGGGTGTTTTGGGAAAACATGGAATTACCCCAAACAACCGATATTTAATATAGAATTACCTAAAACAGCTTGACAATGTCTAAAAAACTATCCATGGATGGAAATGTTTCTGAAAATATCGCGTCTTCCAGACACGATGGACGGCAGCGGCAGGGACAAAGGGGACCAGAAGCTCGGGGGGGGGGGGGGTGAGGCGGCAGAGGCGGCAGGGAACAAGAGGTTCTTGGGGTATGGGCGGCAAGCAGCGGTCAGGTAGCAGAAACCGGGGGCCTAGGGGCGCTAGAAGCAGCGGAGGCGCCTCTCCTTCCATTTTCCCTCTATGTTATCATTTTACATAAAGGCACTTTCTGCTTTCATTGGAGATAACAAGAGTTATCTCCAATGAAAGCAGAAAGTGCCTGTGTGTAAAATGATTTTCCTTTAGAATCCATTTAATGAGTCCTAGTTAGTGACTCGGTGGATCCAAAAATATCGAAATGAGACTATAATACGTATGATTTTGCACGCATTGAACTCATTTTCATAATCTTCATTTTGCGACATATGATTTTGCGCGCAATGTGCTCATTTTCACAGCATTCATTGTTCCATACGACAAAAAACGGTATTCAGTGGGTCTATTTATTTATTTATTTATTTATTTATGTATTTATTTATTTATTTATTTATTTATTTATTTATTTATATTTTACGACACTTATATAGGGTGAGTCACTTTGTGTCGGTGACAGTTTTATGAGCGGAGGAAGCCGATGTAAAAGAAGAGAACCACCAAGCAGCGACGAGACCCTATAACCTCTTCAACGTCATATAATCCAAGACTGCACTACGCACTGTACATCAGTACTACGCACTGAACAACACAATCAAGATAATTAAGGTTAAGACGCGTGCACACCAGTCCATCTCAGAACACGGTCAGCTTCCCCCAACCGCTCCACATTTGAGCAGTCGAGGTAAAGTACCTTGCCCAAGGGCACGAATTGTTAATCCAAATCAATCACTGAATGGTCACCCCATCAATAGGCTAACCGGGTTCAACGGAGCTTAACTTCAGCGATGTTGGTGGCTGATGCACGTCCACCTGTATTGTGATAATTTACTAACACCAGTCAATAGCGTGTAATAAAATTTCTAATTTCCTCGCCTCATTTGGGGTTAACAGTGTGCGGAAGAATTCAACCCGACCTATAAAAAGGGACAACAAGATCGATAGGAACTACGGGGTTTAAGACAAGCTGCGCCCGTAGGAGGAATTCGGGCAGACATATCAGCGCCCACCAAATTTGGGAATAGATTTGACGCTACTTTGTGCTACCCCCTCTCCAAACAAACACACCGTCCGGCTATAAAATGGACGTCCGTGATTCATCACAAAAAATAGGTGTATTACAATAATGGTTAGTTTATTACAAAAGCGGTTTTATTGCAAAAGTGGTGGGTACGCGATAACCGCTTTTATAATACAGTTTATTGCAAAAGTGGTTGCGTACTTTCTCCAGACACTGCCACGTTTCAACTGGTGAATGAACACTTTATTCCATTGAATGACACACATACATGTTTAGGTAAACTAGCTCTCAACCCACCCCAATGTCCAAATATAAAATGAACGTACGTGATTCATCACAAAAATACGTGTGTTACAATAATGGTTAGTTCAGTACAAAAGTGGTTGGTACGCGATAACCACTTTTGTAATAAAGTTTATTGCAAACGTTTTTACTTCAGTCACTTCCAAGTTTCAACAGGTGAATGGAATGGACACGTTATTCCATTGAACGACATACAAACATGTTTAGGTAAACTTGTCCCTAACCCCACCCCAATGTCCAACTATAAAATGGACTTCCGTGATTTATCATCAAAATGAGTTTATTACAATAATGGTTAGTTTATTACAAAAGTGGTTTTATTACAAAAGTGGTAGGTACGCGATAACCACTTTTGTAATAAAGTTTATTGTAAAGGTGCTTTCGTACTTTCTCCAGTCACTACCAAGTTTCAATAGGTGAATGGACACGTTATTCCATTGAACGACACATAAACTTGTTTAGGCAAACTAGTCCCTCACCCCACCTCAATGTCCGAGTATAAAATGGATGTCCGTGATTTATCACCGAAATGAGTTTATTACAATAATGGTTAGTTTATTACAAAAAGTGGTTTTATTACAAAAGTGGTTGGTAAGCGTTAACCACTTTGTAATAAAGTTTATTGCAAAAGTGGTTGTATTACAAAAGTGGTTGGTACAATGGTGTTATTTTAAGAGCCAAATCGAAATGGAAGACAAAAGGTGTAAAGCCGAGCAGATACTTTTGTAACCTCGAAAAAAGGCATTATACGGAAAAAGTCATCTCAAAACTGGTAAGAAAACAAAAAAATGTAACTGAAATAATAAGTGAACAAAAGTCCTTTTTACCAAAATCTCTACTCTTCCAAAATTAACCCGTCAAAAATAATACGCGAACACGAAAATGTCTTCTTCGATGAAAGTAACCCTTTCTTGGATGTTTTAGATTAAGAAAGAAAGTCGTTTATTGGAGGGCACATTTACTTGTTCTGAATGACTGGCAGTCCTGAAAAACATGAATATTAATAAAAGCCCAGGTTCTGACGGTTTCACTGTCGAGTTTTATAAATTCTTCTGGGACGATCTTGGCTGTTTCGTAATTACTTCCCTAAATCATGGCTACACATTGAACGAATTATCAAATCCACAGCGTACCGGTGTTATCACCTGCATTCCAAAGCCGAATAAACCAAAAAAAAAAATTATAAAAAATTGGAGACCTATATCATTAATTAATGTCAATACAAAACTACCTTCTGCAGTTATTGCCAATCAAATTAAAAAGGTTTTGCCAAAATTAATATCCGAAACGCAGTTAAGTTTTATGAAATGAAGATACGTCGGGGAGTCTACTCGATTATCATTAGATTTAATTGAAAATGCGAGAAAGGAAATAAATCGCGACTTCTTGTTCTGTTAGATTTTAAAAAAAAGCTTTCGATTCTTTGGAATGGATATTCATAGAGAAAAACGTTAAAGTTCTTCAAATGTGGCCCATCCATTACAAAGCAGTTTAGGACATTTTACAATAATATTTTTAGTTAAGTTATAAACAATCGACACTGCTCAGAGAAATTTAATTTGCAAAGAGGAGTGCGACAGGACGACTCACTCTCCCTCTATCTTTTTATCTTGAGTGTCGAAATACTTGGTGCTCCTCTAAAATATAACCCAAACATTAGTGGACTAAAAATAAACAAATCAGAATATCAGATAAGCCATTTTGCCGATGACTCAGCGTTCTTTCTTAGTGATGACAGTCGCTCCTTAAACACAGCTTTCGTAGACGACGTCCGCTGCGCTGTTCTCTCAGGTCTCAAAGCTAATTTTGATAAGACGCAAAGTGTATGGATGGGTCCCAAAAAGAGGCCGGGCAACGTAATCTCAACAAAGCAAAAAGTCACGTGGAACCACAGTGGCAAGTTCACAATACTGAATATCCAGAATGACATATTCTCAGAAGACTACGCAATACACAATTTCATCAATAAGGCGAAAATGATCGATAAAATTCTCAAAGACTGGCCGTTCAGGAGTCTGCCCCTAATAGCAAAAACAACAGTGAAAAAACCCTAACATTACCAATTTTAATACACTGACTTTCTGTCTTACCAGACCCTCCAGAAAACGTATTAAACAATATACAAACTTCGTTCTTCAAGTTTTTTATGGGCAAGGACATGCGAAAAAATTAAAAGAAATATCCTTATTAATCACATAGACCGGGTGGCATAAAGTTCCCGCACATTAGATCATACAGTTACTCCCTAAAATATTCTGAATCAAGAAACATTTGGACCCTAATATTGCTGCGCCTTGGAAAACGCTTATATTGGATGACTTTGATAAGTATGACAGTTACAAGATATGGTCCTTGAGTAAGGATGGTGGGGGGGGGGGGGGGGGGGGTAATACAATTGGATGAATGCATTAACAGATTTTGGAGAACAGTCCTCATGGACTGGACACTCATAGCAAAAGACTCCCCCTCAAATTCAGGTGAAATATGCACCCAACCCATTTTCTTCAATAAAAATATATAAATCGACAATGGGCTATTTTTTAAGCAGAAATGATATAAAAATGATATATTTTTTTTTGTAAATAATCTCTTGAAGGAACAAGGAAATGTTCTAGGGTTTGACGAATTTTGTGCGAGATATGGCTTCTCTACTCCATTCACTGTTGACCGGGGTGTAATAAATGATATTCCTCAAACATGGGAACTTCTTCACAAAGGAAAAGGAAGGAATCAGTCGGTAAGAAATGAGAATATCGAAAAGTACAATTCAACAAATAAGTGAATACATTTTTTGTCCGCTATTCTTGAAGCTAGTTATGACACTACCCTCATCGTCCCAAAACAAATGGACCACACTCATCGACCCAAAACAAATGGACCACTCTCATCGTCCCAAAACAAATGGACCACACTCATCGTCCCAAAACAAACCCAAAACAAATGGACCACCCTCATCGTCCCAAAACAAATGAACCACCCTCATCGTCCCAAAACAAATGAACCACCTTCATTGTCCCAAAACAAATGGACTACCCTCATCGTCCCAAAACAAATGGACCACCCTCATCGTCCCAAAACAAATGAACCACCCTCATCTTCCCAAAACAAATGAACCACCCTCATCGTCCCAAAACAAATGGACTACCCTCATCGTCCCAAAACAAATGGACCACACTCATCATCCCAAAACAAATGGACCATCCTCATCGTCCCAAAACAAATGGACCACCCTCATCGTCCCAAAACAAATGGACCACCCTCATCGTCCCAAAACAAATGGACCACCCTCATCGTCCCAAAACAAATGGACCACCCTCATCGTCCCAAAACAAATGAACCACACTCATTGTCCCGAAACAAATGGGCCACCCTCATCGTCCCAAAACAAATGGACCACCCTCATCGTCCCAGAACAAATGGACCATCATCATCGTCCCAAAACAAATGGACCACTCTCATCGTCCGAAAACAAATGAACCACACTCATTGTCCCAAAATAAATGGACCACCCTCATCGTCCCAAAACAAATGGACCACCCTCATCGTCCCAAAACAAATGGACCACCCTCATCGTCCCAAAACAAATGGACCACCCTCATCGTCCCAGAACAAATGGACCACCATCATCGTACCAAAACAAATGGACCGCTCTCATCGTCCGAAAACAAATGAACCACACTCATTGTCCCAAAACAAATGGACCACCCTCATCGTCCCACAACAAATGGACCACACTCATCGTCCCAAAACAGATGGACCACCCTCATCGTCCAAAAAAAAAATGGACCACACTTGATATAAACCTAAACTGCGGTAATTGGGAATCAATATACAAAGGTCCATTTAACAAGACTGACGACTAGTCTCTTCTAAGCCTCCAATATAAAATTATTCACCGAGCATTATTCACCAACACAAAACTCTCTGAATGTAGGCTCTCAGAAACAGGGCTTTGCACAATCTGTTTCAATACAAGAGAAACAAACTTTCAACTACTTTCTGAATGCACTGTTTCTCGCTCTATTTTGCTAAACATTACAGATGTTTTACTGGAAAATGGTAATGACCACCACCCCCCCCCCCCCTCCCCCTGCAAGGACAGTGCATTTTTTTTGGGGGGACTAAAGAAAACTAATTATAACAACCCAGTAGATGAACAGGTAACATATTTACTCGTACTCGTCTTCATAAAATATATTTATTCCTGCAAGATGAGAAGGTGTGCGCCATCCTTCCCAAGTTTCTTTGTTCAATTACGCTTTCACCGTGATGTGGAGCTTCTATTCCTCCACAATTATTCTCAAAAGAAGCAGGATAATATAAGGTTAAGATGGGAGTCGATAAAAGGACTTGTTGTCGACTAAATACACTTCGATCCGAAAATACAATCTTTTCTCTTTTTTTTCTGGTTCCTTATCCTGCAACAACTACCTTGAAACGTGCAACATTTAGTGAATGTACAATAAGTGTTGTGAATTGTGATGTATACTTCAGAAACTATTTTTGTATCTAGCGTTGTATCTGTATTTCTAGTTACTATGTACTTACCTGGAGGCGCGGTGGCGTCGCGGTAACCGGTTCTCGTCAGATCACCGAAGTTAGGCAACGTCGAGCCCGGTTAATCCTCGGGTGGTTGACCGTCTGAGCGACCGATTCGAACTCCCGCGTTGTGTCCTTAGGCAAGGCACTTAACCCCGATTGTCCACATGGGGGCACGATGACGCCGTTTACTTAGGCGTACTGCATGCCGTTGGTGTGCATGTCTTCAACCAATCTAACCCTGCCTATGCCGCAGTGCGGAGTTACGATGTTGGGGCGCTAGAAGCCGCTCGTCGTTGCTCGGTGGTTCTCTCCGGGTACTCCGGCTTCCTCCACCCGTAAAACTGTCACGGTCATGATTAACAATGTACATAAGAATGTGACCTTAACCCTTTACCCTACGAATCGCCCGCATCCACCCGCGTAATGTGCAAACTCAGCTGTTGAAAAAAAAGAGCTCGTTCCAACGGGGGGTCACATGATATGATTTTGTTGAAATTTTTTTAAACTTTTGAAAAAATGATATTTAATATAATAGATTTTGATATCGTCTGCATTGTCGAAAAGCGTTAAACTCCAATAAATAAATAAATAAATAAATAAATAAATAAATAAATAAATAGATTATGTACTTACCTCTTATCCGAATATGCAAAAAAAAATAGAATTGCACCTCAAAACTTGCGTCAAATGCAACCGTTTTTTGCGGTACAGTTAAAACTAGAAGTCCTGTCACGAATAGTGCGCTTATCTAGGCTTAATTGCGCGTTGGAATTGCGCGCAATTGCCATATCGAATGGCATCCAAAGCACGGCAGGCTCTCTTGGTTACTCATAGCAAACACATGCAATGTTTCTGCCAATGGACCTCCGGTTTACCCGGAGGTCCATTGGCTGAAACATTGCATGTGCACAGGCCATATGTACAAAATTTGATAGCCTTACTATGGTCATAACGCGTACATTAACGCGCATATCAACGTGCTATTCGTGCGCATTTCATGACAGGACTTCTAGTTTTAACTGTAGGTGGTCACCTCTTATATGCAAAATGTGCTAGCATTTATCTACAAGATATACACTGGGGAAAGACAACCCAGCTGTGTATAAAAAATTCGTGCAGTGGAACCATGTTTCCAGGAGCAGAGACCAGGAATGGGATGGGTTATCTAGCAATCTAGTAATGGAGCAGGTTCTTATGCGCAGCATGAAGATAAATGGCGGCCAATGAGCGATATGCGATCGCACCCATCTACTCTATTAGTTTTTCATTTTAATAGTGCAAAAATGACATGCGTAAAAATAATTCCCTGGTATCACTTCAGAGAATATTGACCTTTAAATAAGTTCATTTCCTTCTAAACGATAGACATTCTTAATGAAACAAATTTGGAATATATTTGCAGAAAGAAACAATCAGATCTAGTTTTGTTACAATTCAAGAGGGTGATAAATTACACTAGTCAAATTTCTTCATGTGAAGGCCTGTATATTTATGATAAATAATGATATAACTTACTATATTACGTCACATACTTATCACCACAGCTGACTTGGGTCATTGTGCAGCTAGATTGTCAATATCTGTTTTCCAAAGTCAAAGGTTTATTATGATGGATATCGCAAAAATGCTAAATTAAGTTTGAACGGTACCATTATTATTTCAAAGGCGGATAATACAAAATCTAGAGTCTATAATTTCCTATACTTTTCATATGAATTAATGAATATATTAATGATTATTAAAAACCAAAAACGTACTTTATTGCAATTTATTTGATGTTCGGTGGGAGGGCGGAGGCTCAGTGGTAGACTGTTGGACTTCTATGCTAGATAGACGTCCCGAGTTCAATCCACGTCCGGACTACCCACGTTGTGTCCTTGGGCACGACACTTTTTACCGGTTGCCTACATGGGGGCACGATGACGCCGTGTACTAAGGCGTACTGTACGTCGATGGTGCTTGAGCGGAGCTTGAACAGAGTCAGAATGTTAGGGAGCTGACAGTTGCTCATCGATACTCGGTGGTTCTCTCCCGGAACTTCGGCTTCCTCCACTCGTAATATTATCACGGTCACGATTAGCCATTGTACATAAGTATGTGACCTTAAACACCAATAAATAAATCAACCAATCAATTTGATGTTCGGTCTATATATGTTGTAGATTGACCCGATTATTTTCGCAAGATTTAAACTGCGAAGCTCCACAATCATCCTATGTCTCCACATTTCTGATCTCTATACGACTTGATTGATGGAAGAGTAATTGGTCACATGTTTAAACAAGTATCAGACGCCACCATTTTAGGGGAGGGGTGCAGCGGCGTAGCCATGGGGGGGGGGGGGGGGGGAGAAGAGTAAGGGAGCATATGTTTCACCAAAATTTCAGCCATGAACCCTTCCCCAGGTGACGGGGCCCAATTATGGATGCCTTTCACAACTTATAAATTATGGACAGAAACGAACTCAAAGTCAAGGAAATTTCGGAGTTTTTGACGGAAATTTCATTTTTATCCCGACAAGGGGAGGGGGTGGAGGTGGGCCCCTTCCATTGACTTAGAGTGCCCCCTCTTGTGCTCACCCTCATCTCGCCGCTACGTATCTCGGATGATGTTGCGTATCCTATTCTTTATGCCTCCCTAGTTGTTCAGCGGTCTGAACGTAACGGCCACACCCTAACTTTTATATCATGGCTACGCGCCTGGAAGCCTGTGGGTATTGGTTTAAACAAACAATGCTAAAAAACACAAAGTTTTTTTTTTGAATTTCCCGTCGCATCGCAATCACCAAATACCCTTTAAAGAATCTAAATTTATGCCGATAGACAGATAAATATATTTTATTCGTCAGTACACATAAACACAACACAATTTACATATAATGCACACATTTACAACATATATTTGTGCAATATACATGGCAAAAAGCATAAAATTCCTTCTGTGTCTGAGTAAAGATGTCTGTATACCGAAAAGGGAAGGCATAGCCAGATTGGCTGATAAAAATGTTATATGAATGTTTATGATGTACACATTTTTCTGCAATACAAATGAAATAAATATTTGAAACATATTGTAGTTATTGACAAGAAAAAAAAATACAAGTGGAGAAGTCAGAAAGTTGATACAATGTTTACAGATTCTGTTCCAGATAAACACTGCGACATTTGATAAAGTGCAAGCGGTTACGCTTTGATAAAAGTGACAACGTGACAGCTTCCACGTGATCAAACACAAGTGTTGGGAAACGTTATCGCGTTAACGGCTTAGGCGCCACCTTTGGGGTCACATATTCCATTACAATGTTGTTCTCTGACGATCCATCAGTCCCCACAACAATATTTCACACCAACCTGTGTGGCTGGCGATGTGTTTCGATTTTTTGGGGAGGAACATACCGACTTTTCATTTGGATTTCTCCCCATAGACGCCATTCATATTTTATTGTTATTGAAAAATGTAATTTATTTTCTGTTGGTTATCTACATATATCTCCTTTCATATCCATTTTTTTTTTGTTATCCCACAAAACCATAACGCTCAGCACGTTTCAATGAGCCTCTATGTATTTGTGTAACAATTAATTTTTTTAGTAATTTTATAGATATAATGTGTGTTTTAGGATAATCGTATCAGTTATTTATTTTTCTGGCAATCAAAATGTATTTTGTCTGTATTAACTCCGCAAAAGTCGTGTATCCGATCCCTTGATACAGATGTTTGTATCAAGGGGTCGGATACAAGCACGTTCCTTTCGCGTGAGTTCCATTTTTTTTTCTTTTTGTTCATCCATTCGAATAAATAGTTTGTTATATATACGTCTACATTCTTGACTTATCCCCAATATATTGTAAGATAAAATGATTTTCGACTCGTCGTGGTCTGCCCTTAGAACTCGGAGCTCGATTCGGATACATATTCTGTACATCCACATAATGGTAATAATCTATATTTATTGGGATTTAAGGACACTTTCGACAGACTATCAGTAACTCACTCACCAAACATACTAACTCCTCATAAGTCGAGTTAGCATTGGTTCAAGGCAAATGAATCATCGCTGTGCAGTATGCCCTGTTGCACAGCGCCTCTCATGGCCTCACGTGGATAATCGGGATTAAGTGTTTTGTTGAAGGACACAAGCCTGTTACCGGTGGTCGAGATCTTTAATCACTGAGCCATCGCATTCATAGTTACAATAAATAAATATATGTGCGTTCCAACAGAGGAGGAGGTTACAAACCTGCGAGATAAATAAAGCAAGCCCACAAATAACAATTTATTTAAACTGCATACAGATAAAACTAGAAGTCATGTAATGAAATACACGCAAATAGCACGTCAACCTGCGCGTTAATCTACGCGTTATGGCCATAGCAATGCTATCAAATTCTGTACAAGTGGGCAGTGCACAAGCAATGTTTCTACCAATGGACCTCCGGGTAACCCGGAGGTCCATTTGCAGAAACTTTGCCTGTGTTTGTGATGAGTAACCAGGAGAACCTGCTGTGCTTTGGATGCCATTCGATATGGCATTTCCTCGCAATTCACACGCGCAATTAAGCCTAGAAAAGCGCACAGTTCGGGACAGGACTTCTAGTTTTAACTGTAAGTACCGACGATTATCTCCACAATCAAGTGGAAACTAGAGAAACAGAATTTACTGACCCAGTAAATTCAAGTTTGTGTGAAAAGGGTTAAAGTATCAGGAATAAACTATACAGAAAGAGAATTTATGGAGGCTTATTTTCAGGAGTAAAATATTTTTAAAGAAATCAGAAATGGGTTTTCGTTAACAGTATTTACAGATATTCATAGTGGAATCAGAACAATTATTTATAAGAAACCAGAAAAGGCATACATGTGACCAGCATTGATAGGTTTCGATACTCGAATCAGAAATGGACATTTTTGGCTCTGCCCATTAATTTGAGTGATGAAATACGTTCATAAACTTTAGAAATTCATTAAGTGTAATAAAATTCATTTCCCAGTATTTCTGAATAATACGCACTTGATGACTTTGGTGACCTCTTTCAGGCAGACCCCTAGGTGACCTCCGTGACCTTGACCCATATTTTGAATTTCCATCAAGTGTCGACTCATTTGGTGTTAGTTCCAGGTCCATTCATCATACCACGATTGAGATATGAGCATGACCCACTTTCAAAAATGTTGGCTACGCCCACGTTTTAACATAAAAATGCATGTATGGACCTAGGAATGCTTTGGGGGGGGGGAGGGGGGGTCAAAAAATGTGATTTTCAGCAATTATGAAAAATGCACTTAATGACCCCAAGGTGATCTCCTTGACCCTGACCCATATTTTGAATTTCCATCAAGTGTCGACTCATTTGGTGTTAGTCCCAGGTCAATTCATCATACCATGCTTGAGATATGAGCATGACCCACTTTCAATTTTTTGGGCCACGGCCACTTTTTTAACGCAAAAATGCATGCATGAATCTCAGGATTGATTTGGGGGCCAAAAATGTAATTTCCAGCAATTATGAAAAATGCACTCAATGATCCCTAGTTGACCTCCGTGACCTTGACCCATATTTTGAGTCTTCATCAAGTATCGACTGATTTGATGTTGGTCCCAGGTCCATACGTCATACCATGTCTGAGATATGGGCGTGACCCACTTTCAAAAATTTTGGCCACGCCCACTTTTTTACCTCAATATGCATGTGTGTACGTCAGGAATACCTTAGGGGGATCAAAAAATGTGATTTCCAGCAATTCTGAAAAATACACTCAGTGACCCCTAGTTGACCCCCGTAACCTTGACCCATATTCTGAACCTCCATCGAGTATTGACTCATTTGGTGTTGGTCCCAGGTCTGTAGATCATACCTCGCCTGAGATATGGGTGTGACCCAGTTACAAAAATTTTGGCCACGCCCACTTTTTTTTACCTCAAAATGCATGTGTGTACATCAGGTATACTTTAGGAGGTCAAAAAATGTGATTTCCAGCAATTCTGAAAAATGCACTCAATGGCCCCTAGGTGACCTCGGTGACCTTGACCCATATTTTGAATCTTTATCAAGTGTCGACTCATTTGGTGTTGGTCCCAGGTCCATACATCATACCATGCCTGAGGTATGGGCGTGACCCACTTTCAAATATTTTTTGGTCACGCCCACTTTTTATGTCAAAATGCATGTGTGTATGTCAGGAATACTTTAGGGTGTCAAAAAATGTGATTTCCAGCAATTCTGAAAAATGCACTCAGTGACCCCTAGGTGACTTCTGTGACCATGACCCATATTTTGAAGCTCCATCAGGTGTCGACTCATTTGGTGTTGGTCCCAGGTCCATACGTTATTCCACGTCTGAGATATGCATGTGACCCACTTTCAAAAATTTAGGCCACGCCCACTTTTTTACATCAAAATGCATGTGTGTACGTCAGAAATAGTTTAGGGGGTCAAAAAGTGTGATTTCCAGCAATTCTGAAAAATGCACTCAATGACCCCTAGTTGACCTCCGTGACCTTGACCCATATTTTGAACCTCCATAGGGTGTCGACTCATTTGGTGTTGGTCCCAGGTCTGTAGGTCATACCACGCTTGAGATATGGGCATGACCCACATTAAAAAAATGTGGCCATGTCCACTTTTTTTACGTCAAAATGCACGTATGTACATCAGGAATACTTTAGGGGATCGAAAAATGTGATTTCCAGCAATTTTGAAAAATGCACTCAATGACCCCTAGTTGACCCCCGTGACCTTGACCCATATTTTGAACCTCCATCGACTATTGACTCATTTGGTGTTGGTCCCAGGTCTGTAGGTCATACCACGCCTGAGTTATGGGTGTGACCCACCTTCAAAAATGTTGGCCACACCCAATTTTTTTATGTAAAAATGCATGTGTGTACGTCAGGAATACTTTAGGGGGTCAAAAAATGTGTTTTCCAGCAATTCTGAAAAATGCACTCAATGACCCCTAGTTGACCTCTCTGACCTTGTCCCATATTTTGAACTTCCATCAAGTGTTGACTCATTTGGTGTTGGTCCCAGGTCTATACGTCATACCACGCCCGAGATAAGGGTGTGACCCAGTTTCAAAAATTTTGGCCACGCCCATTTTTTTGTTACTTCAAAATGCATGTGTGTACATCAGGTATACTTTAGGAGGTCAAAAAATGTGATTTCCAGCAATTCTGAAAAATGAACTCAATGACCCCTAGGTGACCTCTGTGACCTTGACCCATATTTTGAATCTCCATCAAGTGTCGACTCATTTCGTGTTGGTCCCAGGTCCATACGTCATACCACGCCTGAGGTATGGGCGTGACCCACTTTTAAAAAATTTTGGTTACGCCCACTTTTTTATGTCAAAATGCATGTGTGTTTGTCAGGAATACTTTAGGGGGTCAACAAATGTGATTTCCAGCAATTCTGAAAAATGCACTCAATGACCCCTAGATGACCTCCGTGACCTTGACCCATATTTTGAACCTCCATCGAGTGTCGACACATTTGGTGTTGGTCCCAGGTTTGTAGGTCATACCACGCCTGAGATATGGGCGTGACCCACTTTCAAAATACCCCTACAGACTCCCCTGGTACCCCAGGAATCTGAGAAACATAGGTGACCGAGAACTTGTGGCTGTCTATCAGAATGCCAAAAATCAACGAGATAGGGAATTCGTTTTCGAGTTATCTTGCGGACAAAATAGTGATGAGAAGACAGAAGACAGGAGAAGAAGAAGAAGAAAAAAAAAGAAAAAAAAGAAAAAAAAGAAGAAAAAAAAAAGAAAAAAAAAGAATCCGTGCAAAAACAATGGTCTGTGTGCTTCACACAGACTAAAAAAAAAAAAGAAAAAGAAACCGTGCAAAAACAATAGTCTGTGTGTTTCACACAGACTAAATATATTACCACTATCGGTCATACGCTCGCTGTGTCCCGACCGCTGAAGGCAGCGACTTGCAATTTTCAGAACTTGTTCTACGTAGCCTGGCCGACATTTGGGCATAAAATCGAGGGTTCTGACTGCGTGGAAAACTCCACGCCTCGCGTGGAAACCGTGGGGACGATTCGTTGCCACTTTATTTTCAATGCAATGGAATTCCATTCATTATTTACCTGTCAACAGCAGAGTTTGGCATTATTTCTGTCTGATGAACTCTTCAACTTTAACTATTTGCACCTTTATATAGGACCAATATTCAGGTACTGATTTTACGAAAATAACAATTATTTCAACAGTACCCACTTGGGACCTCTCAAATCTGCCAAGGATTAAACTTTTAATAATAACATGTAAAACAAAAGTTGTCATACTTTGCTAGCCGCATGCACCCATAGACAACATTCAGCACTCAATCAATTAGGGATGGAGTAAATTGCGACTTAAACTTACCAAATTCTGAAAAATGGAGTTATTTTCGACGGCACCTATCTTTATGCATCCGAAACAGGGATTGGGTTAAACTTTACATCTTCCTTATCAAGGAAAATCTTCTTGGACTTGAACTGTAAATCTGAATGTCAACAGAATTTTCAGATATTACGAAAATCACAATTATTCAGACAATACCCATATGGGAGTCTCAAATCTGCTAAGGGTTAAACCTTTAATACTCACATATAAAACAAAAGTTTTCATACTATGACTGCTGCATGCAGCTTTTGAAAACATTCAGCACTCAATCAATTAGGAATGGAGTAAATTGTCACTTAATCGTAAGTAGTATGTCTCGTATGTTTCACCCCCCATTGGCAGGACCCCGGTGCAGGACCACGGAAGTGACGTCATGTCACGTGACGTAGTGGCGCCATGTTGTGTTGTCATGGTAACCAGCGTGAGCGGCCATGTTGTGACGTCATTTCCATAGTGATACGTGGTGTGAGTGCTCATGCGCAGCGCGTGTTGTTAGGGTGATACGTGTTTCCGTCGTCCATTTTGTATACTGGAGGCCGCCATCTTGGTTTCTATGGTAGCACGTGATTGCTATGTAACCCAATGTTTCTGCAATGGGACGGGGTATGTTCGGAGGGTATGTTCGATTGTAGAAGAGTAAATCTAATTATCACAAACAACCCGACAATCCATCCAAATCACCAAAATCCACCCCAACTTGTATTATTTCGAATTCTTCCAGAATTCTCTGCTTCTATCTATATATGCAATAGTTATCGTTTATCTGGCCATGTTCCTTTATTCTACAGTATACTCCAGTAGCGTAGAAGAGCCTATCAACTGAAACAGTTTACCTTATTATTGCTATATTTAGAAATTTCTGGTCTATTCTTGTTAGTTCTGACCCTATTCTAAGTACTCTTGTTGTTTCATTTATCTAACTAACCAATCAGATTGCTTGCTTTCCCATAATCTGTATACAGAGTTATCTCCCCTGTGTATAAAAAACGCCTGTATCCAATGGCCACATCCCATGAAATCCCATTTTTGTGAAACACCCGTGGCTATGGAATCCCTTTTTTTGTCGTATGAGGCCATGAGGGCTATGTAAAAACCCCCAATGAGTCCTCATTTATTATCCCTCATACCCTCATTGAAATTTGAGGTTATGAGGACCATTAAAAATCCCTCAATGAGGTATAATTTACTACGACTCTTAGCCTCATTTCAGTATTTAATAGGTATATCCTATGGAATCCCATTTTGGAAAACACCTGTGACTGTGGAATCCCTTTTTTTGTCGTATGAGGCCATGAGGGCTATGTAAAAACCCTCAATGAGTCCTCATTTATTATCCCTCATAGCCTCATTGAATTTTGAGGTTATGAGGACCATTAAAAATCCCTCAATGAGGCATAATTTACTGCGACTCTTAGCCTCATCTCGGTAAATGAGGATACCCATGGCCTGATATTGTATTATTCGAGGATACCTATCGAGGATACCTTTTATAGGATACTTATCTGAGGATACTATATAGGCTGTTCATATCCCTATAGGTCTCTTGCTGGTCCTTAGTACTATTAATCCACCTTATGCTTTATGTTATCCTATGACTGGTATAGGTAGTATGCAATGCTATGCATAGGGGTATTGTGGGTAGGGGTACTGCCTGGTAGTTTAGAACGGTACTATAGTATGCGCGGTATATACACTTATAGGCCCCTGTTAATGCTTGGTACTGTTAACCAACCGATTGCTTTGTTTTACTATATGGCTCGTATATGTAGTACGTTATGGTAGACCTAGTGATTTTGTGGGGGTGGGGTAATGCTCGGTAGTTTAGAACGGTAGTGTAGCATAGGCTGTACATATTCCTGTAGGTCTCTTGCTGGCCCTTGGTACTGCTGATCCACCAGATGCTTCATATTATTGAGCTGTATTCTGGGATGGGGTCAATGCCTGGTAATACAGAACGGCAGCAGAGTTTGGTTGGTATATTCCCCTATAGGTCTCATCCTAACCGTTCATAGTATTAACCTACCAAATGCTTTGTATCATCCTGTTACTGGTAAGGTAAGCAATCTGATTGGTTAGTTAGATAAATGAAACAACAAGAGTACTTAGAATAGGTTCAGAACTAACAAGAATAGACCAGAAATTGCTAAATATAGCAATAATAAGGTAAATGCGGGAATCAAATCTTGTTAAATGCGGGAATCAAATCTTGTAAAAAAAAATACTTGAGTGTGTATAACTCAACAACACAAATGGGTTCAGCCAGCCTTAATGCAGTTTTTATTGCTGACCTGATAATTAGTGCAACTGAGGATTGTTAATTTCCCAATGTATCCTGTGGATGACTGTATGAGTGTTAAAATGTCCCAACGCTCAAGATGTAATTGCCTGAAAGTCCAATTGTTTTCATAACTTAACTATTTGAGATTGATCATGTTTATCAAATCGAGTCACGGCTGCTTTGCGGTAGGCGTGGCTGGATTTGATAAGCCTTAATGCAGTTTTTATTGCTGACCTGATAATTATTGTGAAGGCTTTACTTAGGCTAATTGTCTGGGCGGTTTTGGTCGTTTAGTTGGCTAAAGGGTTAAAAAAAACGAAAAGTTACTTTTAATTGGACAGATGAAAGAAAAGTTCACTGTTCTGCAACATGATTGGATATTCTTACCAATTATTTCATGCTCTAATATCCGATTAATTATTCATCTGATCTAGGCACGGCTGCTTAATCATCAGACTGCATCTGATAAATTCTCCGAAACTTGTACAGAAATGGAAAATTCAACTTCATTGTCCTTATCTACCACTAACTGGTAGCAGCCTTTTTCATACGATAACTTAAGTCCTTGTATCTCACAATTTTTCATCAAACTGGGCCATGGCTGCTTAATGGTAAACATGGCCGGATTTGATGAAAAATATATGAAATATTGAGAGCTGAGTTCAGTGTTCTGTAATTTGAATTGATATTTTCATCAGTGATTTCTTGCGTTGTGGATTTAAATGCATGGTATCAAATCCGGTAAATAAATTAACTGAGTGTGTGAAATTCAACAACTTCAAAGAGTCAGCCATGCTTAATGCAGCTCTCATTGCAGACCTGATAATTAGTGCAACTGAAGACTGGTAATTCTCCAATGTATTCTGTGGACGGATGTAGGAGTGTTAAAATGTCCCAACGTCCAACGTGCTTATCAGATAAGTGCTCGAAAGGATACCTTTTTCCGTAACAAAACTATTTGTAATTGATTATGTTCATCAAATCGAGTCACGGCTGTTTTGCGGCAGGCATGGCTAGATTTGATAAACATGTATGAAATATTGAAGGATGAATCCAACGTTCTGTTACCAGAACGGATATTTTCACGTGTAACTTAATGTATTAGATTTTAATTAAGACATTTATTTTGATTATGTTCATCAAATCGAGTCACGGCTGCTTGGTGGGAGGCATGGTTGGATTTGATGAACATGTGTGAAATATTGAAAGATGAATCCAACGTTCTGTTACCAGAACGGATATTTTCACGTGTAACTTATGTATTAGATTTTAATTAAGACATTTATTATCCATAAAAAGGTCAAGTCTGTTGCCGGTTGAACAGAAAGAAATATTCACTTTTGACGCAAGTGAACAAGTGAAGATTGCTAATTTCCTCGCCCGTTCTGTGAGGGACTGTACGAGTGTAGAAATGGCCCAGTGTTTTTATATGACCACTCAAGCCGTTGCATTTCACCAATTTTCTTCTTTTTCTTCATCAAACCGAGCCATGGCTGCTGAATGGCAGATTTGATAAAGACTATCAGGAATATTCAGAGTTGAGTTCAGTGTTCTGTAACTTGAACTGATATTTTCACCAGTGATTTTTTGCATTGTAGATTTAAATGCGGGAATCAAATCTTGTAAAAGATACCTGAGTGTGTATAACTCAACAACACAAATGGGTTCAACCAGCCTTAATGCAGTTTTTATTGCTGACCTGATAATTAGTGCAACTGAGGATTGTTAATCCCCCAGTGTATCCTGTGGATGACTGTATGAGTGTTAAAATGTCCCAACGCTCAAGATATAAGTGCCTGAAAGTCCAATTGTTTTCATAACTTAACTATTTGAGATTGATCATGTTTATCAAATAGAGTCACGGCTGCTTGGCGGCAGGCGTGGCTGGATTTGATAAGCCTTAATGCAGTTTTTATTGCTGACCTGATAATTATTGTGAAGGATTAACATAGACTAATTTTCCGGGCGGTTTTGGTCGTCTATTTGGATAAAAGGGTTAAAAAAAAATACTTCAGTTGGACAGATGAGAGAAAAGTTCACTGTTCTGAAACATGAGTGGATAATCTTACCAATTATTTCATGCTCTAATTTCCGATTAATTATTCATCTGATCTAGTCACGGTTGCTTAACATCAGACTGCAGCTGATAAATTCTCCGAAACTTGAACAGAAATGGAAAATTCAACTTCATTGTCCTTATCTACCGCTAACTGGTAGCAGCCTTTTTATACGATAACTTAAGTCGTTGTATCTTACAATTTTTCAGCAAACCAGGCCAAGGCTGCTTAATGGTAAACATGGCCGGATTTGATGCAAAATATATGAAATATTGAGAGCTGAGTTCAGTGTTCTGTAATTTGAATTGATATTTTCACCAGTAATTTCTTGCGCTGTGCATTTAAATGCATGGAATCGAATCATGTAAATAAATTACCTGAATGTGTGTAATTCAACAACTCTAAAGAGTCAGGGGGGGGGGGGGGGGGGGGGCTTAATGCAGCTCTCATTGCAGACGTGATAATTAGTGCAACTGAAGATTGTTAATTTCCCAATGTATCTTGTGAATGACTGTATGAGTGTTAAAATGTCCAAACGCTCAAGATAAGTGCCTGAAAGTCCAATTGTTTTCATAAATTAACTAATTGTGATTGATCATGTTCATCTAATCGAGTCACGGGTGCTTTGCGACAGGCGTGGCTGGATTTGATAAGCCTTAATACAGGTTTTCGTGCTGACCGGATAATTGTTGCAACTGCAGATTGCTGATTCTCCAATGTATTCTGCGACTGACTATTCGAGTGTTAAAGTGTTTGAATGCCTAAAATAAGTCCCTGAATGGCTAGTTGTTTGCATGTTTTCATAACTTAATTATTTGTAAAAGATCATGTTCATTAAAACAGTCACGACTGCTTTGTGGCAGGCATGGCTAGATTTGATAAACGTATCTGAAATATTGAAATACGAGTCCAGTATTCCACTACCAGAATTGGATTTTAATTAAGATATTTATTATCCTCAAAAAGGCCAAGTCCGTTGCCGGTTAAACAGAAAGAAATATTCACTTTTGACGCAATTGAACAACTGAAAATTGCTGATTTTCCCATCCATTTTTTTGTCTGAAATGGACCAATGTTTTATGGTTTTTGTTTTCTTTTATGTACGACAACTAAAGTCGTAGTACTTTACCAATTTTCATTTATTTTCACCAAAGCAGGTCGTGGCTGCTGAATGGCAGACATGGCCGGATTTGATGAGGAATATCTGGAACATTGAGAGTTGAGTTCAGTATTTTGTAACTTGAATTGGTATTCTCATCAATGATATTTTGCACTGTAGAATGTAATGCACGAAATTTCATTCAATTTTCTTGAGAGTGTGTAACCCAACAACACCAACGGGTCAGCCCTAATGCAGTTCTTTATTGCTGACCTGCTAATTAGTGCAACTGAAGACTGCTACTTCCCCAAAGTATTCTGTGGATGACTGAACGAGTGTCATAACTTAATTATTTGTAACTGATCATATTCATCAAATCGAGTCCCGGCTGCTTTGCGGTAGGCATGGATGGATTTGATATGCGTTAATGCAGTTTCTATTGATGACCCGATAATTATTGCAATTGTAGATTGCTAATTCCCCAATTTATACTGTGAACGACTGTACGGGTGTCAAAATGTCCCAAAGCTTAAGATAAGTGCATGAAAGGCTATTGTTTTCAAAACTTAGCCATTTGTAATTGATCATGTTCATCAAATCGAATCACGGCTGCTTTGCGGCTGGCATGGCTGGATTTGATAAACATATCGGAAATATTGAAAGGTAAGTCCAGTGTTCCACTACCAGAATGGATATTTTCATCATGTATTGGATTTTAATTAAGATGTTTAATATCCGTGTATTGGATTTTAATTAAGATGTTTAATATCCTTAATAGGTCAGGACTGTTGCCTTTTAAACAGAAATAAATATTCACCTTTCACGCTATTGAACAACTGAAGATTGCAAATTTCCCATCCGTCCTATGGAGGACTGTACGAGTTTTGAAATAGCCCAGAGTCTTTCATATGAAAACTTCAGACGTTGTTTTTGTCCACTTTTTCATCAAACCGGGTCACAGCTGCTGAATGGCAGACAAAATTTCCCATCCGTCCTATGGAGGACTGTACGAGTTTTGAAATAGCCCAGAGTCTTTCATATGATAACTTCAGTCGTTGTTTTTGTTCACTTTTTCATCAAACCTGGTCACGGCTGCTGAATGGCAGACATGGCCGGATTTGATGAAAAAGATATGGAATATCGACAGCTGAGTTCTGTAACCTGAATAAATATTTTCACCGGTGATTTCTCGCATTGTGGATTTAATAGTATAGAATTAAAGGATGTAAATAAATCACTTGAATGGAGGACTGTACGAGTGTTGAAATAACCCAGAGTTTTTCATATGATAACTTTAGTCGTTGTTTTTCTCCACTTTTTCATCAAACCGGATCACGACTGCTGAATGGCGGGCATGGTCTGATTTGATGAAAAAGATCTGGAATATTGACAGCTGAGTCCTGTAACTTGAATTAATATTTTCACCAGTGATTGTGCGACTGACTGTTCGAGTGTTAAAGTGTCCGAACGCCCAAAATAAGTCCATGAAATGCTAATTGTTTTCATAACTTGACTATTTGTAAAAGATCATCAAACCGGATCACGACTGCTGAATGGCGGGCATGGTCGGATTTGATGAAAAAGATCTGGAATATTGACAGCTGAGTCCTGTAACTTGAATTAATATTTTCACCAGTGATTGTGCGATTGACTGTTCGAGTGTTAAAGTGTCCGAACGCCCAAAATAAGTCCATGAAATGCTAATTGTTTTCATAACTTGACTATTTGTAAAAGATCATTTCATTAAAACAGTCACGGCTGCTTTGCAGCAGACACGGCTGGATTAGATAGACATATTTGAAATATTGAAAGATGAGTCCAGTGTTCCACTACCAGAATTGATATTTTCATCAGTAATTTCGTGTATTTGATTTTAACTAAGATGTTTAGTATCCTCAATAGGTGAAGTCTGTTGCCGTCTAAACAGAAAAAAATACTCACGTTTGTCGCAATCGAAAAATTGAAGATTGCTAATTTCCCCATCCGTTCTGTGGAGGACTGTGCGAGAGATGAAATGGCCCAGGTTTTTTTTTTTTTTTTTTTTTTTTTTTTTTTTTTTTTTCTTTCTTTTTTTTTTTCTTTCTTTTTTCAAGACAAATTAAGTCGTTGTATCTCACCAATTTTCATCAAACCGGGTCATGGCTGCTTAATGGCAGACATGGCTGGAGTTGATGAAAAATATGTGGAATATTGAGAGCTGAGTTCAGTGTTTTGTAACTAAAATTGATATCTTTCACCAGTGATTTCTTGCATGACAGTACTGTGCAGCATGGAATTAAATTATGTAAATAAATCACTTTAGCGTGTATAATTCAGCAACACCAAAGGGCCAGCCAGCCTTAATGCAGTGTTTATTTTCACCAGTGATTTATTGCATTGTAGATCTAATTGCATTGTAGATCTAAATGCAGGGAAACGAAGCTTATAAAAAATTACTTGAGTGTGTGTAACTCAACAGCAATACTTTGCAGCAAACAAGACAGTATAAGATAATCGTATCTAAAATACTGAAAGTTGAGTCCAGTGTTCCGTTTTCAGAATGGATATTATCATCATTTGTTGTAATAAATTAATATTATTGCGATATCCTTCCATGTGAAAGTCCTCCAAATCCAAATCCCATAACAGTTTTTTGAACAACCTAATTTAAAACATATACCCACCCGAATTATCGCGTGACAACAACTGTAAGTAAAGTGATGTCGCACTCAATAAGTATATGTATATGTATATGTATATTTTTAACAGTTTTGATATATGTACAGAGTTATTGTGTTCCCAATCTGACCTCAAATCATGGATTCATATTGCAACAGACTGTGACTAAAAGTGATACTGAAGTATCGATAGTCCCTCATGAACAGTTCATTTACCACTTATTATTTAGGAAAATATTATTATACTTTTCCTGCGGAAGAGCGGGCGGTACGATAATGACCTATGGCGGGTAATGTTGCACTTGACGAGGTGCAGATGGAACCAGAGTATGACTTTATACAGCTCTATAATGAGAAAGTATGTTCCTCCCCAGAAAATGACGAATCTCCGTTTAAACTCCACTCAAATGAGTGTAAATACTTTACACCTAAAGATTTTCAGTCTATGACTAGTAAAATAAACTCAGAATTTTCTTTGTTCCATCTTAACTGTCAAAGCTTAAAGGCTCACTGGGATTCCTTCCAGAACCTGCTCTATAATTTACAAACAAATAATAATTTTTTTGACATAATTGGACTCACAGAAATATTTCAAATTCCCCCACAAAACTCATTTACTCTGGAGGGTTATGCGCCAATTATCAAATGTATGAGACCCGAAAATGATGATGGCCGAGGGGGAGTTGGGCTATATATAAAAGAGGGGATATCCTATAAAGTTCGAAGTGATATTACAATTTTCATCCCCCACGTTTTCGAATCTCTATTCATAGAAGTTGAAGATAAACACAACTCTAAAATAATTGGCGTCATATATAGACCAAATACTCCGCCGAAAGCCGATATAAACCTCCTCATATTAAAATTAGGTGAAATAATGGATGTTCTGAATGCCGAAAACAAGAAAGTTTATATCATGGGGGATCTCAACCTGGACCTTTTAAAAGCAAATATACATTCCAAGACAGAAGAATTTGTCGATCTCATGTTTAGCCAAGGATTCTTGCCTCATATAACCAAACCAACGAGAATAACTAATCATTCAGCTATTCTGATAGACCACATATTTTCAAACATTGTTTCACAAACAACAATACCGGGTATAATTATAACAGATGTATCAGATCACTTTGGTGTTTTTTACATTGAAGAATCTACCAAGGCAAATGATACACCACGGTTTACTATAAAACGAATCATAAACGCGGAAAAAATGTCTGAATTTAAAGAATTACTCTCAGAAAGTAATTTTTACCCTGTCTTGCTTTCAAACTGTCCCAATGAATCACATGAAACATTTTTAAACATCTATATGGAAGCTTACGATAAGGCATTCCCTTTGAAGCGTGTCCGCCAGAACAATAAATTTATTAAAAAACAACCTTGGATGACAAAGGGACTTGTCATATCCTCAGTTAATAAAGAAAAATTCTATACAAGAAAACTTAAAAACCCTAATGAACATAATTTACGAAATTACAAAAACTACTGTAAAATTTTTAATAAAGTTAAGAAACAATGTAAATCAATTTATTATAGGGATATCTTGAATGAAAATAGGAACAATATGCGAAGAACATGGCAGATCTTAAACGAAGCTATCAATAAAGGAAAACGTGAAAGCAGACTACCCACTTTCTTTATCCAGGGTGGTACAGAAATAATCGAAGCCCAGGACATTGCAAGAGAATTCAATAATTTTTTCGTCAACGTTGGTAGAACCATATCCGACCAGATCCAGAAACCGGATAAATCGTATTTAAACTACATGCATGGTAGTGTTTCCAACAACTTTTATCTTCTACCCACAAATCCTGTAGAAGTTAGTCAAATTGTAAACAGAATGAAAGTAAAATCGTCGAAAGATTGCGATAGTATCACAACCAGTCTTCTTAAACAAACGATAAATGAGATATTGGTCCCCATTACCCACATAATCAATAATTCCTTTACCGAGGCAAAGTACCAGATAGAATGAAAATCGCAAAGGTGGTACCCATTTTCAAATCAGGCGACGAGCACAGCTTTACAAACTACAGACCCATTAGTATCCTTCCAGCTTTTTCAAAAGTAATGGAAAAGCTCATGGACAAAAGACTTAGAATTTATCTCGAGAGGTTTAATATCTTATATCCTTATCAATACGGATTTCAAAAACGTCATAGCACGATTCACCCAGTCCTCCAACTCAAAAGCACCGCTATGGAAAACAATAAACGGGAAAAGAATAGTACACTGGCACTATTCTTGGACCTGTCTAAAGCATTCGACACGATAAACCATGAAATACTATTGGGCAAACTCGAATACTACGGCATCAGAGGACTGGCCAACAACTGGTTTAGAAGCTACTTGTCCGATAGATTCCAATATGTTCTATATGACGAACAAAAATCTGACTTTGCCAGGCAAAGCTGTGGTGTCCCACAGGGCTCGATCTTGGGCCCCGTTTTATTTCTTCTGTATATAAATGATATAAGTAACTCAACTTCGCTTAATCTCTTGTCGTTCGCTGATGACACTACAGTACACTGCTCTGGTCTCAACAGTAGTTCAATAACACCTTATTTTAACGAAGAACTTCAAAAATTATTCGAATGGTGCTCTGTGAACGAGTTGATGCTGAATGCTAAAAAAAACTCATACATTATACTTAATCCAACAAAAGGAAGGAATACTGATTCCCGTCATGAGGTAAAAATAAATAACCAAGTTATTAAGAAGGTCGGAGACAACGAACCAGAAAAATCCATAAAGTTTTTGGGAATAAGCCTCGATGAACATTTATCCTACAAAGCCCACATATCCCGAATAAGCTCGAAAATAGCGCGAGCAAACTATAGTCTCAACAAAGTAAAAAATATCCTCCCTCATCGAGTCCTGAAGACATTGTATTTCGCCCTGGTTCACAGCCATTTAATATATGGAATCGTAACATGGGGGAGCTCGAAAGCAATTAATAAATTAGCTATTATGCAGAAGCGTTCATTACGAATTGTCAATAACAAAAAATACAACTCTCATACTGACCCTCTGTTCAAGAAGGATGAAATCCTCAAAGTTGACGATGTGTTTAAACTACATGCATTGCTGTTCATGTTTGACTGGCACAAAGGCCATTTACCTTCTTCCTTTAATGATATGTTCAACGTAAATGACAATTCGTCAGGTAGAACAACCAGACAGTCTGGACTTCTGAACATAGAAAAAACACGAAACCGTACCTTAGATAAACTTCCATTATACACGTTCCCGAAATTATGGAATGCTTTAGACGTCACTGTTCGAAATATTAACAATAGAACCGCCTTTAGACGCAAATTAACCTCCGATTTTATTTCTTCCTACTCAAACTATGTCCGGTGTAATAACCCCTATTGCCCAGAATGTTCATAATAAAAATCAGTATTTTCATTAAATTACCGAGAAGAACTTACCAAAAAGAACTTATACACACAAGTTATGCTCTGTGTCCCATTCTGGTATCCTCGTCCTGTACAACCTGCAAATCCTTCGATTTGATCCGTGAAAATGCACAAATAATTTACGTGTCATGCCGACTGTCACACCGTGAGGTACCGCGGGGGAGCCGTTCCAGTTTAAACTGAAACGGGCTGATTCACCGCTATTTGCGCCCCATCGTGTGTCAGCCGATGTGGACCTCCCATTAACAGACTTGTATTATTCCAAGATTTATACGATAGTTTATGACGGGATCTGTTGTTACTGTTTGCAACCCTGAACTGTGTTAACAATATATTAAGCAGGTTGTTTCGGGATATTAGCAATATTGAGGTACCAGTCGTCCGCTGGAATCTATAATTATTTCCCCCTAACTTATTTTTTATACGAGAACAAATTATTGGCAAAAGAATATGAACACTCATCCCTCATTAGGAATTAGACTAATTACGTCAAGTCCGATCACTTCATCACAGTCTGTTGCGATTTTTATTTTCCTATAGGGAGTGTCAGGTAGACAGCCAATCTGGCTATGTCACTTCCCACGGTATGCTGAATACATTGTCTGTAAAACATTTATCTGTAAAACGTTTTTTATATGTATACCGTAAATAAAGAATCTGAATCTGAATCTGAATCTAAGGTAAACTGTTCCAGTTGATAAGCTCTTCTGCGCTACTGGAGTATACTCTAGAATAAAGGAACATGGCCAGATAAACGATAACTATTGCATATATAGATAGAAGCAGAGAATTCTGGAAGAATTCGAAATAATACAAGTTGGGGTGGATTTTGGTGATTTGGATGGATTGTCGGGTTGTTTGTGGTAATTAGATTTACTCTTCTACAATCGAACATACCCTCCGAACATACCCCGTCCCATTGCAGAAACATTGGGTAACATAGCAATCACGTGCTACCATAGAAACCAAGATGGCGGCCTCCAGTATACAAAATGGACGACGGAAACACGTATCACCCTAAGAACACGCGCTGCGCATGCGCACTCACACCACGTATCACTATGGAGATGACGTCACAACATGGCCGCTCACGCGGGTTACCATGACAACACAACATGGCGCCACTACGTCACGTGACATGACGTCACTTCCGGGGTCCTGCACCGGGGTCCTGCCAATGGGGGGGGGGGGGGGGGTGAAACATACGAGACATACTACTATCGTACCAAATTCTGAAAAGGCGTGAGTTTTTTGGACAGCATCTATCTTTATGCAAACAAAATGGGCATATGTTTAAACTTTACAACCAAACGTACAACAGAAAATATGCTCGATAGGTAATTGTGAATATGAACATGTGCATCACTTTTCGATATACCATTCGTAAATGGAAGAAAAATGAACTAAAAAAGAGCCATTTTTATGAACGAGTTAAGGGTACTCGAATTCAAGGCTCGAAAACGAGTTTAAGGTTAAAACTTTAAATAGAATATATAACAGCCAAATTATTCTTGAATGAATGCTCAAACTTCTCATAGGAAACGCTTTGAAAAAATGTGGTCGCAGAGCTGAGAAATTGCATGTGAAAATTGACCAGTTTTTCAAAATTGCACTTTGCTCGGAATTTTGAGGTCAACAGGGAGCAACGTGGGTAATACATCTTATGTAGTCAGGGGTAGTAAGTCATGCTACAAATATAATGAAAGCTCCAGCCAAATCGTCCTGGGTCTTGCCTGAGAATTGTGGCAAAAAGTAACATTGTGGCAACATATTGCACAGTTTTTGGCAGAAAACGAAAAACTTCAGAAATGCCATGATCCAGGTGAGAAACTTCTAATGAAACTCTACATATGCGCCAAATTTCAGTAGAATAGTGAAGAATTCATCAGACAAAAATCATTGAAATAGAAAATAATGTTAATACTAGAGAAATAGAATTTACTGCATCCAGTAAATTCAAGCTTGTAAGAAACGAGTTAAAATATCTATTGGGAAAAACTATTTAGAAAGAGAATTCATGGAAGGTTATTTTCGGGAGTAACAACAAATCTGGAATGGATTTTCGTAAACGGTATTTACAGATATTCATAATGGAATCAGAACAATTCTTCTAAGAAAACAGAAAAGGCATATATGTGCACAGCATTCAAAAGGTTTGTCAAGAGAATGCATTAGGTGTCCAAAAAAGGTGATTCCTAGCAATACTAAAAAATGCAATCAGTTATCCCTGGGCGACCTCAGTGACCTTGTTCATATTGTGAACCTCTATGGAGTGTTGACTCATTTGGTGTTGGTCCCCATGTCTGTGTGTCATACCATCCTTGAGATATGAGCGTGACCCACTTTCAAAAATTTTGGTCACGCCCACTTTTTTACGTCAAAATGCATGTGTGTATGCCAATAGTGCTTCAGGAGGTCAAAAATGTGATTTCCAGCAATTCTGAAAAATGCACTCAATGACCCCAGGTGACCTCCGTGACCTTGACCCATATTTTGAATCTCCATCGAGTGTCGACTCATTTAGTGTTGGTTCCTGGTCCATGCGTCACACCATGCTTGAGATATTAGCGTGACCCACTTTTTTTTCATGAAAAAATGCACGTCTGAATTTTGGGGAAGCATTTGGAGGTCAAAAAAAGTGATTTCCACCAATTATGAAAAATGCACTCATTGACCCCTGGGTGACCTCGGTGACCTTGACCCAAATTTTGAATCTCCATCGAGTGTCGACTCATTTGGTGTTGGTCCCAGGTCCATACGTCACACCATGCTTGAGATATGAGCGTGACCCACTTTAAAAATAAATGGCCACGCCCACTTTTTTACGTCAGAATGCACGTGTGTATGTCAGGAATGCTTTTGGGGGTCAAAACATGTGATTTCCAGCAAATATGAAAAATGCACCTAATGACCCCTAGGTGACCTCCGCGACCTTGACCCATATTTTGAATCTCCATCGAGTGTCGACTCATTTGGTGTTGGTCCCAGGTCCATACGTCATACCATCCTTGAGATATGAGCATGACCCACTTTCAAAAAAATTGGCCATGCCCACTTTTTTACGTCAAAATGCACGTGTGTATGTCAGGAATGCTTTAAGGGGTCAAAAAATGTGATTTCTAGCAATTATGAAAAATGCACTCAATGACCCCTAGGTGACCTCCGTGACCTTGACCCATACTTTGAATCTCCATCGAGTGTCGACTCATTTGGTGTTGGTCCCAGGTCCATACGTCATACCACGCCTGAGATATGGGCGTGACCCACTTTCAAAACACCCCTACAGACACCCCTGATACCCCAGAAATCTGAAAAACATAGGTGGCCGAGAACTTTTGGCTGTCTATCAGCATGCCAAAAGTCAACGAGATAGGGCAATTCGTTTTCGAGTTATCTTGCGGACAAAAAAGTGATGTGAAGACAGAAGACAGGAGAAGAAGAAGAAGAAGAAGAAGAAGAAGAAGAAGAAGAAGAAGAAGAAGAAGAAGAAGGAAAAAAAAAAAAGAAAAGAAAAAAAAAGAAAAAGAAACCGTGTAAAAACAATAGTCTGTGTGTTTCACACAGACTAATAAACAGCCAACGCGTGTAACAATTGACTGTATCTACGCACATTCTGGATATTTCTTTAACGCGTACTCCAGAACAAATTTCAATATTTTCGACAGTGTCAGCGGCGAACCATTTAAAATGCAAGTTAGCTAGTCGATGTTGACCATTCATCTGCAGTCGTCATTGAGCCGCTATTAATCCCCAAAACCCTAGTATTTTTTGCAAACAAATGGATGGAAATTGTTTTACAATGAACATTAAACAATAAGGAAATCGGGACAGAATAACACGTTTAATTAATTTATTTATTGGAGTGTCACGACACTTTCGACAGCCAGTGTCAGCTCGTGTCGGACGGTTTTACGGGCGATGGAAGCCGGAGTGCCTGGAAGATGCACCGAGCGGCGACGAGCAACAGTCAGACTCTTCAACGTTCTAACTCCATACAAACAGGGTTAGCACTGGTTGAACACAAGTGCACCATCGACGTGCAGTACGCCTCAGTACACAGCGCCGCCGTGCCCCCACGTAGGCAATCTAGCTTAAGCGCCTTGCCCAGGCCTCTGAGCATTTTCTCCCCTGGCGTATGTCGAATCATGGGCCTTTCGGTTTGAAGTCCAATGCCCTAACCACAGGGCCACCGCGCTCCCAACACTTTTTATTAATGTTGATCTGTTTTATTGATTATCACTGTAGATAATGTGAATAACTTCCTCGCGGAAATGTAAGGTGTACTTTCACTATCACTGAACAGATTCTCTATATCTTCGTTTCATATAACATCCAATTTTTCATCTCCCGTGTTTTCCCCGATAAATTAGAGCTGGGCGTGCAGTAATCGACCAGAGCCGAGGCTTACCGAGGATCAGATCGAACTTAGTAATCGAGGTTCAGAGATATCTTGACAAATCGTGACGAATTTAAGATTGTTTGCAATGCAGAGTATGCCAATTAAACCTTTACCTTACGACTAAAGCTGGCCTGCACTATTCACAAGCTTCGCCAACCAGATTTCATTATATGTTTTAATTTTTACCCTTAGAACATAGCTTTCGACGCCTCATTGGAACGGTCGAGACGAGCTCCTTCCAATGAGGAACATAAGCTGTGTTTTTGAGACAAAAACGAAGAGAAGATTAACCCTTTACCCAACGTAATTCTCAAAACCGGCCAGCGCTATTCTCAAAAATCGCCAATTAATTTTCAAAATATTTTCATTTTTTGTCTCAAAAACATAGGCTATGACCCCTCGTTGGAACGAGCTCGTCGAGCTCGTTCCAATGAGGGGTCATAACCTATGTTTTTGAGACAAAAAATGAAAAAAAATTAATTATTCAAGAATTTTTTTTGCAAGTGTCGTCTGCTTTTCATGTTAGGTAAAGGGTTAATTCTGTTCTACACTAACAATGTTAAGACGTCAACGTTGACTTCTGACGTCACACGGTTATGACACATGCTGCGACCGATATTCCGGTAATGAGCTATTCGACCTTCATACGTATAGATAATCATTTTTAAACATCTTTTTTTAAAAGAAAACTCACTTTGTCTCAACAAAAAATGCGCTGTCGGTGTTTTGCTGACAAGTTTTCCCTCCAACGTCACTCTGGATTGGGTAGGAGTTTGTTTCCTGATTTCGAGTGTCAGATGCAGACTGTGTTGTATTTGCCTGCTGTTGTTCCATTCTTTTCACTTCGCGGACTGTTTCATAGGTATGTTTTTGCATCTTGTAACAACAAATATTTCTTTCACTATAGATTTGTTTATGCACCAGCACGTTACGTTTCTTTTTTTCCAAATTGGTACAAATGGACTACTAGCTCATAGTTAAACGCATAAATAAATGAACTCGACCCTTTGAACGCTGATGATATTTCCTATGTTTATTTAACGACAGCAATTGGAAGAGTCCACATTCAATATTTGAGGGTAGATCGTTAATATTTCCAACGCGCATCACTAAGGCTGAGTGTTGAGCATAGTGATTGGTCTTCCCACATAATCACTTAGCAGCCATCCTACCTAATGGAATTATGATGTATCATGTCCCTGTACCTCAAAAGGGCATTCCGCGTTGATACGGTTAAAACCGATAAATGAAAATGAATAATCAAGCATTCAAGACTGTTGCCTATCCCTGCTGCATATTACTTTCCTCAGTGATGTCATAGAGGCAATGGAGAGGTGAGAGAGAAGTCATTTTCATTTGAAACGATAGTCGGCAAGCTCACTGAATCAGTGTGAGTGGCTTTCTGTTGACAAGGGAGATAATATATATTTTGTCGAATTAATAAGTTTTGTTGCACAGCCTTCAGGAAAAGGGCAGCATAATCAAAATAATGACTTCGTTTTATATATGCATCTAGTCTTGCAAACAGCACTTCGAGACTCGCGATGTCTAGTAGGATTATTAAGAAACATAACAGCAAACTTCAAGTTGCAAGCCCATGAAATTAAAATTCAATTAAATGCAATAGTCCGTGGGCAAAGTCGGAAAAAAGTTCACTTGCATTCTACTTTGTCTGAACAAAGGTTTCTATACATCAACTTGAAGGTCATTATCTCGCCGATCGGAATCCACCTGTTGCCAGGTTGGCAAAGCATCCAAACATGACGAAAATCTGGGGAGATAATTCCCACCCTCTTAAAAATTTTGAATTTTACGTAAATTCGGAACTTGCAACCAGAGGTCACCAAAATATTTTTCTAATAAACTTTGATTGATTAATCTGATTCACAAGGAGTTAGCCTACATGACTGAATATGAATTATGTCGGTTATATGTATGTATATAGGAAAATCGTGTTCAAAGAGTAATATTTAAGAAAAGAATGCCTTGTTTTAAAAATTCACTTAATTTCGAAATGCTAGAATGGGCATCAATTTTAGGTTTAATGGGCTGTCAGTTTGCCAAAAATAGCACAGCTGTTATACCTACACAAACACCGATACCCATTTCTGCGCTTTCTGGCACATAGCTGGTACAAACAACCACTACTCCCTAAATTTCGAATATTTCCGAATTTCCCACGACGGCCAGTCATCTTCTAGAAATGATGAGATGAAAGCTACTATGGATGTTTTGGAACTTAATTCACATCGAAATAATCATAACAATTAATATTATAAATCAATTTCTTCATTTTGTGTATTTTTGGAGGAAAGTCGTGTCAAAAATGTCAAATTTGAGAAAAAAATGATTTTTTTTTACACAATTCTTCTAACTTCAAAATCAATGGGCATCAATTTTGGGTTTATTGGGCTGCCAGTTTTCCAAGATGATATACCTTCATAACTATATAAGAATGTATCCCCATTGTACACAGTCTGCCACATAGCTGTTCAAACTACCACCGCCTCTAAAATCTAAACAATTTCCTAATTTCCCACAATGATGAGATAAAAGCTATTATGGATCTTTTGGAAATTAATTCGCATCAAATAATATTATTTTATAATATTAGAATGTTTCTCTATAATATTCGTAAGCTTTTACCAGCTTCTTTCTGTAAAACTAGTGAATTTGGTAAAAAATGTTTTTTTTCGACTGTTTTTCATATCTGTTTAAAGGATTTTGGTCGTTGTAAGTTAATTAATGACCAAGAAAAGAGTGGATGCACAATCATTTGATATAAGAAAATATGCTGTTTGCGCAAGTTCCAGGAGCCTCCAAGGGCCGTGTCAATATAGTATCATGAAGGAAAAACAGAAACAGAACTTATCCTTACTAAATATTTCTGGAAAAATGAAGTAACAGACGCGTAGCCTCAGCTAATACACAATAACAGACCTACAAACCCACAGGCTCTCCTTGAGTAAAAATAAAATTATAAACATGTGATCACATGTGTATACTGGACGGTACCTCCTCAACAGTAAAGTTCCATTAACCGTTCAATAACCCCTCACATCTTCGAAAATAAATATTATAACGAAAACGAAGTAACCAATCTTTAAATTGTCAATTAATTATGATTTGATCAGAATATCGGCTGATTTCAGATTTTTGAATTTGTGTTAGAACTAAAACATTGACTAAAACGCCGAAGACAAGGATAGTAAACATTTATGAGTTAAAGCGAAGACTAGACTTTTGAAATTGTATCTTGGCGTGTGACGATTATGTTATCATTGATAGTCACTGCAAAAAAACATGCATTAGCATCATAATTATTGTCTCTGTCACTATATCTTATCCTATCAAGGCGGCCACGATTATTGCATGCATCTCCACGTTTGCAGGCGTCGCTACAGGGAAGTTCGTCCTTTTTACAGGAACATTTTTTCTCATCACAATTTCCCTTGCATCCAAAAGAAATGCAAGAAGGTACCGACGTGGGAGCCGGTGGCAATATTGTCCAACGTGTTTGCAATTCGCCACTATTATTTATCCAGCCGCGATGCTCCAGACCTGCAATACCCACATTAGGAGAGGCAGCATTCTTCCAAATAAAAGTTGGTAGTTCACTCTTTGGAGGTGTAGCTTTAATGCAGCTGATGTTGGTAGCAGTAGATGGATCTGCGCATTTTTCTTCATCGAGAACAGCTTATATTCTACTCTACATGTCAGTTGGGCGTAAAATAGTAAGCGCGTATGGGCTCTTCTTGTTTGAAAGTGAATTATGGCAAATTCTGCACGAAATAACATCAGTCAATTTTAGTACGTGGCACATCTCCTCATGAGTCACATACAGTTCTGTTGATCTGAGCATTCCCTCTATTTTTGTTGAGGCTGATGACAAATGGTGGAATGAAAAGCTTTTTTGCGATTTCATGTTAGAATTGAGTGACATAAACTTCTTTGATTGTCACTTTTGTGTTCCACCAGTCATTTTCATTTGTAGAGATCATTGGGTTTTACGGCAAGTTCTCCCATTTCATTGATTGTACGGGTAGAGTATCTATCGATAATGAACCCAACCCCATTCGTCGATGGATGCTGCGGCTGTAAAATGATTTGCAGGACAAGCGTGGCTATATCTTCAAAAGTCTCAGGGATGTGTGGTTTTGCTTGAAAAATTGCCATGCCAGCATGTAGGCCAACAGCATTGCCTGGTGTTTTGCCAATGTTGTCAACACCCTCCTCTGATATGCTCATCATAGAAGTGTTTGTAGTTTGTGTTAGGGAACCATCTGAAGCTGTCAGCAACCATGGCAGTGAACCTAACCCTCGTATGTCTAGTGAGCGCACTTCTGAGATGACCAGCAATTTGGCGAAAAGGTTCCGATCCGCCTTAATTTGCACCTCTCAGGATGCTACTCTGAGCCTTGGTTTCATTAGCAAAAATTCTCAGCTTCAGGTTTATTAAAGCCCACCTAACAGGTCCTAATTCGTTCCTTAATAAACCTATCCATTTCCTTCTCGCCTCAGGGTAAGGAGAAACGTAGGTATTTTGTCAGAGATTCCGATGCTACTATGTCGGGTGTTAAGCCAATAAATTCATCGCCACGAAAAGGATCGGCCCAGTTTTGTAAAGATGATAACACTTCACCCTCGTCTCTTTCATTTCGGTATTTTTGAGGATACCTATGGTCTGGTGTTGTATTATTTGGGGATATGTTTTATAGGATACTTATCTAAGGATACTATTACTTGTTTGGCCCAGCCTTCTGGGCCACCCCAATACATACCTATTCCAAATTCTCCCAATAAGCTATCGAGCAGTCACTGAAAACTCATTGCACGAATGACTCTAAGCCCATCGAGCAAATGAGCCTTAAAATAAATGCCCGATCGAGTGACTCGACATACTGCTCGAATGACTCGAAGCCTATCGAGCAAATTAGCTATAGAGCATACGACTCTCAGCCTCATTTTATAAAAAGGGATTCTGTAGCCAGAGACATATCCTAAAAGGGAATTTTATAGGGATTCCAAAAAAGAGATTCCATAAGTGGGGTTCCGTTTTATCTCGAGTGACTCGCACATACTGTTCGAACGACTCGAATCCCATCGAGCAAATGGGCTATAAAACAATTACATGCTCGAGTGACTCGCACATACGTCTCTTAGCCTTATTTCAGAAAAAAAGATTCCATAGCCACAGGCGTTTCCCAAAAATGGGATTTGCAAAAAAGGATTCCGTAAATAGGATTCCTAGCCGACTCCGTAATACGATGTTCCGTGATTTGATATAAGATCTCGAGGGTATAAAAGGGATTCATCTCCCGAACTTTGTCATTCCACGTTTAACCAGTGATGGATCAACACCAAACCTGCGACGAGTGTCATTTCAAATGCCTCCTACTACACAAGCGAACCATCCACAAACCTAAGAGGTAGCAATGCTTAAAGTGTGCAAAGACGTTCAACAGGAGACACCACGTATCCAGACACGAGAATGTCCACTCACCACTGGAACTACGGCAGTTATGCAGAAGCGAAGGACGCAAACGAATAAAACATGTTGAACCAATGGAATTGTCAAAACCGTACCAGGTGAATAACCATGAACCAACCAGAAACCAACAGAAATACATTGGACAGTACTGACCGGAACAGGGAAGAAACCACAACCAGAGCCTAATCCAACAATAAAGGGTCGAGATTATTGGTCGAACCTAGTTTAACCCTTTACCTAACGTGAAAAGCAGACGACACTTGCAAAAAAAATTCTTGAATAACTAATTTTTTTCATTTTTTGTCTCAAAAACATAGGTTATGACCCCTCATTGGAACGAGACAAAAAATGAAAAAATAATGAAAATTAATGGGCGATTTTTGAGAATAGCGCTGGCCGGTTTTGGCCGTTACGTTGGGTAAAGGGTTAATAGAAAGTTTACTGGATCGACAACATTTGGTACGCAAAGAACTCAACGAAATTGCCGCGATGGACCTGGATCGAGAAATGAGACAGATTACAGAATCTAGAACCATGAACGAGACCGAGAAGATTCTTTACCACAAACAGATTTAACACAGATATAGAGAATTCTACAATAAAGCTTCGCAGTCAATAACGATCAAGATACAGAACCAATGATGACAATAGAGAGAACAAAGTGAACTAAGAATGAAGTGATTGAACACACCGAAGATAACCGAACAAACAGAACAAATGCTGAACTACATAACAGTGTACAGGAAAGACAATAATTTTTTTTAACTATTCCAAAAGCTCTTGTTTTATTTTTCCTCCTTCTTACTATTTTTGGAATAGGTATGTCTTGGGGTGGCATAGAAGGTTGGGCCAACCAAGTAATAGTATCCTTAGATAAATATCCTATAAAAAGCATCCTCCTATAATACAACACCAGGCCATAGGTATCCTCAAATACCGAAATGGGTCGTCAAGCAGTATGTCGAGTCACTCGAACGATCAGGTACGCTAAAGCTCATTTACTCGATCAGCTTCGAGTCATTCGAGCAATATGATGAGTCACTCGAATGAGCAATTACATGTTAGTTCATTTGCTCGACGGGTTTCTAGTCGTTCGAGCAATTGCTCTTCAGCTTATAAGGGGACATTGGGGGTGCTTTTGTTATAAACAAGGGAGATAACTCTACTTACAGATTATGGAAAATCAAGCAATCTGATTGGTTAGTTAGCGCCAGTGAAGTGAACTGATTGAGTTATGAAGATAAATGAGACAACAGAGTACTCGGAATAAGGTCAGAAGTATCAAGAACACACAAGAGAAGCTAAGTTGTTCTAACTAAAGGGCTCTTCTTCGCTACTGGAGTATACTCCAGACCAAAGGAGCTTATTGAGAGAATTTGGAATAGAGCCAGAACAAAGGAGCATGGTCAGGTAGACGAAAACTATTGCAAATGTAGATAGAAGCAGATAATTCTGAAAGAATTAGAAATAGTAAAACTAGGAAAAATATTAAAACTTGTTGCTTGTGGTAATTCGTGATACGCCGCTTCAACGGAACATACCCTCCGAACATACTCATGTCTTGTTATAGGTCTTTGGGTCACACAGCAACCACGTGCTACCATAGAAACCAAGATGGTGGCTTCCCGTATACAAAATGTACGACGGAAAAACGTATTACCCTAACAACACGCTCTCCGCATGCGCACTAACACCACGTATCACAGTGGGGATGACGTCAGAAGATGGTCGTTCACGCGAGTTACCATGACAGCACAACATGGCGCCGCCAGGTTACGTGACGTGACCCCACTTCCCCGGCTCTCCCTCCGGCCAATAGGGGCCCTTTCATCGCTCTCCTACTACGAGCCAGTTGTATGCAGTACAAATTACGAATAGGTATACAACTCTACATGCGCGTGGAAGGATATCCTTTGTACTGCCTTCAGTATGTTAATATTCGAATCGGTACGAAACTTATTATTTCCGTTCCAGCAATTCGTAATCTGAAATATTAGGAAAAAATGGGATTTGTTTGTAAATTTTACATTTTTGACACGACTTATCTCCGAAAATTAAGTACACGAGACGAAGTTACTGATTTATAATATTAATTGGTAGGTATGAATATTTGAATGTAAAATAAGTCTTATAAGATCCACAATAGCTTTTATGCCATGCCAGGCTTTTAGGAAGTTGACTAATTGTCGTGGTAAATTCGGAACTTTACCAAATTTAGGAGGTGGTGTACAACCTATGTGCCACACCGTGTGGAAATGGGTACAAATCCAGAATTGATGCCCATTCCAGCATTCCGAAATTGGGTGAATTTTGATAGAAATCACATATTTTTCTAAAATTTAACATTTTTGACACGACTTATTTCCGAAAAGTACACAAAAAGAAATAGCTGATCTACAATACTAAGTAGTATGAATATTTTGATCCAAGGTAGCATTTGTTTCACCATTTCAGGAACGTAACTGGTGGACGGTCAAAATTCGGAAATTTAGTGGTGATAATTTGTACCAGCTATTTGCACAACGGTGGGAAATGGGTATGAAGTCTCAAATAATTATGAAGGAATATCACCTCTACTATCTTCGGTACACTGGCAACTGAAATAACCAAAATGTGATGTCCATTACAGTATTGTGAAATTGGGTGACTTTTAAAAACGCATTTTTCTCTAAATTTGACATTTTAAACATGATTTTTTCAAGAAAGATATATGGAACGAATATTATTCCTGAACAGCCATATAGACTTGCGTTCTCTGAAGTAAAATGACCAATCGCAGTTTATTAGCAAAACCTTTGGTGACCATTGGTTGCAACTTTCGAATATACGTGCAATCCAAAATGTTTGGAGGACAGGAGTTGTCTCTCCGAATATTTGCCGACAACAAGTGGATTCCAATCAGCGAGATTATGCCCTTCAATTTGTTGTACAGAAACCTTTGTTCGGACAAAGTGGAACGAACTCGAAAACTGGAGCCTTTATCAGATTTGGCCCACGGACTACAAGTTCTGAAACAAACTGTGAAGGCAATTTTAAATAATTGGTGGAATATACTGCTAAAAACTTGAATGAAAAGGCTTTAAATGGTGAAAGTCGATTGTGAAGTACCGGTATTCTCCAAACAGTGCGAACATGTTGTAGCATTAAAACAGAAGTATGGGTTGCATTAAAAAATATACATCGGGTGTGAAAAGCGCCCGAATTCAAAAGAACGCGAAAAGAACTGTATGAGTACAGAAGATGGAGAACAGGTTAAATGTAGAGCAACCGTTTCATGAAAAACAAAACAAAACCATGAGATAAGCTCCAGACAGGCATTGAAAATACAAGTAAAACATAGAGTTATTGAAACGGGAATTCTGGCATAAGCGTCATCTATATTTTCATAAAATATGAGTTATCTAGGGTTTGGCGAACGTTCGAGGTTCGTTTCGGCTTCTAATGTTTTCTCTAATCCGATTTGATTTCAACCTTTCCCCATTTTGTTCCGTTCAGTTCGTATTTCAGATGTTAAATGTGTGTTTAAGTATGCTTCTTCCTGTGTGTTCTGCTGTTGGTCCTTAGGAGACAAATGGCCGAGAATTGAACTTTAGGGTCCCAGGAATCACAAAATAGAGCCCGGGGAACATTAAAGATTTGATTCGGTTTCGAATCTATTCTCTGACTCGAAACCATTTCGATTATTCGAAAAAATCGAATCCCGAATAATTTTGGATTTCATACTTTTTTATTTTCGACTTCTGAAGACAATGCTTCCTAAGATTTTCTGTGGAAGGACATTTAATCATGAAATTCATCAAAAATCTCATTTGAAGCGGTATTGTTATCTCGATATGTCTGGTTTGCACAACACCTCTTCCCTTGAGTGGAACAAGGAGCCATGTGCAATGCTAAAACATTGTAGATAGAGGCTTGTTCAAGGACGATATATGGCTTTTAGTCGTCTACTTTGATGATAACTATGTAGCACAGCATGTACTTAGCGGGTCTTATTACACGAATATTTTCAGGTGCAACTTTGTTGAATTCCCACAGAAGCCGGAACTTTCTGCCGGTGCAACTTTTTCCGATGCGTAGTAGTGTGTCAGGTGCTGGACGTACACGTTTTGGATTACCCCGCGGATGTTTTCGGAAGTGACGTCATGCCACGTAATCCAGTTACGTCACATTTGCGATCATCTTGTGACTGCATTTTATTATTATTTATCGTTTGAAATGAAATATCAAAAGGCCATTCAAATACACAATTTTAGACCAGTGCACATTCTAGTCAACAACGAAAACTTGGTATTTTGACCAAAAACGTATAACTATATTGGCAATGTAATTCTTTTTATCTCTTCTTTGTTTTGAAAAATCATATAAATCAGATTTGCTTTGTGCTAATCAGTGTTTTAAAACTTTTTTTTAGAAGTTAACCTTTACCCAATGCAGACGATTTCAAAATTTATTATTTTAAATATCATTTTTTTAACTGATTTTCAAAAAAAATCAACAAAACCATATCACGTGACCCCTCTTTGGAACGAGCTCGTTCCACAGATGAGTCACATGATATGGCTTTGATGAAAATTTTCGAAAAATAATATTTTTTCAGCTGCTGAATTTGAATATTACGCGGGCGGATGCGGGCGATTCGTTGGGTAAATGGTTATGCTTTGTAGCTTGTATGTATAAATTTTACCTTTGCATCTTGATGTAAAAGTATGAAAACAAGCAAATTCAGTGAATTTATAATTCCCGCTGAGTTGCAGTTTTAGAGAAAATGAATCCCATCCTGTGGAATTCAGATTAGTCACAAATGGGAGGTATTTAGAAAAGATACAGCCTATCGGATTTAAACAACACAATTCAAATATGCGCGTATATTTTCAACATTCGAATATTGTCCGGGTAATGATGAAAGTAATGTATCAATAACATTTGATTAAAATCTCAGCCAAACAGAACGAAGCAACCTGATAACATTAATCCACGGACCAAATTTCACCCGAGTCGTTTCCATCCTAAGGGAAGTTGGAGTCTGTGAATGGTACAACAACACAAGATAGAATGCGGGAGCAAATCAAACTGAAGCAACATAATTGAATATGCATGGATATTCGCCGCAGTCTAACTTTGCCTTGGTATTTGCAAAAGTGATGAATCCATGGATTTTCTCAAAATCAGTTAGGACTACACGAATTTGGAGTCTTGAAACTGTCGACAATCAGATGTATGCAACTTTATTAGATATGCGCGGAAATAGAGTAAACTGGAACTTGGGATTGGTATTGATAAAAGCAACCTACTGACCAAATGTCGTCCAAATTCATTAACTCAAAGACAAGATCGAGACTGGAAAGGAAAAACAAAACGCGGACGGAAGAATGGGTCAATTTTAATGACGTCCGATTTCTTCTTACAAAAAGGAGGGACAACAATAACAAATGCCACCTGCAATTCTTCATTTTTTTTTTTAAATATTTACTGAAAACTTTTATTTTATAACATTAATTCAAACTTTTTTACTTACATCTTTTCAGGACCCATTCATAATCCTCTTGAAATAATGTTAATGTTCTCTTTATTTCTTCCTGTTTAAAATTTGAAGAAAATGAACATGAATTCTATCTAATAATGAGAATTGCTAGCAACAAACACTACTGTATTAGATGAATTAACGAAGGTTAAGTCTATTTTGGGTACAAAATGTGAAAAAAATGCAGAAAATTCCATGGGTTTAATTCAGACTTGGCATACCTATCTGTAATTTCAAAAGCATGCCAACTAGTTGTACTATACCAGAAATTTAAAAGTTATTAAAGGGCAATCCAATGTTCACGAAGTTTATTTATAAGTATAGTTTTTCTGAACGATTGGACAAATATGCTGAAAAATATAATCATGAATAAAAGCCAATTGAACTTGGCTTGGATATTGTCAAGTTCAAAATAACTATAATGTTAACACATGTTCAAATGATTTACCATGTAAATACAAGCAACATTGTGGAACAAACAAGCAAGTGCGCAGAAAAGATGAACATTGTGTTCCCCAGTTTCACAGCAGTGAGGTGCGTGCATACTTGATTGTGTGTGTGATAGGATACAACGAACCAACAGAAGTTAAACCCGCACTTTGATTATGTTGCGGAGCGCGGTGACTGTTGGACTTCTTTGCTAGAAGTCCCGAGTTCGATCCTCGTTGGGTACGACCCGCGTTGTGATCTTGGGCAAGGCACTTTATCCCGGATGCCTACCTGGGGGCACGATGGCCCTGTGTACTAAGGCATACTGCACGTCGATGATGCTCTTATATTCAACCTATGTAACCCTGCTTCAGAGTAGCTTGAACAGAGTTAGAATGTTGAGGAGCTGATAGTTGCTGGTCGATGCTCGGAGGTTCTCTCCGGGTACTCCGGCTTCCCCCACCCGTAAAACTGTCACTTTGCTTGTGCAGAGGCCGTATGTGCAGAATTTGATATCCTTACCATCGTCATAACGCGTAGATTAACGCGCAAATCGACGTGCTATTTGTGCGCATTTCAGGACAGGACTTCTGGTTTTAACTGTACATGGCTCCTCCATTTATTTTCACTGCCATTTTGTTCTATATGGTTGAATCAAACGTAAAATATACACTTGCGACAAGACAGACGCCATCGACGATATAAAATCCTGCAAGGCACGAAGGAATTTATGCTTATAAAACTCTAACTGCTCTATGTGCATCAGGATGTTTACGATATGTCATCGTTCTAGAAATCTTGTAGTTAAATGCAAGTACAAATTGATCATGCCCATACACACCTTCGCACATGATATGAAACTTGTTTTATCGTTCAGAACTAATACTTCCTAAAGTAACCTTTAGTATTGTTCCTAATGGCATTTCAAGTCCAAAACATTTAATGAATATGAACGAATACAGTACGTGGAGAGTGGATTGTAACTAAATCACCCGCGGAGCGGAGTTTGCTATGGGTAACAAGGAGAACCTGCCTTGCTTTGGATGACATTCGATATGGCATTTGCGCGCAATTCCTGCGCGGAATTAAGCCTACATAAGCGCACAGTTCGTGACAGGACTTCTAGTTTTAACTGTAGGACTACGCATCACATTTCATTACATGTTTGTATCATCTTGTCGCAACTCCAAATCTGGGTAGCCTTCCCTCAGAAGGGTGCTGAAAAATGACACATACAGCAGCTAATCACCAACACCACAAATTCAGTCGCGCAGAGAAATGATTCCTCTAACGTTTCAACTCAAACCGGAATATATAGACCAAATAGATTGCCCACAACAGACAACCAAACTTTAAAAATCGATTATCTAGAAAACATTAAAAAATGCACTTGAGGCAACCTGGAAATCAGGTCAGGATTAATGAATGGCCAAGTGCGCAATCCAGCAGGCATGGTGTTTTCCAAAATAATAAATAAATATCATGGCAGCGGTTTCTATTCAAGCAATAGGAGAAAGAGATGACAAACAAGACATTAAGTGAAAACACAAGCAAGGTTTCAGACACAACAAGTAGGGAAGTGATATAATTTGTCTGAAATCATAAAGGCACAACATTTCGCAAGAAACCTTGTTCTGTTCCAGTGAAAGTTATGTGAAATCAAATATACACTAAACTGGAGAGGTAAAACCAGATCAGAACAATCCACAAATAAACCCTGATTGATGGGGCTTTTTTTTCTTTTTGATACATAGTTGTATGGCACGAAACTGTTGTGGAGCCTTCCTCGTTCATCACGAGTTTTTTGCGTTATTTCGTGGTCTCAGTCTTCAAAGAGCAGTTATTTTACTTGCTTAAAAAGTGTCATTATGTAGTTTAGCAGGAGGTATTATAGTATCATCACTAAACCGCCCGTAGCGTGGAAATTTCACCCAAGCAATAATTGCTAATATGTTACAACGCATATCAAACACAACCAAAATTTCATCCAATGGAGCTTCGGGCTAAATTGGAAGGTCCATTGGTTGAAACATTGCTTGTGTTCTTTGCCCATATGTTCAACACTTGAACGTGAAACTGTGGGTGATAACTCCACTCCAGGAATAATTTACTGAAAATCCACTTCCCACATACAGTACATGGAGAGTGTATTTACTCTAAATCATCGGCAGAGGGGAGATTCCGCCCAAGTAATAATCGCAAATTTGTTGCAAAGCATAACCAGCACAAGCAAAGTTTCAGCCAATGGACCTCCTGGTTATCCCCGCAGGTCAATTGGCTGAAACATTGCCTGTGTTTTTTTTGTCGATATGTACAAAATTTGAAAGTTAGAGCTTTGGTGATAACTCCATTCCGCGAGTGATTTACTTACAATCCACTCGCCACGTACATATTGTATATATAAGGGTTATATACACACGGATGGATGGACAGACAGACGGACGGACGGACGGACATTGATGCTGGTTATTGAAAGGAACCATCCTCCAGTCATGACTAATCAACCATAAAAACGCATCATCTGTTGAATCTATAGTTTTCAAGTTATCGCGTGGACAATCAAAAGTTCCTGAAAATCCAAGATGGCTGCCGTGGTAGCCCTACTGGATATGCCAGAATGCTGGTTATCGAAAGGAACCATCCTCTAGTCATGATTAATTAACCATAAATATGGGTTATATACACATGGTGTTTGTAAAAAATCTTTTATCGCGACGAGAGCGTTTTCGGGGGCATATATAGCTACGAGTCGCGCAGCGACGAGTAGCTATGTAGCCCCCGAAAACGCTCCATGTGCTTGGATTATCTACACCCCCACCTCCCCCACTCCCGTAATAAAACAAGTTTTGATTAACAAATGCAGACCACTAAAAATAATCTAGCCTTCAACCAGATAATCACTAATGTGAAAAATATCTGGTTATTTGTACTTTCCGACGTTTGACGTCACATTTTGAAAAATGTTGAAGAAACTGAATTCCCGGTGACGTTTGAACGTCAGGATAATTAAAGTCTCGAAGGGTGAAATAATCTCATTTGAAAAAGTGTAAGTTACTAATTTTTACTCTTTTCCGTCAAATTTTATTTTTACAATTCAGTAAGTTTAATTAATGGCCTTCTTTTTTATTCAATATATTTCGATAAATACTCCCCGTTTTATTTCGATCCGCGGCAGCGATAATTAGTTATTCAAAGTGTTGAATGAAATAGTACGTCATGCAGATGAGATGGGCGTGAACGTTGTATTCTTGCGATATCACGTGACTTTTATTCTTACTGCAGTAACGATAAAAGATTTTTTATTGACGGCGAGTTTTCGATAACGATAAAAGATAAAACGTTACTGTTTTTACGTATAAAGTAGATAAATCTCTGTATCATAAAGTTTGTCAGTCTATAACAGTTGTTTTAATACAATGCGTAATGTTGCCTAAACATGCCCCATATCCGGATCAGTCCGTCTTTATATTAATAAGAATTTATTTTAATTTATGCCATGATTATCTATTCTACTATATATGACAAACCTATGACATAAATTTTAGCTTTACACAACAACCGTGATGAACACGCCAACAATGGGATTTCAGTAGTAAAGATTTACACCCACAGTAGAACTACATCCCCGTTAACCTTTGGTGACGTCGACCTGAATGCAAACTTGTCTAAATTTATCGCATGTCGCCTCGCGTAGATTGAAATGGAAGTGGCAATTATGTGTTACGTTTTTGAATGATTTACCTAATAAGATTCCAAAAATCAACAAACCTGCATTGCCTCATGTTAATAAAGCATGCGTAACTCGAAATAGTATGTTATTATGTTATTAAAACGAAAAAGGCTCGGTTTCTATTTTTCATTTCGTTTCCTCGTTAACATTGACAGCGGAAGTACCGCCCACCGATGCTCGTGTAAACAAAAACAGATTCGCTTGTATGTACGTCTGCTGTTCAGTAAAATCGAGAAAAAATAATAGCGACTCTTAATTATCTGACGATTATGGTATAAATAAAATATATCCAAAGTAGCTTGGTGTACCAAATGTTCACCACTCGTGGTGAACATTTGGTACACCAAGCTACTATGGGTATATTCTATATGTATATAATGCAGACAATATATTTTAAAAATCTATATTGTCATAAACACACTTATTAATGTCTAATATATATATAATTTATTGTATTTAATTTAATTCTGAATTTTCACAGACAATAATAATCAGTGAAGCATGTTTTCAGTTAATGTGTTTTATAGTTAATCAACCTAAATAAAGAGGCATATAGTACATCTATACATTAATTCTATATTTTCTAAGTTGTTGACACCGTTTTATGAGAAGAATACTTGCTGGCAAAGTGTGACAGACCGGACAAACGTTTACCACATCCATCGATATTTGACGATAGTCACAGACAAGAAGGGTATGCTTATAAATCTTCAGTCAAAACGCATTCAGCTCACACTGATTAAAGTTATAACACACCTCTGACAGTCTAGTTTGTGCCCCCTTGGTAGCAGACATTTTTCATCCCAAAGATGAAGCGCACATTTGTAATGCAGCAAACATGTTTGTGCATACAAACTACGCAAGATAGTTTTTCATCCCAAAGATGAAGCGCATATTTGTAATGTAGAACAGTTGATGGAGAAATAAAGTTCAGTGCAGTGCCAAGTATGGAAAGAAAACAATCATGCGCCGAGCAGTCTGCACCTGATAGTCGAAACGTGGAAGAGTTAAACGATTTTCGCAGTGACGTCGGTGAGGCATCTATTGAACAAAACACAAACAAGTTATTTTCTGCCAATTCAAAGTGAGTTTTTTTTTGTTAACCGTTCACCTTTAGTAACTATAAAGGAATCTCCTTTTCAAATACAGCATTGGTGAGTCAAAAAAATAAATGTTAGAGCTCAATACGATACCAGTTTTAGTATGGCGCTACAGAGTCAAGAGGGAAACATTATTTGGCTATAAGTAGATACAAAATGTCATTTGTAACCTCAAGAGAACATGAGTCAGTTTCACAGTTCAATATTTGCTGTACCTCCATGTGCTTGGATAACAGGATTTAACATGCGCCGCATCCTCCAGTCAATCCCCTTATCAGGCCGATGGATAACAGGCTCGAGTAATGCCGCAGCGCTAGGAGCGATCAGGGGTGAGCTTGGGTGGACGAGGATCAAGGACAGGATAGACCTATTGAAACTCGGTTATCTTAATTATACTCGCCCAAAAAAGAAAGTGTGCATTGCAGAAATTGATCAAACTCCAAAAAAATAATTTCGTAGGTGTAAAGAGTGTTACCCCGCTCATGAATAAGTTATATTGAACACAAAAACAGCTTTCCCCGTTAAAATTGCATTAACGTTAAATGACGTGCTGCACGTTTGTGAAAAGGCATGTTTTGCACGTGGAGAGTCTGAAAATTCATGCAGCAGTGTGAATCCTTGGGTATTTAAACACTAAAGTAAGGCCTTCCTACCGTTCGCATTCAAACTTGCGCTGCTGTTAAAACCACTCCCATTAGCATGCCGAGATTGACATTGGATCAACGTCTCCTTGCCCTGGGTATGATTAGAGCTGGCAGAACACACAGAGAGGTTGCCCAGCATTTGAACTGCCACCGTAACACTGTAGACAGGCTAGACCATCGACATGCACAACATGATGACGTTCGAGACCGACCCCGCTCCTGGAGACCCGGAGTTACCACCCCTGCACAAGATCGGTATATCCGTGTTGTCCATCTCCGGAACCGGCAACAAACGGCAACGACGACAGCCAGGAACACCCCTAACCTGAGACAGATACATCCTCAAACAGTAATCAACCGGCTGAGAGAATACGGCTTACGTCCTCGAAGACCTGCAATTCGTCCGATTTTGACGTTACGTCATCGTCGTGCTCGACTGCAGTGGTGTAGACAACATCTCAGGCATCCCTTACACTGGTGGCGACATGTTTTATTCACAGATGAATGTCGTTTCCATCTTTCATCATCATATGGCTGCCAGAGAGTGTACAGACGTCGAAACGAACGCTACGCAGATCCATGTGTCGTGGAGCGAAACCGTTATGGGGGAGGGTCTCTAATGGTGTGGGGTGGCATCACTGCCCGTATAACAGAACTGAGATGGTCATTATTGATGGCAATCTCAATGCAGCCAGATATCGTGATGAAGTGCTTACACCTGTTGTTGTTCCATTTCTGCAACATCTCGGCCCCGGCGTCATTCTACAGCAGGACAACGCCCGACCCCACGCAGCTCGTGTTGTTCAACAGTATCTGCAGCAACAACAAGTGGATGTTCTTCCCTGGCCCGCAAAATCGCCCGATATCTCACCCATTGAACACGTATGGGACGAAATGAAACGTCAGCTACGCCGGCTTCCCCATGCACCGTCAACGCTTGTGGAACTCCAAAGAGAGCTTATCAGAATATGGAACAACATCCCACAACACTTCCATGCTAACTTGTTCGCTTCCATGAGGCGTAGATGCACAGCAATAGTCGATGTAGACGGAGGTCATACCAGATATTGAGTGTGTGAATTTTGTGTTTGACCCTTAGTGTCTTTGTCTCTCCATGGCACCAAGAGTATTCGTCGTAGCGTAATGAAATTTCTCGTGTTGATCACAAATTGATTCATCTGTGATTGAATAAAACTTCCATGAATGAAAATTATATATATCTTTTTAGTGTTATTTTCTAGCATGCACACTTTCTTTTTTGGGAGAGTATATTTGGTAAATCTCCCCGATAGCCGATGGTGTAAAGTAATGTTCCTGAGAACTTTCAACTCAAATATCAAGACGGGGTGGACGGTCCAAGTGAGGGAGCTAGTAGAAAACTACTCATTGGAGATCTCGGACCTTGACGTTGGGGCAAACCAGGGCAAAAAGATCATCAGAGAAAGGGTCATGGAGGATTGTAACCGTAATTGGCGAGAGGGGGTCAAATCAAAGAGATCTTTGGGTGACCTGCTTGATAAAGAGAAGCCTGGTTTTGAAGAGTACCTTGATAGCACCTTTGGGGGGTCACTGTTGTTCAAGCTGAGGTCGTGGTCCCTGGAGCTGAGGGGAACAATTAGGAAAAACAGTGAAAAGGAGTGCCAAATGTGTAACTTGGGCGTGGTGGAGACCCTGGAACACTTTCTTATAGAATGCCCAAAATACCAGTCTAAAAGATTCACGGGGAGTATAATGGGGAAGTGGGATGGGAGAATGAAGGACATGCGGTTAGGGGGCGACTCAAAGGAGAGGGTTAATATACTAATCGAAGAGACTGGGAAGAATGGGGCCAGTGATGTCATCAAGCAGTTCGTCTCCGAGTGTTGGGAGGAGAGAAGAAGCGTGGGAATAGGGAGGCAGTTGGTAGAACATGGGTAACCAAGGCCTTCTCATACAAGAACCGCGACAAATTAGCGGCCGGCCGAAATGTTATTAATATTATTATCCGTTGCAGAGGTAATTGTCGTCATCCCTGATGTAAAGCTGTCACATATTCTCGCAGAGGGTGTAATGGAAGTTCGTGTGTTTGTGTTTGACGCCCTAAAATGTCCCAAATGTGTCCTATGGATTCATATCAAACTCATGGTTGACAAATGAATTGTAATCAGTCCAATGCTGTGAATGAAAAATAAATGCAGATGACGTTTGATGGCCCTCTTGACCTCAATGTGGCTTTTCACAGGCCGGTTCTGACTTTTCTCTTGCTGATTCGCGTCGATGTGATAGCCACATAATAGAGCTGTAGGTTAACCGAAACCGAACCTAGGTTTTTAGTTTTTTTTAAAAAACCGGAACCGAAACCGTCGACATCCCGTAATCTAAGGTTTTTCGTTTTTTTATTAAATACTCTCTTGCTGCAGAAATTCACAGAATGTAGCCATCCCAGAGTAGTGAGAGTACCCAGACACTGCCCATGGCAGTGTCTGAGTACTCTCACTACTCTGGGAAGGCTACATTCTGTGAATTTCCGACATTTCAGTTGAGTTGTGTTTGCAGCTTTCCTCAAGTTGCGTGTAGGTGTCAGACCTCGAAAAATGGCCAGGCACAATAAAAGTTCTGTATATTTAGGTAATTATTATATTGGCCTTCCTGATTATTCATGTATTATAGCTTTTTTCGAGCATTCGTTGAGTTTCACTCAATTTCACTGCTATTCAGTTATGACTCCGGACACAAGAATGAGTTTTATTGAATTTTATTTGACCTCATGAACAAACCGAAAACCGAACCGATCCGAGGTTTTATTCCACCTGAAAAATCAAAACCGAAAGCGAACAAGAAATTTAAAAACCTACAGCTCTACCACATAACCACATGCTCTTCAGAGAAGTACTTGATGTGAATGGTTGTCGGCGCACCAGTATTGTCACCAAACATGTCGATTTAATTACATCGGATAGAAATACATACCCCTGTCGAGTTCGAAATCGATCCGTCTTGTGGAGGCTGAGGGGATAGAACACATGTCTGACGACAAATGGAATAACTCAAATGATAGTATATTATATATGATTACCTGTGTTTTTAACTGGTAGAGTGCTGGAAGCCCATATATGGGCTTTACTCTGAAGTGCAGGTGCCACAACTTAAAGTCTTCATATTCTGTGGATATGCTTCATATTATTTTTGAATTAAAATTGTTTAGTCTATGAGTATTTGCCTTTACTCTCCCATAAATTTTAACAAGGCAAAAAGACATGGACAAATTTGGATAACCAAAAATAATTTAGCACTCTACCAGTTAACGAAGACAGTTTTTTAGCATGTTTTTTAGATCCGTCTTGTTAAGGGAAAAAGTAACCAACATCTTATCTGTAAGATATGCTATTAAACTCTCAGCTGAAAATTAAGCATTCACCTTACCAGTCCGTCGAGTCCGCTCGCGTAATTTATAAATTTAGCAATTGTCAGTTGATTTTTTTTCACAACGAAACCCTTTTATGTATCTTCTACTTAAGTGTGTAGTGGAGACGGGGTGGGTTTTAAACACGAGTTCGATTACCCTTCCGTCTGCCTGTCGTGTCATTCGTCTGTCGCCGTGACGGGTTCGTTTGAACGTTCGAAGGTGCATCCGTCTGTGCACAGAATTTTATGCAGAGCTTTTTTGTTTTTGGTTCTCTGTAAATTGTTCTTTTTCGTTCGAAAGTCGGTACATACTGTTAAAACTAGAAGTCCTGTCAGGAAATGCGCACAAATAGCACGTTGATTTGCGCGTTAATCTACGCGTTATGACCATAGTAAGGCTATCAAATTCTGTCCATATGGCCTGTGCACAAGCAATGTTTCAGCCAATGGACCTCCGGGTAATCCGGAGGTCCATTGGCAGAAACATTGCATGTGTTTGCTATGAGTAACCAGGAGAAACCACCGTACTAGGGGTGCCATTCGATATGGCAATTGCGCGCAATTCCTACGCGCAATTATGCCTAGATAAGCGCGCAGTTCGTGACAGGACTTTTAGTTTTAACTGTATGTTAACCACCATTGGAACGATTGCACCTGCTATTTTCAGAATAATCGGACATGTTATTATCCCATGAGGCGTGAACTGTAACCGACACATGACTCAGAATTCGTAATTCTTTTTAGAGCCAGTGTGAACGGAATGCAAGTCCGTTTGAAAAATGATCATTCGGACACTAAGTCTCAGTAATAGTAGTCACTGGTCTGTCATTTCTAGGTATGTTGGTCCTGGGATATTTAATCATAGGGAATATTGTCAAATGGACTATGAATCCGTAGGAAAGACAGTCCGCTATCAAGGAATGTATGTCCTGAGTGGATTTGTATTCCCGGATACTGGAAATCATAGTCCCCAAGGGGGAAACTGAAACTAGAAGAAATCAAAGTTTGGGGCACACTGCAAAGCATGTGTGTTGTGCAAATGAAAATAAATACATACCACATTGCTTCACTTTTTCACTTCCCCGCTGTCTTTTATTCTTTATTTAGTTTTGGTAAGGCCAAATAAAAAAAATGAATTGATTCTCAGGCATTTTTTTTTAAATCAGTGAGGGAGGGAGGATTTTATTTATTTTTTTTTTTTATTTTTTTTTTGTGTAAAGGGTTGAGTATACTCAGTAAATCCTTTTGCTGTCTTTCCACTTGAAAAAGAGAAAAGGTTGTATTTTAGTGTAATTATAGTACACCTTTTATAACTAACTGCCATAACAACAGCTGAAAGGATTTGTATTTTATTGTTCTTTTTAATGGTATAGATCTGTCAAGCATTATGATCCATTAGAATAGGCCAAAGTAACCAATGCTTGGGGTGGGAGTCCTTTAAAATGGGAAACATGGCTCTAAATGATTGGTTAAACTTGAGTTTATATCGGTATTGCGGCCATTATTAGCCATTGTGCAGAAATATATGACCTTAAACACCAGCTAATAAATAAATAATTAAATCATGATCCAGTTTATCAGAATTTGCCTTGTTGCAGTTTATGGGAAAGTGCCTCTGGGCACTCTCCCATAAACTGCAACAAGAAAAACCAATTTACTGCAAACACAGCTAAATAATTATATGTTGAGAAATGTGAAAAATTGACCATTCCATTTTCACAAATTCTTTAAAAAAAATGACATAATAAAAATGTCTAATGAGGAGGTTCAAATCCAACGAGGGAGGGCCTGAGAATCAAAGTATTATTTTTTTTTAGCCTAATAAGATTGTACATATTTACACATTTTGCCGCAAATCAAAATCAAATTCTCTCTATTTATATCTGCATATACATGTATTTGGGAGAGGAGAGTTTCCAACGTGGACAGCACTTGATCTGCAATCCAAGTTTGTCTTCTATATTAGCAAATAAATAAATAAATAAATAAATAAATAAATAAATAAATAAATAAATAAATAAATAAATAAATAAATAAATAAATGTCTCTAGACATGGAGGGTGCTGCTGTTAAAAATGGAAGTAGACATATGTCGGGCTCATGCTTATGATTTGGTTTCATAAAATAAGTTCACAGACTCTTCGATAAGTTTTTGAGATACTTTACAACCGAGTCCAAACATGCCAATTTGAGATACCATAATCAGCCGATTTTAGTTTTTAAATTTACTTGCAGTGCTTATCGGCAAATAAAGAATACAATAGTCAGAAAATACTTTAAACACTTATTTCTTTAATCGGAAAATGAGGGAAGTGTCTTAATTTGCACTAGTGATGTGCTGATCAGTGTGGAATTGGAACAAACTCATCATACCAAACACTGTTCCATCTTGAGGCATCCTGAACTGAAAACTTTCCGAGTTCGTTTAAGTCGCAATTTTTGTATGCAAACGCGCTACCGTATTATTAAGTGAAGCGAATCCCACCGGGAGTGAATTCCTATATAACGAATGTCTGTGGACTTTAATATTCTGCAACTGTTATCCGACAGACTCTAACTTTCAGTTAGTTCCAGATATTATGTTTGCTGGTCACTTGTAACACATGGACTATTTATTTCAGTAATCTACGTTCCAGGATCTATTATTCCTAGTAGTCCAAGTCCCGTGGTCCATCATTCGTAGCAATTAAAGTCCCACGGTTTATTATTCCTTGTAACCAAAGTCCCACGGTTTATTATTCCTTGTAACCAAAGTCCCACGGTTTATTATTCCTTGTAACCAAAGTCCCACGGTTTATTATTCCTTGTAACCAAAGTCCCACGGTTTATTATTCCTTGTAACCAAAGTTCCACGGTTTATTATTCCTTGTAACCAAAGTCCCACGGTTTATTATTCCTTGTAACCAAAGTCCCACGGTTTATTATTCCTTGTAACCAAAGTCCCACGGTTTATTATTCCATGTAACCAAAGTCCCACGGTTTATTATTCCTTGTAACCAAAGTCCCACGGTTTATTATTCCTTGTAACCAAAGTCCCACGGTTTATTATTCCTTGTAACCAAAGTCCCACGGTTTATTATTCCTTGTAACCAAAGTCCCACGGTTTATTATTCCTTGTAACCAAAGTCCCACGGTTTATTATTCCTTGTAACCAAAGTCCCACGGTTTATTATTCCTATCAGTTCAAAGGGGTATTACCAACGGTCTATCATTCGTAACAATTAATGTCTAGCGGTCTATTATTCCTAGTACAGTTAAAACTAGAAGTCCTGTCATAAAATGCGAACAAATAGCATGTTTATATGCGCGTTAATGTGCGCATTATGGCCCAAGTAAAGCTATCAAATTATGTACATAAGGCCTGTACACAAGCAATGTTTCAGCCAATGGACCTCCGGGTAACCCGGAGGTCCATTGGCAGAAATATTGCATATGTTTGCTATGAGTAACCAGGAGAACCTTCCGTGCTTTGGATGCTATTCGATATGGCAATTGCGCGCAATTCCAACGCGCTATTAAGCCTACATAAGCCTACATAAGCGCACTATTCGTGACAGGACTTCTAGTTTTAACTGTAGTCTAAGTCTCACGGTGTATTATTTCTAGAGGTCCAAGTCCTACGGACTATTATTCCTAGCATTTTACGTCCGCGGTATAAAATTTACAGAAGTTCAAGTTCCACGGACTATTATGCCTAGCAGGCCAAGTCCCACAGACTACAATTCCCGCGGTCTATTATTCATAGAAGCCCAAGTCCCACGGACTAATATTCCCAGTAGTCGACGTCCCGCCGACTACAATTCCTACGAATCCAATTATTGTGATCTATTATTCATAGAAGACCAAGTTCCGTTGACTATTATCAATAGCAGCCCAAGTTCCACGGCAATTATTTTATTAGAACAAGGTCTTACAGTTTTTTTTATTCCTTATAAGCAAACTCCTGCGGATAATCACTCTGAGTAAACAAACTCCATGGACCGTGATTTACAGTAACCCAAGACCCCCCCCCCCCCCCTTCAACCCGACTACGATTTCTGTTTAACAAACGCGTTTAGTTTTCACACACCCGAGTCCAACGATTTAGGAGTTAGGGTAACCGCCTCCGCATTGAAAATAAAGCATGCGCCTTAAGTTGGTGGTCGCAGAAAGCCGCAGTTGAGGAGAATTTGCGTTCAGGGGATATTTTCCGTTCTGTAAATAATGATAAATTTCCTGAACGTCATCTTCTTTTGTCAAAATACCGCTCCAATATCTGTGGAGCTGTAAACCTTCATATATAGACGAGTATGCGACGTACACATTTTTGATTAGTCGCAGTGGCACGGTCGCCACCGTAGATCATTCAACCAACCGTTTCCAGATATTAGAAATCAAAGTTGATCTCGTATTCGGATCAAAACATGGAACACATGGAATATGAAAGACCTGCGGAAAAGAGCGATGCCACGTGGAATTGCAGTAAGAGGCACTAAATGACATGTAATTAGTTCAAACATAAACGTATGAATAAAGTATATAATAAAATATTGAAAACAAATATGATGTAACAGGTGGATTTGGAACACACAAAGTTGATGACTCAAGTCAGTTACCTTACCAGTAGACCATGAGACAGAACGAGGTCGCATGAATTTTGAACAACCAGCATACAGTAAAACAGTCGCCGTGGATTGGTCGTAATCCACACGTGGGCAGTTATGTCCACGCATCTGTTTACCAGGTAGTAAAAATCATCATTAGTAAAATTTTAATTCACGAAGCACCGGATTGTCCCGATAATTTAATTTTGGATGATTATTCCTGTAATTAGTGTTTGGAATCTAATATTATTGCGTCCATGGAAATATTGCTGCTCACACGTGGAACGTGTCCAATCCACGGCGGCTGTACTGTACTACATAACAATAACCGCAAATTTAGAAGGAAAATAGAAGAATAAGATTATTCTTTGATTAAAAAAAAAGAAATAAAAACAATAAAACAAGAATGGCCCGGAGTGGGACTTAAACCCACTTTTTTAAGTGGGCACTTTCTTAAGCCGGACACATTACCACTAAAACACGAGGAAGCGATGAACGACTTCATTCTTTTGTGTCTCTTATACAGTATTAAGAAAACAATGAACACATCAACACAATGAAATGTTCAATAAAAGAATAGGACAACAGTTTCTTTCACTGTTGTAGAAGGAATAGTAGTCCACAGGAACAGATGTCTTGCCCGTAATGTCTTGTTTTTTGTTTAGGTATTGCCCGAGGAAAGATATCCGAAAGGAAAAATATTCCTAGGGAACCTTTACGACTGGATAAAGATTCCTAGCGGACAGCTAGTAATACAAAAATGGAAGACCTAGAGACTACCATTCCTTGTGAACTATAGCCCCATGTGACTATATTGCTAAAGGACAATCATTCCGTTGGGTCAGTACCATCTGCCTGTTGGACTTCCTACAAAAAGGTAATCCTGGAGACTATCGTTCCATAGAAACTGTTGTCCGCTGGACGCTAAGTACCAGCAGACCACCATTCCTTTCACATCGGCACCGATGGGGTTCGAACCGTAACTAAGGCATGACTCATCCGATACTCAATATTTATTACATACATATGTCTAATCGAATCGAATCTTGAAGCTTCGAATACCTACAATACGTAGCGAGTGGACTGTAAGTGAATCATCCGCGGAGTGGAGTTACCACCCACGCTATAATTTTCAAATTTTGTACATATCGACAAAAAACACAGGCAACGTTTCAGCCAATGGACCTCCGGGTTTAACCCGGAGGTCCATTGGCTGAAACGTTGCTTGTGCTGGTTATGCTTTGCAACAAATTTGCAATTATTACTTGGGTGGAATCTCCACTCTGCGGGTGATTTAGTGATAATACAGTCTCCACGTACTGTAGGAGATATTCGAAATCAATCGAATCTTGAAGCTTCGCAGGGCCCTACAGATGACAACGGTAAGAAGAGAAGTGATTCTAAAATATGTTTTGGAATATTGGGAGGAGGTGGGGGCGCGGTGGCTCAGTAGGTAGAGGTGCAGGCTTCAAGCCGAGAAGTCCTCGGTTCGAATCCCACCTGCGGCAACCGCGTTGTGTGCTTGGGCAAGACACTTCACCCCCATTGCCCATGTGGGGGCACGATGACGCCGTGTACTAAGGCGTACTGCACGTCGATGGTACGCATGTCTTCAACCAATCTAACCCTGTCTGTGCTGCAGTGCGGAGTTACGATGTTGGGGAGCTGGCAGCTGCTCGTCGTTGCTCGGTGGTTCTCTCCGGGTACTCCGGCTTCCTCCACCCGTAAAACTGTCACGGTCATGATTAGCCATTGTGCATAAATATGTGACCTTAAACATCAATAAATAAATAAATATTGGGAGGAGGTGATAAAAGACATTCCTATAGAAGAATTCCTATGGAAGAAGGTGCATCTGTCAAAAACTGTCAAAGAAGTGTTCTTACAAAACAACTTAAGGCTATTTATTTTGTGCATCTTATTTGTTTACTTCGATTGAGATATAAATCACATGGCGTTTAAAACGTTCTTTTTAAATCTTCTTTTGTTCTGTATTCAATCATTTACTGGCCTGGCTCGTAATCTGAAATAAATAACATGTCGCACATAAATGAAAAGGATATTGCATGAGTTAATTTTGTCTGCACAGGAAATTGTTTAAATATTCTGACTTCTAGTTTTGCTTAGTCCAGATGTTCGGGTGCTGTGCTCCGTAACAATGGGATGACAAAATCTATCCTTTATCCTGGCGGGGTTGTGAGTTTTCATTCCGGGAACCTGGCGAGTATAATTTCGGGAAATTTTAACAAAATGCTACCTTTGGAAAAGACAGACAGCCATTGTGTGCATGGTGTACCACAATAAATGAATCGATACCAAGAAATATGCGATGACCACTACTCATTCACAATACGCACCAATATTGTTCACTAAATGTTTTGCTAGTTTGTATAATCCTTTGAACCATCGTTTTCTGGAATGATATCGACTTTGTGTACACTTACAGAGATGGGTCAGTTCAATACCAATATACACGGAGGATAAATAATAATAATAAAATTTAAAAAAATAATAAAAATGAATGTCCCATGGCTTACTGCGTTGTATCCTTGGTCAAGGCACTTAATCCCGATTGCCCACGTGGGAATACGATGACGCTGCGTACTATGGCGTACTACACAAAGATGGTGCTCTTGTCTTCAACCAATGCTAACCCTGATTGTGTGGAGTTAGTTCGTTCGTGAGTCTGACAGTTGTTTGCCGTTGCCCGTGGTAATCTCCGGCTCCCTCCACCCGTAAAACTCTCCGACACGAGGTGACCCTGGCTATCGAAAGTGTCGTTAAATCCCATTAAACTTGGCCCCCCAAAAGTCGGTATTAGATGTTCAAAGGGTTAACCGTTTACCCAACGTAACGGAAAACATCGACCAGCGCTATTCACAAAACTCACCATTCAGTTTTCATTATCTTTTTCATTTTGTGTCTCAAAAACCTAGCCTATGACCCCTCATTGGAACGAGCTAGTTGAGCTCGTTCCAATGAGAGGCCCTTAGATATGTTTTTGACGCAAACAATGAAAACAATTATTTATTCATGAATTTTGTTTGCAAGAGTTGTCTTCCTTTTGTGTTAGGTAAAGGATTAAGAGCCAGTCCAATAATGAACATTTTTTGGGGTCTGGTTTACCCAATTCACAAAATATGTAATGGATAATATCACGAGTACATATTATGTTAGAGTCTTTAGGTTCAAGTCCTGAGTGATTTGTCACAGACACATCAATCCACGGCAAGCTGTTCTTGGGCTTATTGAGTTCAATAATCTGATTAATGAAAAGTATTGGGGTCTATATTTACACAACTCACAAATGTGTAAATAGAGGATATAAAATGAGTGTTTTTGGTGACACGATATTGATGAAACGAGTCAAAGAATTTTCTGTTTTGCCTCGCCTATCTGGCGAGGCAAAACAGGAAATTCGTTGACGAGTTTCATACATATCGTGACAAAAACACAAATTTCGTATTGTATTGATCATATGGACCACATTTACCCAAAACGCAACTTTCAGATAGAAACGAAGGGTTGAAGAATGGAATTTCAACTTGGACGTCATACATTTGGCTTCAAAGCGCGTTAACTAATCAGAAAACGTTCTGTAGAAATTGGCCAAATAAAATCCACTGAAGGTGTTATGAAACACTAATTAATATGTATTAAAATATAAAACGATAATAAGCCAAGAAAACGGAGAATTCATATGATATGGAATGAGTGTTTTCTCATTTTATATTTATGAAACGAGTCTAAGAATTTTCCGTTTTGGCGAGCCTATGGCGAGCCCAAACGGAAAATTCGGACGAGTTTCATAAATATTATATGAGGAAAACACTCATTTCATATTCTATTTATCATATGACAGACACACACGCAAACATTAGCCACTTAGTATGACTTTTTAACCCATCACCCAACTTGAGTTGCAGACGGCACTTGGAAAATACATCCTCGTATAACTAAACATTTTCATTGTTTGCTTCCAAAACATAGGTTATGACCCCTCATTGGAACGAGCTCGTTCCAATGAGGGGTCATAACCTATGTTTTGGAAGCAAAAAGTGAAAATATGACAAAAAAAATGAATGGCGTTTTTCTTGTAGGTAAAAGATTAATTGAATATAACCCACCCTAAATATACTCTCCCCAAAAAAGAAAGTGTGCATGCTAAAAAATAACACTAAAAAAAGATATATATCATTTTCATTCATGGAAATTTTGTTCAATCACAGATGAATCAATTTGTGATCAGTAGTAGGAGATATGGTTTTTGATCCTATTCTGGGGGAGAGGGGCCGACGGGGGACGAGGGGGGGGGGGGTGGATGACGTCATCATAATTAAAATGTTACGTAAGGTAATTAATATTACTTAATGATTTTTGTTTTAATCACTATAATAATTAATGTAATTAATGACTGTTGCATAATTAATGTAATTAATGTAATTAATGTAATTAGGGTTGATTATAATAATTAGTATATTAATAAATGAATTAATATTGACGTACTGGACATATGCGCATGCTATCGGTTGACTGACCCGCACAGGTCATCACGTGTCTGGGTATCATTAAATCGATTTTTTCTTTTCAAACGCCAACTACTGACAGATGTTGAAGCAATTAAATCTATTGTCACACTTTAACGACCGGTCATAAATATCGTTAGACTGGACATGCTATCATGTATTTAAAAATCAATATATCACGTGACAAGATGTGCCTTGCTTTTACCTGTAGACTGTGAACGACTCCATTGTGGCTATTTTTATAGGTATAATTTGATTTAATAACTTGGCGTGATTCTTTCATATTAATAATGCAAGTTTATTCTTCTCGTTTTTATGGCTGTCGAAAAACTCTCATAGACTAAAGGTATTCTGATTTTACGCCTCACGCGATAAAGTAATTTTTTAATCCGATGACCACATGAACAAATAACATTTCGGTTTTTGAAAAGCGGGCGTGTTTGTTTTTTCCCCTATAAAGTCTGACGATTCGAACCTCACTCTCATTAGAAACTGTGTCAGAAAAGCCAAGATGACAAGCATCGACTATACTTCCATAAACAGCTATGAGCGAACCAAGAAGCAGCGAGCCAACGAAGAATTTGCTTTAGCCTTAAAAAAGTGGTGGGCAGCGACGCTCCCCACGAAGGAACAAGAAAAGAGACTAAAAGACTACCCGTTTGTTGAGGCCGCCAGACGTCCTTTCGGGGAGATACAATACAGGAATCGTCCCAAACACTGGTTCGATCTTCCTGTACACATGCAGGAGGAAGCACTAGTAGGGCCACCAACAGTTAACGAAGATTGGAAGAAGGATTTTTTCACCGAGGCGGAGATGGGAGGAAAAAAAAAATAGCTTTCTATGGAAAGCAAAAAAAAAACGGCCCTTTTCAGGGCCACCATAATCTTAAAAAGAGTTGCTTTGTCACAAACACACACTTTTTTAACCAATCAGACACCTCATTATCCCACACCCTCACCGTCATACCCCTGGATTCCCTCACAGTGCCTAAAACTTTCATGAACGCCCCTCCTCCAGGTCATCCAATACTAAAAAACTTTTGGAAACCGCTCTCCCCCGCCCCACATACTCTTAAAAATAGTTGCTTTGTCACAAACACACACTTTTTTAACCAATCAGACACCTCCATTATCCCACACCCTCACCGTCACACCCCTGTATCCCCTCACAGTACCTAAAACTTTCATGAACTCCCCTCCTCCAGGTCATCCAATACTAAAAAAAAAAACTTTTGGAAACCTCTCTCCCCTCTCCCCCAGCCCTCACAATAGCTAAATTATCTCGAACCCCAGTTCAGTTCTCTAAATGTAATGGACTTGTCAGGCCCCCGAATACGCCTTCTCCACAATTTTGAGCGATGAAATTACCCCGATTAGTCTCCTCTCATAACTTACCACTCTCTTAACCCGTATTTACTATGAGATTGTCCCCTTAATAAATAGCGTATGTTCATTTAATATAATATATTAATAATTTTCGTTAAATAATTCATTCCACAAGACACTTGTCGAAAAAACAAAATGGCGGATTAGTTTGACAGAAATACGCGTATCAATTTATTCAGGAATGTCTGTCGGTTGTGTCCTTGGGCAAGACACTTCATCCCTATTGACCATGTGGGGGCATGGTGACGCTGTGCACTAAGGCGTACTGCACGTCGATGGAGCACCTGTCTTCAACCAATGCAGACCCTGTGTAGAATCTTGACAGTTGCTTGCCGTTGCTCGGTGGCTCTCTCCGGCTTTCCCCACCCGTAAAACTGTCGTGGTCATGATTAGTTATTGTGCAGACCTTAAAATCCAATAAATAAATATAAATAAATAGTCGGTTATCAAAACAGCCCTTAAGTGTTTAACAGTTAATTGTGGACCAGTGCATTTAAAAGTGAAAAAAAATTAGGTGATAGCATACGGACTGTGTTTAATCATAGAAAAATCACACCCGCGCTATTACTAACCCGTATGATTTATTTTTGAATGTTCGCTGAAAAATAACCCACCCATCTAAGTAAAAGCATGAAAGAGCTACCATTATCTTATTACCTATGTGAGGTGGGGGTGGTCGGTAACGTTGTGTACTATGGCGTACTACCTTCAGCCAATGATAACCCTGTGTAGAACTTTGACAGTTGGTCGCCTCTGCACGATGGTTCTTTCCGGATTGCTCCAACTGTCGTTAAATAAATGAAAAAAAACTACAATTCTATAATAACAGGCCAAGCCAACAGTACTTTCACCCCCCTCATTTTAATAGTTGAAAAGCGCTGTTACTCGATCAAAAAAAAATGGTAAAAGGATATGCGACTCTATATTAGCCACCCAAATTTGCGAGACTTGGGGAAAATATAACCCACCTAGAGCTGCACCAAAGCTACGTACTCTATTCGAACTCCCGCATTGTGTCCTTGGGCAAGTTAATTTACCCCGACTATCCACATGGGAGCACGATGACGGCGTGTAATAAAGTGTACTGCACGTCGGTGATACGCATATTTTAGAACAATCTAACCCTGCTTGTGCGGATTTCCGACGTTGGTGAGATGACAGTTACTCGTCGTTGCTCTGTGGTTCTCTTTGGATATTCCGGAGGCTGCCTGTAAAATTGTCACGTTTAATTATAACTTGAACTTGATGTCCGGGTGTAATGAAATAGCGTATTTTCTGCAGACATTCTAAATAAACGCAGCTGGTTTACAGACCTGTACATATTTTTTTTTTCAATTGAGTAAAAATATAGGATAGTTACTGATGTAACACGCCGATCAGTATGTTTAATGAATCCAACTACGCCAGTCCGACCGACCCTTTGCCCACCATGATCACAACAAACGTTTCAATTCTCTCTCTCTCTCTCTCTCTCTCTCTCTCTGGACGGTTTTACCGTAACTGTGGGGACATCAGCCTCAGACCTGCACTGTGGGGACCAAAAATTGTTGTGAGCTTTTTCAATGAATTAACACCGGATTAGGTTAAATTTGACCATAATTAACCTTATCTAACCAAAAGAAGTTGTATTTAACCACTTTTAGAAAAGTGAGAGAAAAGTGAGAGAAACGTTGCGAGGACATCTGAGAGAAGCGCTGTGGGGACATCTGAGAGATGCGCTGTGGGGACATTTGTTAATAATTACCGAGGCAATAGTATTTGGTCACCTTACACACTATACGTGTTTACTTTAGTTCCGATACCCACCAACAAGGAAATAAACAAGATAGCAGGGGTGGTCTGGCCCCTCCCAACCAGCACGGGGAATTTTTCGGTAAATAGTGAGAGAAACACTGTGGGGACATCTGAGAGAAGCACTGCGGGGACATTTGTTAATAATTACCGAGACAACAGTATTTGATTACCGTACACACTATAAGTGTATACTTAAGTCCCGACGCCCACCCACAAACTCACAAACAATATGGCAGGGGCGGTCTGACCCCCCCCCCCCCCCCAAACCCATACGGGGAATCTTTCGGTAAAAAAGTCAACTTCCAATGCATGAAGACACTTACCGGGCGCAAATTGTCAAGCCGGGAAAGGTTTTTAGAAAAGAAGAACCGCGATGATTCAATCTAAAATTAGTGGCATCTATATGATTTTAAGCCCTTTCGGATGAAAATATGTCGACTAATTCTGAGCTATCATGCACAATTGGTCTGAGGAGCCCTCAACTATGGGTGACCCACACCCAATATGGATCGACCCACCCTCAGTACTGGGTCGGTCAGTTCCTAACCCTATGCGGTCCTACCCTCAAAACAGGATGACCAACAGTCAGCAATAGGCTAGTTCACACTCAGAGTCTTCGACCATGAGCCGGCTGATCCCAAGACTAGGCCGACTATCCCTCATGGGCAGGCCACTAACATCCCCCTCTCCCTAATCCTCAACTATTGGCTATCTAACACCTGGTCAAAATGAAACTGGAGTTCACATCGACCAACAAATTTGAGGTCGCCAGACCCGCGTGTGGCCAAGTAATGGCAAAGGTCCGATACACTAGACTGGTAAGATCTCCTTACGAAACGTCGTCTGTAATTTTATCTGAGAATTTTCTTCTGAATGGGGCACTGGACTATCTGGAAATCTCCCAGACTTAGGCCAGAATGTCCCTCCAAGATAGGGTGTGGTGGGTGAACAGCGAGGTAATCCCCCCCCACCCCCACCCCCAGCAAAAAAAAACCCAAAACAAATGGTCGAAGATTTTCTGATTTGCTTTTTTTTCAAGAAATGTCGACAAACTTGGTATGTAGGATTTGGCTTTACATGTTAGTTGTACTAGTGAGTCTGAACATTTCATTTTGACCACTCCACTCCACCAAAACACAAACACACACAAAACACATAAAAAATTCTTATCCCCCCCCCCCCGCCCCACCCCTGCGCCACTCAGTTTCAATGCAATTTCGGATTTTATGTATCCATCACATACCGTAAAACAAGCAACAACCATAAACTGGATATCCCAGAAAAACTCGCTAAACAATCCCAAAAAGGAAATAAAATAGGACACAAAATGAACAAATTAAATATTGAGCAAACCTTGTAGGCAGGAGTAGAGTTACACCCGTGCTCTTCCCGATATATGTAACGGCTAGCAAAGTTCAAATCACAGGTTGACATATGCTCTACTAATTTTATCAGTTGACTTTCCCAGGGAAGGTGGAAAGAATAGAAAACATGCAGTCCCACCCTGTATACTCCCCCCTGTCTTCAAGGTTTGCTGCAATCGGCCAAGTGATCAGTAAAAATTTCGAATTTTTTAAAATCTAGGGGTTGGGGGCATCAGAAAAAGGGGTATGACTAATCACAAAAACGGACAAAAATCGATCGAAATGGAACCGAAATGGGACCGAAACGGACCTTTGTTATATGACAAAGACGTAATTTTGGGAGTTATTACGGTTTATTTCTTGTCCGACAGGAAGGAATGGCAGCCAGAGGCCAGTGGTACCATGTATTAGCGGTCAGACTGAGGTGGAACCGACACCATTAATTGGCCAAAGACGTGGGTAAATAATATAACAATGGCATGATTATATGATTATGGAATGGGGGGGGGGGGGGGGGGGGGCTGACTAACAGCCCGAGGCGAAATTGAAGAACGTTATTACGCCAGACAGTTATTAATCATTCGGGGGAGGGGGGTTAGAGTTAATAAACCGTGCCACACGGCAACATCCTCTTATCACATCCAGTACGTCGCAGTTAGGCGTTATGGAGTTCTGCCGGACTGGAAGAATCACGTTACTGGACTTTAAACTTCCTGCAAGGTGGCAATGATTACTAATATAACAAACCGAATGGCCACTCATGGGAGTAATGGGGGAGGGGGGGGGGGGCTCTACGGGCTTCACACGGACACGTAAAAGTGATCCAGATTAAGTGAGAAACGTCGGTGAAATGGACATGGGTCATATATGCTCAAAGAAAAGAAACAAGAGTTACACATGATGAAAATAAGGACACTAAAATACTTTCACATTTCAACATTTTGCCTCATCTTGTATCTCAAATATACAGCACTCGGAAAAAAAAATATATATACAGCACTAAAAATAGCTATTTATTATTAGTTATTTATTAGGTTTTTAATGACACTTTCGATAGCCCGGATCACCTCATTTTAGGCAGTTATATGTGTAGAGGAGTCCGAAGTTCCCGGAAGGAACCACCGAGCAACGGCACGCAACTACCAAACTCCCAACGTACTAATTCCACACAAGCAGGGTTAGCACTGGTTGAGCAGAAGTGCACAATCGATGTGCTGTTCGCCTGAGTACACAGCGTCACTGTGTCTGCCCCTACAAGGGCAATCAACTTGCCCAAGGACACAACGCAACTGTCCCAACAAAACAGTCAACTGAACATTTTTTTCAGTTTGGAACGAGATATGCTTAACGGCTAAAAGCGATAAGACAAAAAAAAAAAAAAAAAAAAAAAAGAAGAAATTCGAAATACGAAAAGAACAAGAGGCCCCACGTGGCCTTAATCGCTCACCTGACAAAGTGACTCTAAGAAGTATTTTAGGTCACCTTCACCATGTCATGTCTCATCAACATTAACTGGTTGAGTGATAGATTTTGTTTGAAGTTCAACATTTGTTACCTAAAATTAGTTTTATTTAAAATCATTGGTGTGTGGCCAATCTCCAATGATTTTTAATAAAGCAAATTTATCTCTGCAGACAAACTGGTTTAGCATGAAGCACAAACAAGGAATGTGAAGAGATAGCCTTGGACATCTCTCCCCAACTGTGGATATCTTCCATGTGCTAAATGTATATATTTGCATGCAAGAAAACAGAAATTTTCACAAATTTTATTTTTTTTTATCATCATTGGAACAAGCTCAAACAGCTTATTCCAATAGGGGTATGGGAAGATCAGGTATATTTTTGAGACAGAAATGTGAATATATAAATAATGGTGTTTTTTTGTGAATGATGCTGGAGAATTTTGCGTAAAGATATGGTAAATGGTTTGTTCTAGATACAGAATGATGCAAAAGTATTTAAATTTGATTAGGCAAGTTGTTCCTATAATGCATTTAAAAATTGAAGTAACTGTTTTTTTGCTGACGAACTTTTAGATCTGTGTGTCTGTGTTTGTGTGTGTGTGTTTGTGTGTGTGTGTGTGTGGGGGGGGGGGGGTGGGGTAAGAGTGTTCCTGAATAAATGGAAAATTTTATTTTTTGTGTGAAAGACATAGTGCGTGAATGTTGATTGGAACAAGCTTAGAGAGCTCATTTTAATGTGAAGTCATAAAGCTGTGTTTTACGTACGAAATTCTGGAATAACTAAAAAAATTACTTTTTTGACTCAAAAAGCATGGTGTGCGACCTCTCATTGGAATGAGCTCAAAAAGCTCATTCCAATGGGGTATTTACAAGCGATAAGTACATGTATGTTTAAGAGACAAAAATTAAAATTTGAATAGCGATTTTTGCGAAGAATGCTGACAAGTTTTGGCAGTTATGCTGGTAAAAAGGTAAGATATGCAAAGTGGTTGTTTTTTAGAGGCGACATTTAATTAAGGGGAATTAACCCTTGATTACTGAGGTAACTTCTAAAAGTACTGAAATTTCATGAAGCAATGTGAATAACAGACAACAGTTGCCTAAAAATGTCATGAATAACTAAAATTTTTATTCCTTTGTCTCGAAAACATGGCATATGACCTTTGTTGGAATGAGCTGAATGCGTGTGTTCCAATGAGGGGTCATAAAATTTGAACGAAGATTTGTGTGAATAATGCATTAGTACTGCTAGATTTGGGTAAACGGTTCACCCTGGATACCACCCCTTCTATAGTAGATCTTTTCTGCAAATTTTGTCTAAGATTCTATCAACTTTACAAATAAATACGTTCATGAATCACAATCAGATCCACCCTACAATGTTGCATACCAAATATCAAAAGATTCTGCCTGCTGGATCTGGAGAAGAAGATTTTTTAAGAAATATGCCTGAAATGCACTAAGTTAAAATTTGGGCTCCTATACGGAGCCCAAATATAAACCCAGGGGGCCGATTTGAACAAACTTTAATCAGATCCACCCCACAATGTTGCTTACCAAATATGAAAAGATTCTGAAGCTGGATCTGGAGAAGAAGATTTTTTAAGAAATTTGCCTGAAATGCACTAAGTTCGAATTCGAGCTTCTATACTGAGCCCAAATATGAAACTAGGAAGCCGATTTGAACAAACTTGAATCAGATCCACCCCACAATGTTGCATACCAAATATCAAAAGATTCTGCCTGCTGGATCTGGAGAAGAAGATTTTTTAATAAATTTGCCCGAAATGCACTAAGTGCGAATTCGGGCTTCTATATTAAGCCCAAATATGAATCCAGGGGGCCGATTTGAACAAACTTGAATCAGATCCACCCCGCAATGTTGCATACCAAATATCAAAAGATTCTGCCTGCTGGATCTGGAGAAGAAGATTTTTGAAGAAATTTGCCTGAAATGCACTAAGTGCGAATTCGGGCTTCTATATTAAGCCCAAATATGAATCCAGGGGGCCGATTTGAACAAACTTGAATCAGATCCACCCCGCAATGTTGCATTCCAAATATCAAAAGATTCTACCTGCTGGATCTGGAGAAGAAGATTTTTGAAGAAATTTGCCCGAAATGCACTAAGTTTGAATTCGAGCTTCTATAGTGAGCCCAAATATGAATCCAGGGGGCCGATTTGAACAAACTTGAATCAGATCCACCCTGCAATGTTGCATACCAAATATCAAAAGATTCTGCCTGCTGGATCTGGAGAAGATGATTTTTTAAGAAATTTGCCTGAAATGCACTAAGTTCGAATTCGAGCTTCTATAGTGAGCCCAAATATGAATCTAGGAAGCCGATTTGAACAAACTTGAATCAGATCCACCCCACAATGTTGCATACCAAATATCAAAAGATTCTGCCTGCTGGATCTGGAGAAGAAGATTTTTTAATAAATTTGCTTGAAATGCACTAAGTTCAAATTTGGGCTCCTATACTGAGCCCAAATATAAACCCAGGGGGCCGATTTGAACAAACTTGAATCAGATCCACCCCACAATGTTGCTTACCAAATATGAAAATATTCTGCCTGCTGGATCTGGAGAAGAAGATTTTTTAAGAAATTTGCATGAAATGCACTAAGTTCCAATTCGAGCTTCTATAGTGAGCCCAAATATGAATCTAGGAAGCCGATTTAAACACACTTGAATCAGATCCACCCCACAATGTTGCATACCAAATATCAAAAGATTCTGCCTTCTGGATCTGGAGAAGAAGATTTTTTAAGAAATTTGCCTAAATGCACTAAGTTCGAAATCGGGCTCCTATACTGAGCCCAAATATGAACCCAGGGGGCCGATTTGAACAAACTTGAATCAGATCCACCCTACAATGTTGCATACCAAATATCAAAAGATTCTGCCTGCTGGATCTGGAGAAGAAGATTTTTTAAGAAATTTGCCTGAAATGCACTAAGTTCGAAATCGGGCTCCTATACTGAGCCCAAATATTAACCCAGGGGGCCGATTTGAACAATCTTGAATCAGATCCACCCCACAATGTTGCTTACCAAATATGAAAAGATTCTGCCTGCTGGATCTGGAGAAGAAGATTTTTTAAGAAATTTGCCTGAAATGCACTAAGTTCGAATTCGGGCTTCTATAGTAAGCCCAAATATGTATCCAGGGGGCCGATTTGAACAAACTTGAATCAGATCTACCCCGCAACATTGCATACCAAATATCAAAAGATTCTGCCTGCTGGATCTGGAGAAGAAGATTTTTGAAGAAATTTGCCTGAAATGCACTAAATTCGAATTCAAGCTCCTATAGTGAGCCCAAATATGAATCTAGGGAGCCGATTTGAACAAACTTGAATCAGATCCACCCTACAATGTTGCATACCAAATATCAAAAGATTCTGCCTGCTGGATCTGGAGAAGAACATTTTTTAATGTTTTTCCCATTGCCTACAGTGTTAAAAAGTGCTGACTCAGCACTTTTTCAAAGTCCCGAAACTGTACCCTATGATAAAACCGATGGCAATTTTTTTTTACCAATCCTTTCTGTTGGTCCTAAGGAAGCTGCACACCAAATAAAAATTCTCAGTGCCGTGCAGTTTTGGAGATATGGGCGTTTTAAATTTTTTCTATTTTTAGCTCCTGCGGTTCCCACGGGGCTGCGGGAAAAATTTTTTTTGCATAAATCAAGTACTCATGACCCAATAAGCCCTCACATAAAATTTGGTTCAAATCAGCCTCTCGGTTTGGAAAATAGAAATTTTGGGCGGGGCAAAAAATTTTGCCCCTCTCATAACAACGCGAAGTATAGCCCCACAAACTTTTCTTGAACAAATCTGAGTCTACACCTCAAAAGGAAGCTGCACACCAAATATCAAGTCTCTGCTACTGCTGGTTCATGAGAAGAAGATTTACAAAGATTTTGGTGCCCCTTGGGGGCGTGGCACCACCCAGGAGGAGGGGCAACTTCATTTGAACAAATCTGAATTGGCATTAGGTAATAAACATTTAGCCAACATTTGAATAAAATTGGGCTAGTGGTTTAGGAGGAGAAGTCGATAATGTAAAGTTAACGCCGGACGGACGACGACGGACGACGGACGCCGGACGACGGACGCCGGACAGAAAGTGATTAGTAAAGCTCCCCTTGAGCTTCGCTCAGGTGAGCTAAAAAGAGGAAGAAGAAAGATGGCGGCCAAATATGGGACCATTTTTTTGATCTGCGGGTTTCATCGTTCGAAAGCCAATACCGAAATTTTTTGTCCGATGCCAATGGGATTCGCAGCGGCAGTTCAATTTCGAACGCTTCCACAAGCATGTACCGCTGTCAATGCGTTCCTATATTAATTTCCTCTCCAACAAACGCATCCAGTGGAAATAAAGTATCGGATCCTAGATTCGTTGCCGTAACCGCAAACATGTGCGCCCAGCTTCACTTACAAGCCACGCAGCATGTTCTAGTTTTGAATTTGACTCTCAAAAGTTCTCAGATTCGCTCTCAGGGCCTCGATTTTTTCTTAAAAACATTTCCGGGGGAGTTTCCCGGATCATGAGCTAGGATTCTCAGACAGAGAGCCTGGACAATGTCCTTGGAAACGACGTGACATGCTATAGGTATGTCCCGAGTGCCGAGTTGGGGTGAGTCTTAGCGAGGGTGTCTCACTCCTAAGAGTGGGATATGGGGAGGGGGCTTCTCCGGATTTTTAATTTTTTTTATTATTATTATTTTTTTGGGGGTGGGGGGGGGGAATAAAGAGTGATTCTGGGGAAACATTTACTTCCGACTGGTGGTACTTTTCTGTTCCGGAAAGACATGGAACTTGCGGTGTGGACAGACGTGCTTATGCTTGTATCGTTCTCTCGAGGAACAGATTCTCAAATGGGTCATAAATTTACAAATATCAAGAGATACAGCCACAAGTTACCCAGGCTCGAAAGGCCTTATTTGGTGTCGGTGACTGTCACCAAATATCTGCATGCCTGCATTTTAACCCAGTGTACCTTATAAATGATTTACATACCAAGTGTGAAAACCCGTTCATTACTCAAGTTATCACACGGAAAACAAAATAAGTTTGCATGGATGCTAGGACAGATGGAGAGATGGACAAACCATTTACACATACATGATCGGTTTTCCAAATCATGACAATAGCCCATATTGACTTCCGAGCAGTATTTGTGCTTAAGTCCCTAACGAATCATGTTGAACGTTCCCAATTTGATTTTGCGGCAACGCGTTTGTAACGTGATTGATAGGTGAATATTGCTAAATGTGGTTTGAATTGGGGGCCGGGTGAGATTGGGGAGGCGGTCTGTTCCTCGTAAACACCACATGGTCTGCCACTGTCCAAACCTCAGACGGCATATATGGGGCCCCTTGCTTAAGTATGTCCGGGGTCCTCAGACAGTCTTGGGCCGCAACTGTCTCATCGACATATACGCAGGTAAAAAATGTTTCATTTTTCATCTTCCGAACTCCATCCATCCGTTTCGGCTCGTTCCGGTCCGTTTAGATTCCGATCAGACCTGCTCACGTTTAAACGTTCTATGTCTCAGAAGCACATGTTAACAGTTCCCAAGCTTGGTCGGAAATCTACTTCTCTCTTTGTGATTATTTGATGGAGGGAAACTGGACCGTCATCAAACAACACGGGGCAACGTAGTAAAGGGATAGAGAATATAAGTGTGTGAACCCCAAATAAAACATCTGTCAACCTACGGTCAACTCGCAAACCTTGCAATCCCCTCTGGTAAACTCGCCCAAGGCCCTGAATGTTGAAAGGTATTGCACGGTCGCTCCTCAAAAATAGCACAGACTTGGCAACTTCGTCACTTTTATTCGCTACTTTTATTTGATCATTAAATCAAGAAGAGAAGAGCTCTAACCGCGACCTTCCCATTTTACTGTCTTTGCCTTGGATGTCGACTACGCACTCCGTAGTCGAAAAATACAAGGCCATGGGCACAAACACATTTGAATGTTTAACTTCATGTTCCAATGGACTGGTGGCTCTTGGGCAGTTTTTCTTGACGTTCGTCTTTCTGCTGCAGTCGTTCCACAGCAGCGGCGGGAAACCCTTTACTAGCTTCTTGTTCAAGGTGAATCCCACTACTAGTTCCTGGCTCGGACTTGGAATATTTACTCACATTGTGTGTGTAGGTTAGGTGCAGTATATTGACAGCCCATTTGTGTGTGTCAATCGTGCCAAGTTGAAAAGAGGTCGACGTCTCATGGCAAATGCGGCCCTTGTAAAATCACCATAATATCACAAATCCAACTTGTACCTAGTTTGATGTGAATCCCATTACTAATTCCAAGTTACTTGTTCGAACTTAGAATCTTGACCTATAAATATCTTTAGGTGTGGTGTTGTATAGCCAAAAAACCCATGAGTGCATCGGTTGAGCGCAGTCGAACAGGGGCCAGCGTGGACATAGTCTGAGCCTCTCGTAAGCAGCCATATATGGCGGGCGTCAAGACAAAAACGTTTCTCGTAAAATCGCGATCATGTCATAAAACCAAACAGTTGAATGTGAATGCCACTATTAGTTCCCATTTGGTAAGACCCTCAATCGAATTGACAGGTTACTACCAAATAATAATAGCCGGATAATTCTATCATAAATGTGTTCTTATTTCAGTTACTAGAATCAATTTTGTGCCCCCTCCCATGGCTTCATTTTCTAATTTTTTTTTCGGTAGTAATTTTCCAACTGGGGGAGGGACCTTTTGGAATTCACTACCCTACACCCCTCCAATCGGAAACCTCTAGCCACGTCCCTGTCCGTCTGAGGTCAACCGCGTGACTTTCGTGGCACGGTAATAAACGCGTTCCATATTTTCATGTAGCTGCCGTTACAGTGCAGTAAGGAAAGTTGTACCCAGTAATAGTCAGGAACTTCAGCTAAAATACTACACCAAATCCACAGTTGGTGTACAATGGCTCAGAGATATGGACGTTGGTCTCCAGATTACTAGGCGGGGCTGCCAAGGTTTAGACTCCAGGCGGAGAACTAGAAACCAACATTGCCAATTCCGCCAAAAGATTGTGTCAATCGAAATCCACCAACAATGTTGAGAAAAAATAAAGTTATAAAACCAACTCTCCGATTGAGAGAAGAGCATGACCTTGTCACAAAACGGTAAGGAGTGATGGTTCCATAGGGAGAAAACAATCATACCAAGGTGGGGGGGGGGGGGGGGGGGGGGTGGATGGTGTGTTAAAGGAACGGATTATCCAGCCGAGTTAAAAGGTCTATCCACCTATTTAGAAACCCGATTTTGTTGCGATTAGTGATTGTGTGGTAATCCACTCCTATCAGTAAACTTTGGTTATCATGGTAAAAATAAGAGTGTGTCTGCCTTGCATTTTCCTCGATTCGTAAATAAATCATTCCTAGAACAATGGTTCACCCGAACTCAGTGGACATTCTTCGTTCGGGAAAAGAGTAACAAGTGCGCACTTGGAGCTTTTCTTCGCGGTATTTTATGGCTGAAAGTCATGTGTTCGAGTATTTTACCAATGATATAATTTGATTTTGGTTGATTAATGCCCAAAGAATATCCCGGCTGTTGTACATCTTGCTGAACATATTACCTATGAGCAGGTTGATGTTATTTTTAACAACTTCATGACGATTGTACGAATCCCGATCTATCCTACAAAGCATTTTAAAAGAGAAAGATTCATTACCTACTTACAAAGCCTGACCATGTTCCCGACGACTACGATTAAGAATAGAGATTCGAATGGATGGCTCGAAAGGTGGCCTGGGGATGGCAAGTGTCGAAAATGACAGTGCGGTTTTGCGAGATAGTCCTTGGTGGTATAGAACGGTATAGTATAGTACACCTCTGTAGGTCCAATCTAAATCCTGGTTAACCTATTGCGAACTCTATATGTGTGTGTGTGTGGGGGGGGGGGGGGGTCCTAAAGCATGTGGCAGTACAGGATGTACGCTCTGTACCATTGTAGTGCACATGTTAACCCTTAATACTATTCATCCACTTAATGCTTCATATTAACCTATGACTGTTGTTGGTGGTACATAATGCTAGATCAAGCGGTATTGTGGGGTGGGTTAATGCCTGGGGGGTTATAATGGTGGCAATATAGTATGGACGGCAAAATACCAATGTAGGTCACCTAATGCGTTATATTATCTTATAACTGGTATAAATAGTACGTAATGCTGGCTCAAGCAGTGTTGTGGGAAGTAGTAGTGCCTGGTAGTTTAGAACGCTAGTATAGTATGGTCGATACACTCCTGTAGGGTCCATTGTAACCCCTGGTACTATTATCCAATCAATCGTACTGTTTTATTATATGATTGGTATAGGTAGAACGTTATGACAGGTCAAGTGGTATTGTGGGAGTGGGTCAAATGCATGGTAGTTCAGAACGGTAATTTATCGTGGGCTGTATATACCCCTGAAGGTCTCCTGTTAGCCCTTGTTACTACATTTTTTCTTTTTTTATTAGGGTTTAACGACATATTAACAGCCAGGGTCATATCATGTCGGCGACAGTTTTACGGGTAGAGGAAGCGGAATACCCGGAGGGAACCACCGAGCAACGACGAGCAGCTGTCAGCTCTCCAACATCGTAAGTCTGAACTCTGCACCGCGGCACAGGCAGGGTTAGATTGGTTGTAGACATGCGCACCTTCGACGTGCAGTACGCCTTAGTACACAGCGTCATCGTGCCCCCATGTGGGCAATCGAGCTTGGTACCACTAATTCATCAAATGTTTCGTATTATGATAGGGCTGGCATAGGTAGTAGGTAATGCAAAGTCGAGCAGCAATGAAGTGGTAGCTATGAAGGTGATGGACGGTCAAGAAAATACTGTGATTTTCTCATGCCCCTCGTGCAATAAACCAGAGGCTCACGTGAGCTTAAAACATTCATCTTTACTTATGCACAATGGCTAGTCGCGACCGTGACAGTTTTAGGGGCGGAGGAGGTCCCCAGAGAGAACCACCCAGCAACTGTCAGCTCTTCAACATTCTAACTATGTTCAATCTCCGCTCAAGCAGGGTTACAGCGGTTGAAGACATGTGCACCATCGACGTGCAGCACGCCCTAATATACTGGACCATCGTTCCCCAAGTAGGCAACCAGGTTAAAGTGCCTTGCCCAAGGACACAACGCGGGTCGTCCCGGACGGGGATCGAACTCGTGACCTCTAGCATAGAAGTCCAACAGTCTACCACTGAGACACCGCGCTCCCGTCAACAGAGATAAGTGTATCAGTAAGTGATCAGGAGCAAGAGCAATTTTTTTATTTCGCTATGACACAATCAAAGACAGCCTTTTTTGACCATTGATTTCTCTGCTGGTCCAAACAAAGCTTCCTAGCAAGATCTGTTTTGTGAAGTATTAACAATCAACCACCGAACCGAATACTTATGGCACACTTATATGCAACATGACAAACTTGGTGCACATGTTCCTACTGGATCTGAAAATAGTAATTTTGAGTGTTGCCCAAATTTTGACTTACTGATTTTCTTCGAAAAAAAGTGAATCTGCATCACTAAAGTAAGTTCCAAACAAGAAATATAGGCATTATTGCAAGTGGCTTATCAAAAGAAAATTTTAAAAGCATTTTAGGCTTATGGAGCATTAACTCCACCCCAAAGGATATAGTAGTAATTTGGGGGGAGGGGGTATCAGAACAGTTAATTCCGCCAGCCTGAAAATGGTAGCAGCTTCATTTGAAAAAAGGCTCACTCCAAAGATGATCTGTGCCACAAATGAATGAATTTGGCCCAGTGGTTTTAAAGAAAAAGACAAATTTCAAACTAGAGAAACAGAATTTTACTGCCCCTGGTAAATTCAAGTCTGTGTGAAAATGGTTTAAAGCATCAAAAATACACAAAACAGAAAGAGAATTTATGGAGGCTTATTTTGGGAGGCAAAATATTTTTAAAGAAATCAGAAAATGGTTTTCATTAACAGTATTACATGGAATACAATCTTTGGAAACCACACTGAAGTCTTGAGAGGGTTAAATTAATGATCTTCATGCTGGAATCAGTTAAACATTTTACAAGAAACCAGAAAAAACATGTGCACCGCATTGAAAGGGTTTGATCATGGCATCAATAAAATCTTTGGAACCCACAATGCAGTCTTGGGAGGGTTAAATTAAAGATATGCATACAGGAATCAGATAAATGACCAAGAAACCAGAAAAAACATATGTTCGCAGCATTGAAAGGGTTCACCATCAAGTAAAATCTTTCTAAAACACTCTGAAGTCATAAGAGGGTTAATTAAAAGATATTCATACAGGAATCAGATCATTTTTTCCAAGGAACCAGAAAAAAAATATATGTGCACAGGATTTGAAAGCGTTTTGATCAAGGCATCCAATAATTTGTTTTATTTTTTTCGGGGGGGGGGGGGGGGGGCGAAGTTAAGCAACGTCGAACGCGGGTAAGTATTTGGATGAGTGACCATTTCAGCAACTGATTCGCGCTCACGCGTTGTGTCCTTGGGCAAGGTACTTTCCCCCCGATTGCCTACATGGGGGGTACGCGATGATGCTGTGTACTAAGGCATACTGCACGTCGAAGGTGCGCATGTCTTTAACCAATCTAACTCAGCCTGTGGCGTGGCGCAGAGTTCAGAGTTACGATGTTGTTGAGCTGACAGCTCCTCGTCCTTGCTCCGTGGTTCTCTCTGGGTACGCCGGCTTCCTCCACCCGTAAAACGATCACTGACATGATATGACCCTGATTGTTATTGTTAATGTGTCGTTAAACCCTTATAAAAAAAACAACAAATCTTTGGAACCCACATTGAAGTCTTGAGATGGTTAAGTTGAAAGATATTCCCACAGGAATCAGATAAATGTTTCCAAGAAACCAGAAAAAACATATATATGCAGAACATTGATAGGGTTCAACATAAAATAAGATATTTGGAAAACATATTTCAGTGTTGAGAGGGTTAAATTAAAGGTATTCATGCAGGAATGAGATAAATATTTCCTTGGCCAAGTCTTGAGAGGGTTAAGCAGTGAACAGTTAAAATAATATAAGAGAACATTTGACAGGTGGCGGGAGTCTCTCCTCTCTCTTGTTGACATAATGCAATGCTTTTCAACCATTCCATTCTGCTGGTCCTTATGATGATTCATACCAAATAAGTTCTCTGTTCCGTGTGGTTTGGGAAATATGAGCTTTTGAATTTTTTTCGGTTTTTAGTCCCTGGGGTTGCCACAGGGCTGTGAAATCCTTTTTTTTTGGGGGGGGGGGGGCATCACTCAATTACTTAGGACCCTCTTATACTACATGGAAAAATTGGTTGAAAATGGATATACCCCCACAGAGAGCCCAAATATTGACCTACCAACTTCCCTTGAACAAACTTAATCTTCAACACCAAAGGATATCCCATACTAAATATCAAGGCATTTCCTCTTGTGATTCGTGAGAAGATTTTTAAGCTTTTGGGGCATTAACCAGAGCACGAATAAGAGAGCTGCTTCATTTTAACAAAATAGAAAGGGTATACTCCACAGATGATCTGTGCAATGCAAGTTAGTTTGAATTTGGCCAAGTGGTTATGAAGAAGTAAAGTTTGCAAAAGCTAACGGACAACCGACGATGGACGCCAAGTGATGGCAATAGCTCCCACTGACTTGCAGTCAGGTGAGCTAAAAAGGGGGTGCCGAAGGCCAGACGTTTTCCAAAAAAGGAGGATAACCTTCTAGGATACCTTTTGCATGATAACTGCCCGATACTGTCATCGATACTCTACAGCTTCTAGACCATCCTTCACCTTCATACCCCAAAGGCCACTACTACTGTCCTCTCCATAGTAACCATCATCTGTTCTATCATTAGCTTCTACAGTAGTAATCCGATACTATCGTCTTCTACCACTCTTGCAGCATAGAACCATTACTTCTGATTTGTATCACCTCTACATGCATGCTGGCTATCTCAGGTCACTATCTCTACCCATGACTAAGTTTTATAAAGTCAACAAGACCATCGATATTGTACTGCGATACCAGAAACCAAGCATACACCACATAATCGAATGACCCAGCATTCCTAACAACCCACTGCGTAGTACAAACCACTGGGTGGTGTTCTTGTAGTAAGAACTAACAACATCCCTGCATTGTACAGTCTGCACATCACATACTACCAGTTCTAACCTTACCTCGCAATACCGCCTACTACCATAGCATTACACACTACATATACCAACCCGTCGGTAAACTGCCTCCAGTGGATTACTAATACCAAATACTAACAGTAAACCAAGTGGCGTTCAGACTGTATACCATATACCATCGCACTAGACAACAATACATTACCCTACCCCCTCCCCATACTGCTTGGCCTAGCATGACGCACTACTTTTACCAACCCCACTGGTAAACTAACTTCAGTGGATTAGTTACCAAATACTAACAGTAGACCAAGTGGCGTACAGATTGAATGCCATATAAAATCGCACTAGACAACTATACATTACCCCCCCCCCCCCCCCCATACCGCTTGACCTAGTATTAAGCACTACCTGCCCCACTCATAAGGTAACACAAATCAATCGGTTGGTTATTACTACCAAGTGTTAATATGAGACACTCAAGAGTATATACCGATCATAATGTACTACCGTTCTAAACTACCAGACAATACGTACTACCAACACCAGTCATAGGATATTATTTAGCATTATGCGAAGTAGTAGTACCAAGGGCTAAGAGAACACATAAGGGGTATATATAGACCATACTATACTACCACTAAAACTACAACCATTACCCCTCACCCCCACAATACCGCTTGACCCACTATAACGTTGTGCCTATGCCAATCATATAATACAACAAAACAATCGGTTGGTTGATAGTACCTGGGGTTAAGATGGATCCTGCAGT